>LR738710.1:661227852-661305403 GCA_902687465.1 Secale cereale | reverse complement strand
TGTGCCCCCCCCCCCCCAGGTTGCCCTTCGGACGCAGTGTTGTTTCCGATACGCTGATTTTTTATATATTTTTTCTGGATTTTTCTGCGCAGTTCTCGAAACGTGAAAACCTGAAATACAAAAACAGCCGAAAACAGAAACTGGCACTGGGGTGCACTGGATTAGTAAGTTAGTCCAGATATGATCAAAAGTGTATGTAAGTGTATGAATATCATAGCAATATCACCCAAAAGTGGCATGGAGCAAGCAGAAATTAAAGATACGTTTTGGACGTATCACGCGTGTGAGCTCGCTCGCTAGAGCTCGCGGTCGGCCGGTGCGCGTGCGAGAGGAGCAGCCGGAGGGAGAAGGAGGAAGGGGCCGACAGCGTTGCGTGACACGGACGTTGAGGCGGCCTCGGGGGACACGAGGGGAAGGCCCGAGGTGGTTGGGTGCTGCTGATTGGGGGTGGCTACAGTGCGCCAGAGCACTGTAGCGCGCTCCAGAGCGCAGCCATTGCATGCCATGGCATCTTTTTGGCGCTCAGAGCGTGGCCACTAGTGTCTAGGAGGTAGAGAGGGCAGTAAACAAAGCACAGACGGCCTGGGATGCCTTGGGGAGCCAGTAGGAGAGGAGAGAGGCAGAAGAAGAGGGAGAGAGGGGCTGTCCAGATTGGTAAAATGAGGGTTTTCACCCCTCAATCATTGATCTGAGGAGGGGAAGGAGTTCCTGGAGGTAGAGGGTAACTAGGAGCAGTTGTGGTAAAAACTTGAGGCAAAGGGGAGTGGTGGAAGTGGATCAAAAGGTGATTTTGGGAAAGTGCCAGAAGGTGTTTGATGATGTTTTGGGCAAGCAAATGGAGTCCAAATGACATGAGACTTAACAGGATGAAATGGCACATACATTTAGGCCCTTTCACCAAATTTGAGCTCATTTGGGCAAAGTTGCCAATGTAACTTTGGTGAACCCTAGAAATCAACAGAAATGGATTTCTCAAGATTAGGTTAAGCAAATCATCTCTCTTTGATGCACCACTTGGTGTAGTGTCATCATTTTGGGTTGTGAGCATGTCCACAAAATTTGAAGCCCCAAGTAAAAAGTTGGCAATGTAGAGTTGTTCAAATTTGGATCTGGTCAGAAAGGGTTTTGGGGCACTTAGATCAAGCTATGCTTCTCCAATAGTTGTGCCATTTGGCATAGATGCATATTTACATCATTTCAGAATGTGCACCAAGTTTGAGAGCATTTGGACAAGTTTGGCAATGTAAAGTTGCTCAAACTTCAAAATGGACAGAAATGGCTTTGAGGGGATTAGATGATGTTTTATTGATCTTCAAGGCATGAGGCTTTGTAGGATCATCAAATATGTCATATTTGACATGATAGAATTCCCCTTTTCAGGGAATATTTCCTTTGTAAATATTTCAAAAGCTTGAAATATCCAGAAAGCGTTTTGGAAGGATTTGTCCAATATTTTGAGCATGACCATGTGTTGAAACTCTTATATATGGGCAATATATGTCCTAGGAGTTTCCCTGAATTTTTGCAAATATATTTGAAATAGTTAAATAATTTTTACCTATTAAAGACCATTTCTGGCCTAAAGAAAAAGCATTTAAATAAAATATGAAAATAACTTTTAAAATTATAATTTGTGGTTTATGGGAGTCCTATACCTAATAGGATTCAAATATACTTTTTGAAAGATTTTTCACACCCTAAATAAGGTACTTGTAGTACAAACCTCAATTCAGGGGTTTTTAGAAAACTAATTTTAGAAAATACTATTTGGCCAAAATATTTTTATAAGAAAATACTATACTGGTCTATACACATGGCATGATCATTGGGAAAAGGTTTTGGATCAAGGAGATGAAGTATAAGAGTTGGAGGGTTTATTTGATTTGTAGAGCACTAGCAAACAGCAGACAAAAATCAAATCAAGCAATGTCCAAAACACTCAAAAGTTTTTGTCAATCCACATTTTTAGGATGATTATCAGCTTAAGTGTTGTGGCATGAAAATCAGGGTGTGACAATATTACTCTTGAGCTGCAACTCTTCTAGACAGTTATGCAGCTACTCGAGTGATGAAGAGTAATTATCGTCACCAAGTCAAAGTCTTTAGCAACCAAGAGTCATTGTGTTTTGTGAAGAAAGTCTATTGAAGGTTTGGTGATTGCCGAGAAGAAGCTACCACGAGTAAGCAATTGACGTCTGATTAACTTCATATTGAGGAGAATAGTTTGCAGAGAGCATTGCTCCTATGTTCAATAACAAGTCCCTCCACTAGTGCAGAAGAGCCTAGTTATGGCGTGCCAAAAATGTCCTTGCTAACGTGCACACACAACGTCACCAATATGGCGCCATTGGTAAAAATAGTGGTGGCGTTGGTCCCACGTTAGCATTATTATATGTGTTGCTGGTGTGCCACGTGGACAATGCCACCACTATAATTGCTCACCTAGTGACACGCAATGTATCACGCAGGTTTCCCATATTCAATCAAGAAAACAACGCAAAGAGAACGAGTCTGCGACAAAGATTTTTTTGAAAGTTCTTCACCTTATCTCTTCTTTGTTGTACTTATCATCTTGTTGTGGAATCTTAATTCGACTGTCATGGTGTCTATACCATCATTCTCCCCAGCAAATGTGCACGCGAGGTAATCCCTTGTCCTTAGCGAGAAAAAATAGAAAGGAAGATAATAATGAAGAACCTTGACGACACGTTAATCAACCACACAAGGCAAGCGAGCCACAATTTATGTAAAGACACATATATTAAGCATGTGAATTGACAAGAGTGGTGAAACACTTAGCTTTATTCACATGTGCATATGGTTTGCGCCTGGCTTTGTACAAAGGGTTACAAGTCTTGCCAACAAAGCTTGTACAAAAGGTGTTGTCAGGGATGAGGCCCGACAACCGCGCCTTATGGGTAGAAATTTCAAAGATGCTCAATATTCCATGAATTTTGCACCTGAGTGCCATCTTCAGCCTCTAGATGGACTACGCCAGGTCTGGTGACTCGTTGTCGGTGTACTAAAGTAGGGGTACCTTAGTATCCCGACTTGTGCACGGGCAGTAGCAGCGTCCCATGGTCGGGCTCGCCACGCGCCCGCCAAGGCCCGCTCTGGATCCTTTAGAACCATTCAAGAACAAAGTATTCAAGCTAAAGAAACAAGGCCCCGGCAAGAGGAGCTTGCCGGGAAGGCCGTACCAGGCTCAAGACCATACCTTTAGCACAAGACCCTGGCAAGAGGAGCTTGCCAGGAAGGCCATAGCACGGCATTTCAGGAGACTTGCCGTGGCGCTTCGCGCGCCCCGGCAAGGCCCGGAGAGCGACAAGCTTCCGGGCGCGGCAAGGTAGCGACCGCGGCAAGGCGCTTGCCGCGGCAAGCTTTCACTGTGTGCCTGCGCTCCAGCTCATCTGGCCACGCGTCGCCCTGGGGCCCATCCAGGGGCACGTGGCGGATGGCTGTGCAGCCTGGGGTACATGGTGGCAAGCCACGATGACGAGGCCACCGTCGTGGCGAACGGAGACGCCCTAACGGACACTTTTTGCACTGTTCGGGGGCGACGGCGATGGGCATTCAATGCCCTTGTCCCCCACCGTCAGGGTTAGGTACAAAACACTGTACATACACTGTTACAACTACCACCACTTTTACGTTTTTACCCTCAACTACGTTGCCACCTATCGGTGACCCCTTTGACCTATAAAAGGAGGCCCATGCACAACGTAGGGGGGTTCCGAACTCTCGATCACTCCCACGCTCGGTGTAGCTAGTCTCAAGCACTGTAGATCTTCTCGCTCCCGAGCCAAGAACTCAATAACAAACCAAGGCAGGAGTAGGGTTTTACGCATCCGTGCGGCCCGAACCTGGGTAAACTGCTCGCGTGTGCGCCTCGATCCACTCTTTGTGCTCCCTCCGCTCCCCTGTCGTACCGAAAAGGGGCTCCGGTCCCATAGGTGTTCGTGGGCGATTAGTTTCCCCGACATCTTTGGCGCGCCAGGTAGGGGGTGTCGAGGTTGTGCGAACCTGATCCGGCGTTCACGCGGGCGCAATCTTCAGCAACTTCACCAACTTCGTAAACTTCATCGACATGCCGCCGAAGAAGAAAGCTTCGGAGGTAGGAGGCCCGTCCGCGTCGATCCCGCCACCACCAGAACCAACGGTTGGTGGGGTAGACGCTGGCGGAAGGACGGACACCGGCGAGGAAACTCACAGCGCCGCCAAGTCCAAGGACAAGACGGACGACCGAGCCCACTCCAAGACCTCGGCGTCCGTGCATGCACCGCGCCCCTCTCAGGAGGTGCCGGAACGGCAGCGGCGTGGTACGCAGGGTACCATCCGCTTGCTGGGCCAAGGACAAGTTGGCGGGACGCGGGACGCTCAAGGCCAACGCGCTGGCACGAGCAAGGTGCGGTCACCGGGGCGAGAACCTGCTCCTTCTAACGCGGTTAGAAGTCCGAGCATATCTCGCTCCTCGCACCGCTCGCCACCGCTTCCCTCCCCTCCAGCAGAGGCTCTAGCCAGAGCTCAGCTGCTCCTCGACTTCCCTCCAGCGGCAGACAAGGCCGAAGACTGGAGGGCCACCATCCAAAGCCTCATCGCCTTCGCCAACAACGACACGCCGCAGCAGCCGGCGACGTCACGGCCACGGCAAGTCAGCCAGGCGCGGGCTGATGGAGACAAGACCGCCGGGGGTGCAACTACCGTGCACTCCCCGCCGCGGAAGCAGAAATCGCCGACTCGTCGGATCAACATCGACAATGACTCCACGGCGTCGTCGGATCCACGAGCTCGCCGCGATCAACGCCAAGTCCTCGACGACATGCGACAAGAAGACGCTCGAACCCGCATCGAGCGTCGAAGAGAAGCGCGACGACAGTGCGACCAGCGCACTGGGACCACTGTCGACATGCACGCGCCCGGTGAACCGGGCGACTTGCCGTACACGGCAGGTTGCCATGCGTTTACCCGTGAGCTGCGGCAAGTCCAGTGGCCCAGCATGAAGAACTTCAAGCCCGACGTACCCGAGAAGTACGACGGCAAGACCCATCCCTCGGAGTTCCTCAGCATCTACACCATTGCGGTGCAGGCTGTGGGGGGGGCGGGACGAGAAGATACTAGCAAACTACTTCCCACTCGTGCTTATGCCAAACGTCAGATCTTGGCTTATGCACTTGCCGAAAAACTCCATCTCTTCTTGGGCTGACCTGTGCCACCAGTTTGTCGGCGCCTTCACGGGCGGCCACAAGCCCCATGGCCAGGAAAGTGATCTCCACATACTCGCCCAGAAGGAGGGAGAGTCCCTGCGGAAATACATCCAAAGATTCAGCCGCGTCCAGCACAACATTCCGGACGTCCACCCTGCCGCGGTTATTAGCGCGTTCCATCAGAACGTGCGTAACCGCCGGATGAGGGAGGAAATGGCGATGTGCAAGATACGAGATGTCAGTGAGCTTTATGCCCTGGCAGACAAGTGCGCGCGCACTAAAGAGGGGAGGAGACTCCCCGGAGAGGATGTTGGAGCAGGAGGATCGGACAGTGAGGATGTCGCCCCGGCAAGGAAAAACCGGCGGCGGAACAACAAGAAGAAGAAGAACAAGGAAGTACTAGCTGTCGAGCAGTCCGGCAAGGAGGCAGGCGCCAAGAAAGCTTAGGCTGGTGGCTCCGGCAAGGAAGCCGCCACTGTAGCCGCAGCCGACAAGCAGGACGGCTACAACAAGCAGTACTGCAAGATCCACCGTACCAAGGGCCACGATCTCCAGAACTGCAAGAGGGTCGAATACCTCGTCGAGCAGCAGAAGGCTGAGTATGAGCGACGCGACAAGGAGAAGGCCCAGGGAGGTGTAGGAGAGTCCTGCAAGAAGCGGCCATTCAATGGCCGGGGAGGACGCCGTGGCAAGGCCAAGCAGCGGCAAGGAGATAGACCTCCCCGCGGCCGCGACAAGGACGAAGACGAAGACGACGACGAGGACATGGACGACGGAGACAACAGCGAGCAGGAGTTCCAGAAGGCCACAGAAGTTCTGTGCGTCGATGGAGGTGCCTCTCTGCATACTTCCCACCGCCAACTCAAGCAATGGGTGCGGGAAGTAAATGCAGCAGAGCCACCCGTCGAGTCGCGCAAGCTCCTGAAGTGGTCCAGCAGGCCCATCATCTTCGACATTGAGGACCACCCTGACCACACAACTGCGGTCGGGTGCTTGCCGATGTTGGTTTTGCCAACCATCCGCAACCTCAAGGTCACCAAGATGCTGGTTGACGGCGGGGCCGGCCTGAACCTGATCTCCTCCGCTGTGATCCGGAAGCTGCAGATCCCCGACAGCGAGCTCGAGGAGACCGGCACTTTCCAAGGAATTAACCCGGGAAGGAGCAAGCCGAAGGGAAAGATCACATTGCCAGTAACCTTTGGCGGAGAGCTAAACTTCAGGACTGAGAGGATCACATTCGACGTTGCCGATATCCCATTGCCATACAATGGGATACTTGGCCGACCAGCGCTCGCCAAGTTCATGGCAGCCTCTCACTACGCCTACAACATGCTCAAGATGCCAGGGCCGATAAGCGTCATCTCTGTCCCCGGCGACAAGAAGGACGCGCTTATCTGCGCCGACAAGATCTACCAGGACACAGTAGCCGCCACCGACAGCAAAACACTTGCCGCTGAAGCTCCCGGGGGGGAGAACAAGACCAAGTCCGGCAAGAGCTCTGGGGCCCACTCCGGCAAACGCACCTCTTCGGAGTGCTGCGCTGCCGTCGAGGATGCACCATCGAGCTCCACCGGCAAGTGCAAGAAGGGAATGGCAGCTCCACCTGCAACCAAGAAGGTGTCCGCCAAGGAGGACGGCACTGGTGGTACCTTCACCATCAGTGCCACGCTCGATCCTAAATAGGAAAGCACGCTCGTTGCTTTCCTGCGGGCGAATGTCGACGTGTTTGCATGGCAACCGTCTGACATCCCGGCGTTCCCAGGAAAGTAATTGAGCACAAGCTTTTCGTTTGTCCTCACGCGCGGCCCGTCAAGCAGAAGGTCAGGAAGCACGCGGTGGAACGCCAAGAGTTTTTTGCTGAAGAGATCAAGAAGTTGGAAGCGGCAGGCCTTGTTAGAGGTGTTCTTCATCCCACGTGGCTGGCCAACCCTGTTGTCGTACGCAAGGCTAATGGGAAGTGGAGGCTTTGTATAGACTTCACTGATGTGAATAAAGCTTGTCCCAAAGATCCATTTCCCTTGCCGCGCATTGACCACATTGTTGACTCCACGGCTGGATGTGAGTTGCTTTCATTCCTTGATGCATATTCCGGATACCACCAGATATTCATGGCTGAAGAAGATGAAGAGAAGACCGCATTCATTACTCCATGTGGCACTTACTGCTTCATACGCATGCCCTTTGGATTGAAGAATGCGGGTTCAACATTTGCAAGGGTGGTCCACACTGCTTTTGAGCCACAGATACACAGGAATGTAGAAGCTTACATGGATGATATAGTGGTCAAGAGCAAGGACAAGGATACCCTGATCCAAGACCTGGATGAAACTTTTACAAATCTGCACAAGATACAACTCAAGCTCAACCCCGAGAAGTGCGTGTTCGGAGTCCCCTCCGGCAAGCTTCTCGGTTTCTTTGTGTCCCAGAGGGGGATTGAAGCTAATCCCGACAAGATCAAAGCCATCGAACAGATCGAGGCTCCGAAGCGCGTCAAGGATGTACGGAGGCTTGCTGGTTGTGTGGCTGCCCTCAGCAGGTTCATTTCTAAGTCTGTGGAACGCGCCCTGCCGTTTTTCAAAATCCTGAAAAAGGCAGGTCCAATGAAATGGACTCCTGAAGCGGAGGCAGCGCTGCAAGACTTGAAAGGGTACCTATCCTCCACTCCAATACTTGTCGCACCTAAGCCGCAAGAGAAGTTGCTGCTATACTTAGCAGCAACCAATCAAGTGGTTAGTGTTGCATTAGTAGCGGAAAGGGAGGCAGATGAGGAGCCCACAGCCCCGGCAAGCACGTCCAGCGACAAGCAGGGGGCTTCCCCGACAAGCTCTGGTCCCGACAAGGGAGAGTCTGCGCAAATGCGAGAAGAAGTGCAAAAGAAGATGGTGCAGCGCCCGGTCTATTTTGTCAGCTCCCTCTTGCAGGGGGGCTAGATCAAGATACTCTGGTGTGCAGAAGCTGCTTTTTGGCCTCCTCATGGCCTCGAGAAAGCTGCGCCACTACTTCCAAGCACATGAGATAAAGTGGTCACTCGCTTTCCGCTGAAAAGGATATTGCAAAATCCAGAAGCAACGGGCAGGATTGTCGAGTGGGCACTGGAGCTGTCAAGCTTTGGTCTCAAGTTTGAAAGTACTTCAACTATCCAGAGCAGAGCCTTGGCATAGTTCATAGCAGAATGGACACCAACACCAGACGAAGAAGTTCCAGAGACAAGCATCCCCGTCAAAGAAGCGAGCAAAGAATGGATAATGTACTTCGATGGTGCCTTTTCGCTGCAAGGCGCCGGTGCTGGTGTGCTGCTCGTCGCACCCACCGGCGAGCACCTCAAGTATGTTGTCCAAATGCACTTTACCAAAGAATAAGCAATGAACAATACTGCAGAGTATGAAGGTTTGCTTGCCGGCCTCAGAATTGCAGCAGAACTTGGGATCAAGAAGCTGATTGTGCGGGGAGATTCGCAGTTGGTTGTCCGACAAGTGAACAAGAGCTACCTGAGCCCATTGATGGAAGCTTACGTCGACGAAGTGAGAAAGCTTGAAGAGCACTTTGAAGGCATACAGATGGAGCACGTTCCAAGAGCTCAAAATGCTATCGCAGACGGCCTGTCAAAGTGCGCTGCACTGAAGCTACCTGTGGAACCAGGGATCTTCGTGCTCAAGCTAACTCAACCATCCGTTACACCATCAGTTGGGCAACGCAAGAAGAGAAAGTTGGTCTCCGGCGACTACTTGCCGGCGGATCTTCCTGAAGCCGCCGCGAAGGTCCCCAAGATCAACGACCAAGTTGCTGAGGAACGGTCTGCTCCTGCGGACCCCAGGGTTCGTACAGTTGAAGCAGGCTTTCCCGACAAGTCTTGCCCCGGCGGGCTTGCCGGGGAGCGTCCAGCTCCGGCAGAGCCGCAGGTTCTTGCCGTAGAAGCTGACGTTCCCGCAGCAGCACTGATGCCTTTAGTCCTTGTTGTTGAGCCTCAAGCTCCAACCTGGGCACAGCAGATTGTCCGTTTTCTTCAAACTAGAGAACTTCCCGAAGAGCCAGAAGAGATAGAGAGAATAACCAGGAAGTCAAGTATGTACCAGTTCGTCAGCAATGAACTGTACAGAAGAAGACTCAATGGTGTCAGATTGAAGTGCATTTCCCGGGAAGATGGACAGAAGCTATTGGCAGAGATACATGGAGGCATATGTGGCCACCACATTGGCGCAAGAGCACTGGCCGGGAAGGCGTTCCGGCAAGGTTTCTTTTGGCCAGAAGCCCTCCAAGATGCAACTGCACAAGTAACCAAGTGTGAAGCGTGCCAGTTCCATGCCAAGGAAATACATCAGCCAGCTCAAGCTCTCCAGACGATCCCTTTGTCCTGGCCCTTTTCGGTCTGGGGGCTCGACATCCTCGGTCCCTTTCCCCGCGCAGTCGGGGGCTTTGAGTACTTGTACGTCGCTATCGACAAGTTCACAAAGTGGCCGGAAGTGGAACCAGTGAGAAGGGTGACCGCACCGTCAGCAGTCAAGTTCTTCAGGTCAATTGTTTGCCGTTTCGGGATCCCTAACAGGATCATCACCGACAACGGCACACAGTTCACAAGCCGCACCTTCATGCAGTATGTCCAAGACCTTGGCGCCAAGGGTCTGCTTCGCTTCTATTGCTCACCCAAGGAGCAACGGTCAAGCGGAGAGGGAAACGCTGAAGTGCTGCGCGGGCTCAAGACAAGAACTTTCGACGGGCTGCACAAGTGCGGAAGAAACTGGATTGAGGAGTTGCCGGCGGCTCTTTGGTCAATCAGGACGACACCAAATCGAGCCACCGGACAGACACCCTTTGCTCTTGTCTATGGAGCAGAGGCAGTTCTCCCCACGGAACTCGTATACGGGTCTCCTTGAGTGCTCGCTTACGATGAGCTCGAGCAAGAACAGCTGCGGCAAGATGATGCACTGCTCCTCGAGGAGAACCGTCTTCAGGCTGCTGTACGAGCTGCTCGATACCAGCAAGCTTTGCGTCGCTACCATAGCCGCAAAGTCAAGGACAGAAGTCTCGAGGAAGGCGACCTTGTTCTTCGGCGTGTTCAGTCCGCCAAGAATTCCAACAAGTTGACGCCGAAGTGGGAAGGCCCTTATCGGGTGAGACAAGTCACAAGGCCCGGCGCTGTCCGCCTTGAGACCGAAGAAGGCTTACCGTGAGCAACTCCTGGAACATTGAGCATCTTCGCAAGTTTCACCCATAAGGCGCGGTTGTCGTGATCCGCTCTGGCAACCACCTTTTGTACAAGTCTTGCCGCTGTTGCATGTAAACCTTTGTACAAAGCCGGGCGCAGACCCCGTGCATCAGTAAAGCTTATGTGCCTCGCACAACTTGTCTTTTTCATGCCTTCTAGCTTTTCTTGCATGCATTATCTGACACTTTGTGCAGCACGCACCCCCGGTAAGCACTAACGAGCCGCAAGGTTCCATATCTATGTTTCCTCCCTTTTCTTTCTTTTCTTAAGCAGAAGAAGTTGTTCCTCGCGCACAAGTTTGCCGGGGGGAAGGAGACAGCGGTCCGGACCAAGTGCTGTACGGACCAAGTGCCGTTCAAGAAAACCTCGCCTTGCCGGGAAGCAAACAACACAAAAGCTAAGTTGCCAAAGTTTGAGCATTCAAATTTTTAAACTTTAAGCATTCGGGCCGCACTTTGTATGGAAAACCTGTGCGCGGAGGAACCTACCCGTGGCTAGCCGCGCCCTTACTTTGTTTCGAGCACGCTCAACGGCTTAAGTGAGCTGCGACAAGTGTCGCGCCCTTACTTCGTTTTCGAGTTCGCTCAACAACCTAAGTGCGCTGCGACTAGCTGCGGCAAGGTTTCTTGCCGGCGAGGGCACTGCCAGCAGGCTGTTGAAGTCCCGCACTCGGCGCTCGTGGCAAGGGTCCCCTTTGCCGGCAAGTTTCCTAAAAGCGTAGGGTAAAACCATACAAAGTAAAGAAGTTGAGTAAAGGAAATAACACTGCACTAACTACCCGAAATAAAGTTATATTACAAGATGACTTGTCGCTATTCTAATAAACTACTGTCCATAACTTGATTGACAGCGACAAGGGAAGCAGAAAGAAGACAGCCTAGTCTACACGGTCGCCGTCGACTCTCCTGATCTTGCCCACCTTGGCCACGATGTGGGCGACACGAGCCTTCAGCGCTTCCTGGTCAGCGTCGGGCGGCAAGGTCCGGAGGACGTTGTCAAGATTGATCCCGGGGTTGCGGTAGACTATCTTCGTCAGCACTCGCTCCACAGTACCCGTGCAAAGCCTGCGCGCCTCGTCCGCCAGCTGCGTTGGAATCCTTTCCCGGAGCTGCTCGAGGGCCGGCGCTATTCCCCTGAAGAATAAGCTCAGCTTGGCGCTGTGAGGGAGGTTTGCGTCGGGGGAGTACCCGAGGTGCTCCGTCCCCAGTGCCGCCATCTCCCTGTCGATGTCAGCGGCGGCGCCGACGAGCTCCTCGGTCCACTGCTCCACTGTCTGCCTGAAGTTATTCTGCGTGAGGGCCGCGCTGTCCAACAATGCCCTCTCTGCCCGGAGATCTTCCTTCAGTTTCGTCTCCCTGTTCCTGGCGCCGTCAAGTGATTCTGTGAGGGTGGACAGCTTCAATTCCAAGTCCGCGATGGAGTCCTTGGCGACAGCGAGCTCCGTGACCTTGTCGGAGAGACGGACCTGCAGCTCCGAGTGGCTGTGGGCGTCTTTCTCCCTCTCCAACTTGAGCGCGGCGACCTTTTCCTCGCTCGTCTTCAAGTCGAGCTCCAACTGTGCCACCCTCGCCTCCAAGTCCCTCTTGGCAGTCTCTGCAGCTGCAGCGGCGTCCCTCGCTTCCTGCAGAGCCCCGCCGAGGGACTGCTCGCGCGCGGAAAGGTCGTCCTCATGACTATCGAGGTCGACCTTCCGCTGCCTCAGCTCTCCTTCCCGCTGAGACAGATCTTCGGCGGCAAGCCTTTGCTGCTCCTCTGCCTCGGCCTTTTCGAGGACGAACGCCTGGTGCGCCTCGGCAAGCTCCTCCCGCTCCTCCGCCAAAGACCGGAGGGCCGCCTAGTTGGCGGCACGGAGCTCCTCGGCGCGCTTCTCCAGATCGACGCCGGCCTTGGCAGCCAGGGCCTCCCGGGACTCCAGCTTGGCCTGCCTGGCGCGGTACAGAGCCAGGAGCTTCCATAGGAGCTGCTCCTCTTCGGGCTCGCTGCTGCTGCCGGGCGCGTCGACAAGCCTCAGCCCGGCGGAGGCCAGAACTTCCCCATCGAAGACCTCTCCCTCCACGGGCGCCCTTGACGTAGAAGCCCACGGGACTCGGATGAAGACCCCGTTGGCGGCCTCCAGATAGGCGCCCGGCTCAGTCGCGGTAGCAGGAGGGTCGGCGGCCGGCGCAGCGTCCGGCGCTCCTGCGGCCTCAGGACCGTCAGTGCGGTCGCCGGTCCCCTCCCCAGCTGCCGCGTCAGTGGCCGCGGCGGTCTCGTCGACGGTGGCCTCCGTCTCCATCGGTTCCGGGGCGGATGAGTCTGAGGGCAAGTAAAGAAGAAAGAAAGAAGAATTGTCAAGCAAATATCCAAAAAGGAAAAGTCAAGAGAAGAAAAGCACAAGGGTTACCTGCACGAGCCTCGTCTTCGACGGGGTTCCTCGCCGGGGGGTCCTCCCTCGGCGGCGTGGTGGTAGCCTCCGCTGGCGGGGGGCCGCTGGCGCCTTCCCTTGGCGGAGTACTCGCCCTTGGCGGAGTACTCTCCCTTGGCGGGGTGCTCGCCCTTGGCGGAGTACTCGCCCTTGGCGGGGTATTCTCCCTCGCCGGGGAGCTCCTCCTTGGCAGGGAGGCTGAGACGAGCGGCTCTTCGGGAGCAGTCTCTTGACGCTCCTGAGGTTGCGGCTCTGCTTCTGCACAAATCAGCAAACAAACAAGACATTAGCAAGCATAAGAAGCCCACGCGCGCCCGACAAGTGAAGAAGTAAAAAGAAGACTCACGCTGGGGGCTGCGCAGGGGGCTGCTCTGCGGAGCAGCAGGCTGGTCCGGCAAGCTTGTCGCTGGCGCATCCCCTGCCGCTGCGGCAGGCTCGTCCTCGAGATCGACCACCGGGATTTTGGCCCTCTTCGCCACCCTCTGGGCCAAGGTCCTGGAAGATAAACAAGATCAAAGTCAGACAAAGAAAATTCAAGACAAGAGCAACAAAAATCAAAAGAAATGAGAGTTGCAAGTGCTTACTCTTCCTCCTCCTCCTCGGAACTGAGGACGGAGAAGTCGAAGTCCACCGCGCGCGTCCCGGCGCGAGGAGCTGGAGGAGTAGGATCCCTCGGGCGCTTGGCGGGCTCCGGAGCCGTGGTCTGAGAAGACCCCTCTCCGGTCGTCGCCAAAGCCCGAGGGGCGGAAGGAGCGCCAGAACCAGTTCGGGAAGATCCTCCTCCGCGTGCCGCTGAGGCGCGAGACGCCCCCTTGACGGCCTTGCTCGTCGTGGTGGCGCGCGTCGAGCGACGCTGCGGCTGCTGCTGGACCGCCTGCTGCCTCGCCGTGTCAGTGGCCTTGTGGAGGCGTTTCTTTGGCTGAGGTGGAGGACTTGGTGGTGGCGGAGAACTCCCCGAGGATGAAGAGAAACCGTTGAGGCCCAAAGAGCCGCCTGAGTCTTCTGAAGGGTCGCCCGATTCGGCGTCCTCCTCGGCGGGCTCACTTGACTCTGTGCCCTGCCCGGCAGCCTCGCTCGTCCCGGCAGGCTGCCCGGCAGGCCTCAGCAGTTTGAGGATCTCTTCCTCCTCGGCCCGACTCACCGCATCCGCTGCATCCGCCTCGTCCAAGGAGTACCCAAACTCGCCCGCAGCCTCAGCTACGGCTGCCTCCTCCATCCTGGTGGCGATATACGCCAAATCCCCGTCGGTGGTGTCGCGGGTGAGACCCTTCTTCTCATCGAGATTGATCAGTAGCTCAACCAAGTTGTCGAAGAAGGTTTGTGCAGTTTCATCTGAAGGCGCTAGCCAAGTGGGGTCAACCCCGTGGGAGTCGCACAGCGGCATCGCCGCGCGGATGGCACTAAGTGACGAGTTGTTACATAGTGGAACTACCCCCCGTGACGGAGCAGACCACTCCGGGTGCTTGGCGTCATGCTTGAACAGCTCACGGAGCATCCCCTTTAGCTCCAGGACAGTGAAGTTGTAGTTCAGGCCGGGGCGCAGCCTCATACAGTCTGCCGCGTTGCCGAAATCCCAAACAGCCCTCTTCCTCTCCTACAGGGGGGCAATGCAGCGGCGAAGGAAATCTGCCCCGACCTCACCTACAGTAAGGTTGGCTTGCCGGAGGCGAAGAATCCTAGTGAGAGCTATCTTCAGCTTCTCGTCCTCCGGGGCCAGATCACTCCAATCCTTGCCGCGCACTATTGCAGCTCGACGCGGGGAAGTAAATTACTGGGGTTCATCCTCCAGGATCCAGCACCAGTTAGCCCTCCACTCCTCCCACTTGCCGCGGAGCTCTCCAATCAAGTACGCCTCTTTCTTATTGAGCCTAAAGATCCAAGAGATCCCACCGGACAGGGGAGACCCAGACTCTACCCGAGGTGTGAAAAAATGACGGAAGAGGGCTACGTTGGGGGTGACTCCGACAAAGTTTTCGCACAGATGTGCGAAAACGGCCATGGTTAAGACTGCGTTCGGGGTGAAATCTAGAAGATGGAATCCATATGTGTTCATAACATCGCAGAAGAACTCGGAGTATGGAGGGCAGAGTCCGCAATGGAAGAACAGGGCAAAGTAAGGATAACCTCCCGGGAACATGTCGCAGGCTTCGGCGGGGAGAACCCTGGTGCGCGGGTGAGCTTTCGTTTCCCTCGACCAGAAGAGGTAGTACTTGTCATTCAGCTCCCTCGCGTCGAGCCTCGGCGGGAAGACCACCATCCTCTTTCGCATTGCTGCTAGCTTCGCCGCCCGGTCGGTCTTCGCGGTTTTCGCCTTGTCGCTCTTCGGGGCCATGGCGGGGACAGCGAGGGAGGCCGGCGGCGCTAGGGAGGCTGGCGGCGGCGGAAGAAGGGTGGAGCTCCGCTCTCTTTCGACCTTTGGGGAGGAGGAGAGCGGCGGGGGTTTCTGGAGGTTGAAGACGCAATGAAGCAATGGGGGAAACTGCCCCTGTTTCCTCTGCTTTTAAGGGGGAGTGGGGGACGTTCCCCATTTTCCCATTAAAGAAACAAGCCACGATCTCTCCCACGACGCCGCAATCGACGCGTGCCGTTAGGGAGGGATGCGGCGGATACGGAGGGGGATACGGCGCGCCGTGGGCCGCGGGTGCCCGTGCACTGTTTTGGGCCTGGCCCAACAGCGCTCGGCACCGTGTGTGGCCCAGGCCCGGGGGCTCCTGTCGGTGTACTAAAGTAGGGGTACCTTAGTATCCCGACTTGTGCACGGGCAGTAGCAGCGTCCCGTGGTCGGGCTCGCCACGCGCCCGCCAAGGCCCGCTATGGATCCTTTAGAACCATTCAAGAACAAAGTATTCAAGCTAAAGAAACAAGGCCCCGGCAAGAGGAGCTTGCCGGGAAGGCCGTACCAGGCTCAAGACCATACCTTTAGCACAAGACCCTGGCAAGAGGAGCTTGCCAGGAAGGCCACAGCACGGCATTTTAGGAGACTTGCCGTGGCGCTTCGCGCGCCCCAGCAAGGCCCGGAGAGCGACAAGCTTCCGGGCGCGGCAAGGTAGCGACCGCGGCAAGGCGCTTGCCGCGGCAAGCTTTCTCTGTGTGCCTGCGCTCCAGCTCATCTGGCCACGCATCGCCCTGGGGCCCTTCCAGGGGCACGTGGCGGATGGCTGTGCAGCCTGGGGTACACGGTGGCAAGCCACGATCACGAGGCCACCGTCGTGGCGAACGGAGACGCCCTAACGGACACTTTTCGCACTGTTCGGGGGCGACGGCGACGGGCATTCAATGCCCTTGTCCCCCACCGTCAGGGTTAGGTACAAAACACTGTACATACACTGTTACAACTACCACCACTTTTACGTTTTTACCCTCAACTACGTTGCCACCTGTCGGTGACCCCTTTGACCTATAAAAGGAGGCCCATGCACAACGTAGGGGGGGGGGGTTCCGAACTCTCGATCACTCCCACGCTCGGTGTAGCTAGTCTCAAGCACTGTAGATCTTCTCACTCCCGAGCCAAGAACTCAATAACAAACCAAGGCAGGAGTAGGGTTTTGCGCATCCGTGCGGCCCGAACCTGGGTAAACTGCTCGCGTGTGCACCTCGATCCGCTCTTTGTGCTCCCTCCACTCCCTTGCCGTACCGAAAAGGGGCTCCCGTCCCATAGGTGTTCGTGGGCGATCAGTTTCCCCGACACTCGTACTACCCGATAAGGGCCTTCCCACTTTAGCGCCAATTAGTTTGATCTCTTGGCGGATTGAACGCGCCGAAGAACAAGGTCGCCTTCCTCAAAGCTTTGGGCGTGAATTTTGTGGCTATGATAGCGACGCAAAGCTTGCTGGTAGCATGCAGCATGCACATCAGCCAGAAGACGGTCTTCCTTAAGGAGCATTGCCTCATCTTGCCGCAAATGCTCTTGCTCTACCTCATTGTTGTAACATCCCAAAATTCTAAATTTTGGAATGTTACAATAAATAGATAGATTTGATTGCTTGTTTGATGTGCTGAGTGAAATTGAGTGAAATTTGAAACTTTTGAAAGTTAAATGAGAGGGAATAAAATGACTTTCCCAAAACTTTCACTTTGCATCTTTGATCTCCGGGAATTCAAATTCTTTTCAACACAAAACCATAGAGTGAAGATAATACGACTTCTTCCATTTATTTTAAATGATAAAGGGCTTCAAAAGGATTTTGAATTTCATTTCCGAAATATTTCAAATTCAGAAACTTTATGCAACTCAATGATTTTCCCAAGAGAAGTTAAAATGACTTCTACAAATTATAGGAAATATGAGTTGGAAGTTTTTCTGAAATTTTCTACAACTCATTTTCAAAAATTGAGTTATTGGATTTTATTCAAATTATTTTTATCAAAAAATAAATTATATGGAAAATAGGGTAACATGATTCCCTACAGCAGAAAATTGGAGAGAAATAAATTTTAAATCTTTTTGGTATTTTTTAAAATGATTTTTATTGGTTTTTATTGCAACAGTAGCACTATTTGATTTATTAGAACTTTTGAGGATTTTATTTGGCTGTAGAAAAATGTTCATCTTGTAGGATTTCTTTTTCTGCAAATTTTGATATATAATATGCCTATAGTATATTATATATTATTTGTTTTATTTTTGTTTTATTCTTTTGTCTGTGTTTTAAAAAACAAAACAAAAAGACTTCCGCCGAACTGGGCCAGCCCAGCACCCTAGCCAGGCCCAGCCCAGCACCGCCGTCACCGACCTCGCTCGGAGTCTTGACGGACGACGACGCCACCGCCGAGTCCGGCTCGGCCACGACGCCGCCGCCGCCTTTGCCTCTGCCCCCTTGCCCACGGCACCCCCCCCCCCCGCCCCTCTCCGCCTTTATAAGGCCGCAGCCTGAGCCCCGTCGCCCCTCCTCTCGCTCTCGCCGCGCCGCCGCCGTTGCAGATGGCCGTCGCTGCCTGCTGCTGCTGCCTCGCCGCCTCCCGCCGCGCCTCCGCACTGCGCCACCACCACCGCCTCCCCTTCGCCCCGCACTGCGCCGCACCGCCGCCGCCTTGCCGGAGCCGCACCAGAGTTCACCGCCGACCGATTTGTTTCCCCGAACCCGATCCGCGCCAGACCCGATCCAACCCGCAATTTTCGAATAAAAACCGCCTAGGTATAAACCGTCTCGGTTTTCTTTTTGGTTTTTACTTTTTTATCGGTTTAGTTCTTTTTAGGTTTAGTTATCCAATGAACGTTCTCTGGTTAGGTCCTATTAGTGAGCGTTTGCTCGTTAAACTTTTTCTTTTTCTTTTAGTTTTCGGCCAGGGACCTATCTGTGAATTTATTTTTGCATTTTAGTCCCTGATATTCTTTCGGCCATAACTTTTTACTCGTTTGGTCCAAATCCAACGAAACCAACGCTCACGTCTTCGTTGCGATCCCCTCTTTCCTATAAAACAACTTAAACATGTTTTTGAAAGTTTTAAAATTTGAATTCAACTAGTTTTAGATTCAAACTTCGTTTAATCATAACTTGAGTTTTATAACTCCGTTTTAGTTGATTCTTTTTGCAAATCGAAACTCTTGACCTAAACTTTCTGATAAGGCCAAATTTATATAATTTTGGTACTGTTAGAATTTTTTTCTGTTTCAGGAGTCATTCGTTTGTTTTCGAAGTTTTCCGAAGTGTTCTCTTCGTTCTATCCGATCTTTTGAGTGATTGCTTATGTGTGGTTACTATTGTTTGCTTACGATAGATTGAACGGAGTGTGACGAGTAGATCTATCACAAGTTCTGAGTGCGAATCTTCTACATCGTCAGTACAAGGCAAGTTCACACTTTGATCATACTTTCCAATACCCAGTTTTCATTGCATTAGTTATATCCTCAAACACTTGTATGAGTGGGATCACTTAACTTGTGGGACTGGGAAGTAGATTGAGGCAGAACCTATTACGTGCATTATTTTCGAACCCATGGGAGTTACTTCTACGTTATGCTTAGGTTGCTATTGCTATGCTCGTAGACGTGGTTTGGATTTGAGTGAAATCCATGACAGATGTGAGTTGATAATTAATGGTTCAACTTAAGGTGGCTACTTGAGTACACATCTGGGTGGATTGGTTGCAGGGCACCTGGAGAATCCAGTGTTGTCCTAGGAAATCCCAGGGTTCCATGTGATTTTTCCTATGGAATGCCACCCAGGCTCAAAGGGATCATAAAACTATTCATGCTAGAAACTTCCGTGTGCATCCACAATGCCAATATGGGCTCTGGCATAGTATGAGTAAGTTGTGTGAGCTCTTTCAGTGGTGGACTAGCATATGTTGGGGAAAGTAGGTGTACCGGTCCACCCGGGGTAAAGAGTGAATGCTTCTGAAAGACTGTGTCTCGGTCATCCGTTTCTCAAACACCATGTAGTGCGAGAAATCCAACGGAGGAGCTCGAGTCTTGTGGGGAAAGTGCGCAAACCTCTACAGAGTGTACAAAGTGATCATGATTAGCCGTGTCCCGGGTTATGGACAATCTTGAGTATCCGGTACTTGAATTATTGGTTGATCTCATCACTCAAAAATTAATTTGTTGGGCTAATGATTACTTTAATTGGGATTGAGTTGGAAGTACCTTCTCAATGATGTTTCAACTACCATGATAGTAAAATAAAATTTATTCCTTTGTTGTAGGGAAAAATTGGCTTTACGCAAAAACTTTAACCTTGCAGCCTCCACCAGTCAAATATGCATGTAGTTGTAGGCATTGTTCATCATTACTTCTACAGTGTGAAATTTCCAGTACATTCAATGTACTGACCTACATGGCTGCAACATCTCATGTTGCAGGAATTATTCGACGAGTAAGTGTTACGTTAGGGTTGCGTTGTCTACACTCAAATTTGCCGTTGGTGTTGATGGGAATCCACAACCTTGTGTTGCTTCCGCTATGTGTTGACTAAGGTAATAGTAGTTAAGTTACTTTATACATGTGATTTACCTCTGTTATAAATCCTCGAGTATTGTGTGTGTTAGCATACCGATCCAGGGATGACACTTAAGCACAAAGACTTGATCCATTTGGGTCAGGTCACTACAAGATGGTATCAGAGCACATGTAGATTGTAGGACGTGACCCTAGAAACTGACAAGCCCATAGGAAAGGATTTCTCTAAAACTATCTTTTCAAAAAGATTCTATACCTCTCCTCTTTTCTGAGTTTTGACAAAATTTTCTCTCTTATCTTAAATAGTAGACAAAACCCTTTTCCCATTTGGACCACTTCGGAGTAAAAAGGATTTTACCATACATTGGAAGTGTTGAAGCTACAACAGTGGATACTCAGAAGATTTGAAGAGTTGATGACTTTAAAGAGATGTTGACCTTTATAAGACCAAACCCCGGATACGACCTTACGTTAGACGGGACGATTGTGAGCCGTCATTTGTTTGATATTTTTCTGATGGCCACAAACTAAAACCGTTTTTTCAAAACTACTGTTTGTATTAAGTATATTTCTCTCCCCATCTTCTGAATCTCATCCCAAAACCCTTGGACCCAACAGAGGACGAATGAAGATAGCCTTGTAGTCTCTGGACCCATGACCCAGCCAGAGGCAGATCTATGGATACAAAATATGGAGGATCACTTCAGGAAAAATCTGGTTGCAAGGAAATATGAGGTTCAATACGCTCTTCAGTACTTTACAAAAAGTGTTGCAACATGGTGGAAGATGCATCAAGCCATACAAGGATGTAATGGAGCAGGAAGTTAGGAGGAATTCAAGAAGACTCTGTTAAGATCCCATCTCATCTGAGAGCATGGTGATGAACCGAAGAAGAAGCCTTGTGCCTGCAGGATTTGTGGAGAAATAGGACACACCCAGGAGGAGCACAAGGATGAATGCCCTAGTTGTGAAGGAAGTCACCTAGCTGAAGAATGCCCAACTAGGAAGAATTACTTGTTTCTTGTGTGAAGGGACTACCCACTACCCTGCTCAGTGTCACGTTTACCCCATGGTGCAACGAACTATCCAGCAGAAGAAAGAAGCAATGAAAGATGTCCTCGAGGAAACCTTAAGGGGATCCACGATGGAGGAACATATTCATGACCCTGATGGAGAAGGACTAGACATATATTACTCACGTGCTTGCTACTCATGTGGAAAAGAAGGACACCTTTCACAGTATTGCACGAAGGAAAGCCATGAGTATGTGGGAGACTTCCCGACAGAAGAAGTGAAGTTTGATCCACAAAAGATAGAAGAATTGATAGGAACGAAGAAGTCAAAGAAGAGAAAGAGCATGTATCCCCAGAACAACCCAATTTTGGTGAAAAAGGACCTGTGTCACCTCACATGTTTTAGGTGCGAGGATTTAGGTCATTTTGCTATCAAGTGCCCAACCAGGAAGCGAAGAATCCAGGGAACCATGATAGTCACCATGAAGCCCTAGATCTATATTATGCCATTAGTTTACGCTGTAAGGAAGTAGGGCATTTTTTCAAGAGAAGGTTCAGACCATAGGAAAGGTTGAACAGAGTAGTTGAGATTTTGATATTGGAATGAAGCATGTGGAATACACTTTTATTACGATGTTGAGTTGAGTTATGGAAAGAACATCGTAATGGTTTGTGAAGAATTAGAAGTTGATATTTTTTGGAATCTAAGAAGGAGATGTTATGAGTGGTTGGAGGAATGTTAGTGCCTCTCTTGCTATCTCACCCAGACCAAGACCTAGAACCCATGGACCAGTTGACCCCAAACCTTTCTCGGACAAACGACCCCGTTTTACCCAAGGATATCCGTATGTTGTCCTGAGAACCCCTTTTGTCTTATACCCACAGATGACAACCCTTTTATGAGTCTTTTCTCAAAGGCCCGGAAACCATCATGACCCTGACTAGCGATCAGGATTTCCAAAGATCTAGAAGGACATGATGAAGCGTAATCACCTGGAAGGAGATGCAGTTTACAAGGGTTATCCCTTCATGGAGAATGGAGTTGAACTTTGGTACGTGGAGGTACACCTCCGTCGTGTGAAAGGAGTTTGCCCAAAGACTATGGGTCAATACTTTTTCATCTCGTGAAGCAGCTATGCAGGCCATACGTCAGATCGGAGAAATACTTCAAGTAAGACTTCATCACACTCAGGAATGCCTGAGTAGGGTGCATGCAGAGATGATGGAGATGAAGCACACGACCAATAGGATGAAGCAACAGATTGAGGATTCTAAGAATCACATTGCACAATTCCAGTGGGACTGAAGCATCCTCAGCAAGGACCAATGGAGATAGATGGAAAGAATTCTGGACCCTACCAGACTATGTGGATTGTAGCATTTGTAGTGATGCACCCTTGGAAATTGAGCTTTTGAATACTGGTTCAGGATGAAATAAGAGATCTGATATGAGGAGAATATGGATTACGGATGAACCAATGCATTTTGTTTAGTGGTACCTCACTGTGTGAACCCTGGACCCATAGGAAGGAAACGGTTGCCCCAAATAGTGGAGTTCGCACAAATAAGTTGGAGTTTATGTTCTATATGAAGCTTACCCCAAGGTTGTGAAGGAAATAAGTATAATTGGATTTTAAGAGGGTGTAATGCTGAAGTGTGGAGCAATAGTGACTCCAAGGATGGATTAAGGATATACAAGTTCGGAAGTGGACCCAAGCCGAGGACCTAAGGAGGCTACGTAATCATAAGGGAACCACAAGACTTGTCAGTAGTAATATGTTTCTGCTGTAGTGAAGCAGGACACTTTGCTAGAGATTGTCCCAAGGAGAAGGAGATTTGTGCTAAGTAGTTGAGTTGAAACATGCAATGGAAATGCAGTAGATCGGAGTGAGTTGAGAATCAACACCGTTAGCATCATGGTATTGATTTTGGATTTTATGAGTTGATACTATATAAGTGATGAGTGAAGACATGACACATGGATCAAGATCTTGAAGAAACTAGTGTTATTCATTTTAAGTGTGGTAGAATCCAACACCGTTACCCGAATACAAGGGCTAGTTACGACAGACTTTGGAATGGACCACCCAATGATGGGTCTGAGTAATTATGTCGTAGATTGTCCCAACAGAAGGAAGGGATACAATATAATTGGATGGATTTAAGAAAAATCAAGGAAGTTGGATGTTGGAAGTATGATCGTTTGCATCCCGATGATGAGACCAAGTGTTACTAGTGATGAGATGAGCCATAACCCACAGGCCCCAGGACCTGTCAAGGAAGCAAGCACACTCTTGCTGAAGGAAAACCCTCGGAAGAAGTTACGACTTTATCAATAGACGATCCTATAGGTGTGTACGCTAAACCCGAGGGTTGTGAAGCACGATAGATGGTTGTTCAACTTGCAGATGTAATGGATTTATCCAAACTTAGTTCATTGACGAGAGAAAATTCCGCAATGCTTGTGAGGATGACCGAGTGTTAGAATGCGAGAATTCACTAAACCATATACAAGGTAATGATTTGGGTGCGGGATGGATTGATCACCATGCCGACTTACTCTTATTATTCGCCTCTGTTATACGGGATGGTAAATCTGAGTGACTTACCTATAGTAGAGAGACGACGATGTCAAAACTTTGTTTAAACCTTAGAATGGTATAGAAACTTTCCCCTGTGCAAGGTAGTTATTGCCAACCGTAGGAATTACGGTGAGGATGAAGCCCGGACCCGTTTTCTGCAGGGACCCAATAAAATTGTTTCATGACCACCATGAGATATCGATATTTATTTAGTATTGGCGCCAGACCTGTCAGCTAAGAATAGCCAGTCTCAGAAGAACCTTACCAAGATGAAAGGATACAAGAAATGAGGGCAAAGGTTATGCCCCTACCGAAAGAGCCCACAGAAGGAATTACCGTGAAGATCTAAAGAAGACCGACATCGTCAACCCAAAGAATGGAGTACCTGAGTTTTGATGGAACCGTAACCATGTTTCTAAGTGTGGTAGCACACCAGACCATACCAATCAGTGTTTTGTTAGGAGACCCCCAAACCCTAACCTATTTCTTGCTAGCCTCTCCGAATCTCGAGGACGAGATTCATTTTTAAGTGTGGTAGGTTTGTAACATCCCAAAATTCTAAATTTTGGAATGTTATAATATATATATATATATATATATATATATATATATATATATATATATATATATATATATATATATATTTGATTGCTTGTTTGATGTGCTGAGTGAAATTGAGTGAAATTTAAAACTTTTGAAAGTTAAATGAGAGGGAATAAAATGAATTTCCCAAAACTTTCACTTTGCATCTTTGATCTCCGGGAATTCAAATTATTTTCAACACAAAACCCTAGAGTGAAGATAATATGGCTTCTTCCATTTATTTCAAATGATAATGGGCTTTGAAAGGATTTTGAATTTCATTTCCAAAATATTTCAAATACAGAAACTTTATGCAACTCAATGATTTTTCTGAGAAGATAAAATGACTTCTTCAGATTATAGCAAATATGAGTTGGAAGTTTTTCTGAAATTTTCTGCAACTCATTTTCAAAAATTGAGTTATTAGGTTTTATTCAAATTATTTTTCTCAAAAAATAAATTATATGGAAAATAGGGTAACATGATTCCCTACAGCAGAAAATTGGAGAGAAATAAATTTGAAATCTTTTTGGTATTTTTTTAAATGATTTTTATTGGTTTTTATTGCAACAGTAGCACTATTTGATTTATTAAAAATTTTGAGGATTTTATTTGGCTGTAGAAAAATGTTCATCTTGTAGGATTTCTTTTTCTGCAAATTTTCATATATAATATGCCTATAGTATATTATATATTATTTGTTTTATTTTTGTTTTATTCTTTTGTATGTGTTTAAAAAAAACAACTAAAAGACTTCCGCCGAACTGGGCCGACCCAGCACCCTAGCCAGGCCCAGCCCAGCGCCGCCGCCACCGACCTCGCTCGGAGTCCCGACGGAGGACGACGCTGCCGCCGAGTCCGGCTCGGCCACGACGCCGCCGTCGCCTTTGCCTATCTCCGTCGGGACGTCGTGAATTTATTCGTTGGTCCAGAGGGCGGGGCCGTGCCGTGGGACCTATCTGTGAATTTATTTTTGCAGTTTAGTCCATGATCTTCTTCCGGCCATAACTTTTTACTCGTTGGTCCAAATCCAACGAAACGAATGCTCACGTCTTGGTTGCGATCCCCTCTTTCCAGTAAAACAACTTAAACATGGTTTTGGAAGTTTAAAAATTTGAATTCAACTAGTTTTAGATTCAAACTTCGTTTGATCATAACTTGAGTTTTATAACTCCATTTTAGTTGATTCTTTTTGCAAATCGAAGCTCTTGACCTAAACTTTCTGATAAGGCCAAATTCATATAATTTTGGTACTATTAGAAATTGTTTTCTGTTTCAAGAGTCATTCGTTTGTTTTCGAAGTTTTCCGAAGTGTTCTCTTCGTTTTATCCGATCTTTTGAGTGATTGCTTATGTGTGGTTACTATTGTTTGCTTACGATAGATTGAACGGAGTGTGACGAGTAGATCTATCACAAGTTCTGAGTGCGAATTTTCTACATCGTCAGTACAAGGCAAGTTCACACTTTGATCATACTTTCCAATACCCAGTTTTCATTGCATTAGTTATATCCTCAAACACTTGCATGAGTAGGATCACTTTTGTGGGACTGGGAAGTAGATTGAGGTAGAACCTATGACCTGCATTATTTTAAAACCCCTGGGAGTTACTTCTATGTTATGCTTAGGTTCCTATTGCTATGCTCGTAGATGTGGTTTGGGTTTGAGTGAAATCCATGACAGATGTGAGTTGATAATTAATGGTTCAACTTAAGATGGATACTTGAATACACATCTGGGTGGATTGGTTGCAGGGCACCTGGAGAATCCAGTGTTGTCCTAGGAAATCCCGGGGTTCCGTGTGATTCTTCCTATGGAATGCCACCCAGGCTCAAAGGGATCATAAAACTATTCATGCTAGAAACTTCCGTGTGCAGCCACAATGCCATTATGGGCTCTGGCATAGTATGAGTAAGTTGTGTGAGCTCTTTCAGTGGTGGACTAGCAGATGTTGGGGAAAGTAGGTGTACCGGTCCTCCCAGGGTAAAGAGTGAATGCTTCTGAAAGACTGTGTCTCGGTCATCCGTTTCTCAAACACCATGTAGTGCGAGAAATCCAACGGAGGAGATCGAGTCTTGTGGGGAAAGTGCGCAAACCTCTGCAGAGTGTACAAACTGATCATGATTAGCCGTGTCCCCGGTTATGGACAATCTTGAGTATCTGGTACTTGAATTATTGGTTGATCTCATCACTCAAAAATTAATTTGTTGGGCTAATGATTACTTTAATTGGGATTGAGTTGTAGGTACCTTCTCAATGATGTTTCAACTACCATGATAGTAAAATAAAATTTATTCCTTTGTTGTAGGGAAAAATTGGCTTTACGCAAAAACTTTAACTTTACAGCCTCCACCAGCCAAATATGCATGTAGTTGTAGGCATTGTTCATCATTACTTCTACAGTGTGAAATTGCCAGTACATTCAATGTACTGACCTACATGGCTGCAACGTCTCATGTTGCAGGAATTATTCGACGAGTAAGTGTTACGTTAGGGTTGCACTGTCTACACTCAACTTTGCCGTTGGTGTTGATGGGAATCCACAACCTTGTGTTGCTTCCACTATGTGTTGACTGAGGTAATAGTATTTAAGTTACTTTATACATGTGATTTACCTCTGTTATAAATCCTCGAGTACTATGTGTGTCAGCATACTGATCCATGGATGACACTTAAGCACAGAGACTTGATCCATTCGGGTCGGGTCGCTACAATTGTAGGAGAGCACTCAAGGTGACCCATATGTGAGTTCCGTGGGGAGCACTGCTTCTGCACCATAAACTAGGGGGAAGGGTGTCTGGTCGGTAGCTCGATTTGGTGTCGTCCTGATTGACCAAAGAATTGTCGGAAACTCATCGATCCAGTGTCTTCCACACTTGTGCATACTGCCAAAAGTCCTCGTCTTGAGCCCACGTAGCACTTTAGCATTCATCCGTTCTACCAGATGTGGCATCTATGATCTGGTCCATATGTGGTAAAGGGAAGGGTTCCTTCGGGAAGGCCTTGTTTAACTCTTTGAAATCGACAAAGGCACCAGGATTTGTACTTTTTAGGTACCATGACCAAGTTGACCAGCTAGTAAGGGTGTTTGATATCTCTATGAATTCAGCTTCGAGTAATTTGGCCCATTCTTCGTCGATAGTGTAACGCCTGGGCTCTGAAAATCGCTGAAGCACCTGTTTAACAGGTTTCGAGCCTTTGATGATATTCAGGCTATGTTTGGCAAGATTGCATGGGATTCCTGGCATGTCTGAGGGGTGCTAGGCTTAAATATCCCAATTTTCCATGATAGAATTGCGTAGGGCTTCATCAATCGTCATTTCTAGCCGTGCCCCTATTGACGTCGTTTTATTCGGGCCGTTTGGGTGCAATTAATTCCTCGGCCGCAAGGGCCTCGGCTAGTGACTCGAGGGTGAGCGACGCCATTTTTTTGGCTTTGAGTGCACAATCGGGATTGCTTGAAACGTTGATTACTCCATTTGGACCTGACATCTTAAGCTTCATGTTCCCATGGAATTTAGAGAAGGCGGCACACCCTAAAAGGGCTTGGGAACCACTTTGGAAGGGCACGATGTGGAAGGTCACCTCCTCGGATTGGTAGTTCTCGGGCAATCCGAAGACCACATCAAGTGTGATATTTTTCGCTGCGTTGTGCCTCTTTACCAGGTATTATTCCTTCAAATGTGGTGTAAACTCTTCTCGATGCGCGATTTATTGATTCGCATCTTGTCGAGAGTATCCTCGTAGATGAGATTTAGGTTGCTGCCTCCATCCACCGGTACTTTCTGAAGTCGATAACCCCTTACGATAGAGTCGAGGACCAAGGCGGCATGACATCAGCTCGGACCACACTTCGGATGGCCCCGTTGCTCGAAGGTAATCGGCGAGTCTAACCACGCATATGGGGTCACGACATCTAGACGTGACTGAGCTCTCGAATGTCGCTTTTCCTCTAATTTCGTGACGTGAAGGTTTCATAAATCATTAGAACCTCGTTGTCATTTGAAGATGTTGCCGGATGTTTGCGCTCGGGCTTGTTCCTGGGGAGAATCTCGCCTCCCTTGACCACCTGTTTCACCACCCAGCAATCTCGAAGATTGTGAGTTGGGCCGGTGTTTAATAGAATAGAGTGGATTGGGAATGGCTTGTTCAGCACGCCATCAAGGGCAGCTCGAGATCCTGAGACAGGATTTTTCTTTTATGAGGTGGGTCGACGGACACAGGACGATAAGAACGCTCCTGCCGATGTACGTGCTTATCGTGTTTTGACCTCTCGACGTGGATGGAATCTGCCTAATATTTTTGAGCTAGCCAAGCATCCTCCATGGTGCTGAATTTTGACACTAGATCAGATAGCTTGGAGAATGTTTGGATGCGGCATCAGCCGACGACGTTTAGGACTCCTTCGTCTTTGCAGTTATGCTGAAAAGTTGCTACGATATCGGAGTCGTGACAATCTGGTACTTTATTCTTGACGAATACAAACATGTGCCAGAATTGTTGGAATGTTTCATCAGATTGTTGTTGTATGTAGACTAGATCCTAGACATCGGAAGGCCATGAGTTACTCGGCCAGTACACGATGTGAGAGGTGGGTGGGAGTGAAAAAATGATACCAGCGGTCTGTGGGCTCGAAGCTCCGACGACGTTGTCCAGAGAAGGTTATGTTGATCATGAATTGGCCGAATTGAACTTGAGATCCATGTCATCGGATTCTTCTGCTCGGTCAACTTCAAGGTCATTCGATGGGTGATACCTCGGCCCTTAGTCTTCCATGCGAGGGACCTTGGTCGAGGCGAGAGGAAGAGCACCAAGCTTGAGTTTTATTTCTTGCATGTTGTGCCTCAACTCTTGATGGAGGAGGTGTGATCTGCAGTCAGGGGATTCTCGCTTGGAGATCATGCTATAGAGATTCATGTCGTTAACCGACGCTCCCATTGATCCTTTCTTCGATCACACAGGGAAACTCTCAATGAAAGCACCAATGTCAGTACTAAAACCGACAGATCTTGGGTAGGGGCTCCGAGCTGTGGATCTCGAATCTATATGTAACATGAGACAAAGGGGACAATATTTACTCCAGGTCTGGGCCCTCTCGAAGAGGTAAAACCCTACATCATGCTTTGATTATATTAGTGATGGTGAATCGAGTACAAGCTTGATCTACCTCGAGATCGTAAGTTGTGTTCTAACCCTAGGGCACGATGATTGTGATTGCGAACGTGTCTCTACGTAGTAAACCTCTCAGTTTACATAGGTACTCGGGGTATCTAGAGTTATACATGGTTTGTTGCCAACTAGGGATACACATGCCAACGACTGGAGCGGTCCTCGAAGTACACGTCAAGTCTTCGGCAGAGTCCATCTTGATCACGCCGAAGTTCGAGGCTTCTGGAGTCCTTCCTCGTAAGAACTATGGGCCATAACCTCGGCTGTGGACTATGTACCAACTGGGTTGGTACCCCCTAGTCCATGACACTGTCAACGGGGATGCTGGAACATGTCAACAAGAAAGAAGAACAAAACTGGTAATGAGGAGAGCGGTAAAATGAGCATGAGAATGACTCAAGAATATACCAATATATCTCACCTTGTGTTTTCTTAAGTATCACGAAGCAAAGGGAATAGCACATGATAATCAAAGGTTCACTCGAATATCATTAGTGTATTCATAGGGATCAATATGGATGTCCACGGTTCCGCTATTGGTCATTGAACCAAAGGGAGTTTCATTTACGTCTACGTTTTACCAAACCTACTGGGTCACAAGCTTAAGGGAATCATGATCCATTGAGTGTTAGTGGAATAATATTTATGAGAAAATATTCTCAGAATAGTTTCCAGAATATAGGAAATTTTTTTGAGAGAAACCGGAAGTGTTTCGGGGTTACCCGGAAGAGTTTATTGTAATGTTGGGTAATAGAGAAAAATGGTATACAGGTGGAAAGTGTTTCTAAGGACTTAAATATAAATTATAAAGGGCTCTAATATGATTAGGCCTTGGAATTTATTCACGGTCAATGGGCTGAAGAAATAACAAAAAGGCCTATTGGGGGAGAGCAAATGGGCCCTAAGGCCATTAGTGGAGGCGCCCCAAGGTGTGCCCGAATTAGGAGGTGAAGTTGGACTCCACCACCTCGCAAGGGGGAGGGAAACCCTTCCCCATGTCGGCCACCCCTCCCTCTCCCTTCAACCTATATATATTAGAGGATTTTGGCCTTTGGAGAGACAAGTTTTGGAGCCTACTCTAGTTCTCTAGTTCTAGTTCTAAATTGCAGTTTTTCTAATTCAATCTAGACCTAGATCTCTCTAATCCTCATAATAGAGAAGACCTATGTGGTTCTCTTCTTCTCTCTCCAATTCTCCAGCGATGATTAGCTCAGGACGGTAAAGCGCTATCGGATCGTGAAGCGTATACGCTTGCAAACTATAGAGAGGTCGTGCTTTCAATCTTTGATTCAAGGGGTCATATGTGAATGGTTTGAGGGACTTCAAGAATGATCTACACAAACTCTTCCACTGCAACTCAAAGTTAGTAACGATCCAATCTAAACCTCTAATGCATCTTCATTATTTTCCTGGTTCAATCATAGGGTGATTTTTTTTGCTTTATAGTACGTTTTCCAACTAGTTTTGAACATGCAAAGTGAGTCTTTGAATGACATACATTTGGGAATGCTTGTAGACATGGGACACTCAAAGAATGGGACCTTCAAATAGCTCAGGCACTGAGTCTGGGGAAAAATGAAAGGGTAGATGGAGAAGCTCCTTTCAGCAGCAAGTAAGCAAGTTTTGATAAAGTTGATTGCTTGATCTATACATGTTTATTCTATGGCTTGCTTTAGGCTTCGAAGGGGCCTCTGCGAGAATTTTACTGATGTGTCTCCATCGTATCTACTTTTCCTAACGCTTTTGCTCTTGTTTTGGACTCTAATTTGCATGATTTGAATGAAACTAACCCGAACTGATATTGTTTTCAATAGAACTACCTTGGTGTTGTTTTTTGTGCAGAAATAAAAGTTCTCAGAATTGGAAGAAACTTTTTGGAGAATTAGTTTGCAATAAATAAAAAATACAGGAACCAAGACCAAGTGGAGGGGGGCCAGCGGCCCACTAGGCACCAGGGCATGCTACCCCCCTCTAGCGCGCCCTGGTGGGTAGTGGGGCCTACGAGGCTTCGCTGGCCCAAATTCCAACACTATAAATTCCTATTTTTGGAGACAAAAATATAAGAGGAATTTTTATCACGTTTTATGATATGGAGCCGTCGCCACCTCCTTTTCTTCATCAGAAGGCCAAATCTGGACTCCGTTCAAGGCTCCAGAGAGGGGGATCTTCCGTCTTAGTCATCATCAACCATCCTCCATCACCAATTCCATGATGATCACCATCGGGAGCGAGTAATTCCTTCGTAGGCTTGCTAGACAGTGATGTGTTGGATTTGATTCATCATGTAATTAAGTTAGTTTGTTAGGGCTTGATCCCTAGTATCCACTATGTTTTAAGATTGATGTTGTTATGACTTTGCTATGCTTAATGCTTGTCACTAGGGCCCAGGTGCCATGATTTCAGATCTAAACCGTTTATGTTTTCACCATTATATCTATGTTCTTGATCCGATCTTGCAAGTCATATGAACCTGCTACGTGTTAGGATCCGCATACCCCAAGGTGACAATAATTGGGATTCTTTCCGGTGATTATTGTAGTTTGAGGATTTCATGTATTCACTATGTGCTAATGCTTTGTTCCGGTCCTCTATGAAAAGGAGGCCTTAATATCCCTTAGTTTCCTTATGGACCCCGCTGCCACGAGAGGGTAGGAAAAAAGATGGCATGCAAGTTCTTTTCCATAAGCACGTATGGCTATTTGCGGAATACATGCCTACATTAAATCAATGAACTAGAGATAGTTCTGTATCGCCCCAAGTTATGACAGTTATATGATGAATATTATCCAACGACATCACCGATCCAATGCCTACGAGCTTTCCACATATTGTTCTTGCTAAGTTACTATTATTGCTGCTATCGTTACAATCACTACAAAACTGCTACTGGTACTCTTACCATTACTGTTACTATTGCTATCGTTACCACTACTATCAAAACTATCATACTACTGTGCTACTGATCACTTTGATGCAGATATTTAATCTCCAGGTGTAGTTGAATTGACAACTCAACTGCTAATACTTGCAAATATTCTTTGGCTCCCCTTGTGTTGAATCAAGAAATTTGGGTTGAATACTCTACCCTCGAAAACAGTTGTGATCCCCTGTACTTGTGGGTTATCAGTTACTTCCCTCATACGACAGTTCTGGTGGGGAAGTCGTAATGGTTGTAGAAAATAGGCATGGGTCTCATGGAATGTTTTAATGCATCTGAAGTATATGGGTTGTTTTGGGTTTAAGGACTTGAAGATATTTAATCTGGAACTGTTGTCCAAACAATAATGGAGGCAGTTGGATTCTCTTGGTGCAAGAATTCTAAAAGTTTCTTATCATACCACTATTTCTTTGCTTGAGGTTGCACTCTGGTCACACAAATCTCAGATATGGAGGGCAATCCTAGACGGATGAGATATTTTGGCTTGATGGTACTGTCGTGGTTTTCTCATGGCAGATGTCCTCGTGAAAGAACTAAGTCGTGAGGCCATCGCTGCTAGGTGATTGCTTGAACGAGGTTGGTCGGAATCGAAAGATGCGTGTTTTACCCAGTTCGGCCCCTCGCGGTGGACGTAAAAGCCTACATCATGCTTGATTGCTATTGATAATGACGATCTTGATTACAAGGGTGTTGTTCCGCTACCTCTAATCTTGAGAGCTTCTACTTTTATCTTGTCTAAAACTTGTCTATCTTGACTTGTCCCTCTTAGGGTGCCTTGCCCCTCCTTATATAAGTTGAAGGAGTCGGCTTACATGTAGTCCTAATAGGACTACAACTAGTCTATTTCTATTACAAGTTGTATCCTATTGTCCGGGTCTTTTCTTCCGAGTTAAGACAATCCTTCTTGTGCCTTCTCCATGCGTCGGCCCTTCGGGGTTCCTCCCTGAGCCGGCATTTGGCCGGGTATCACTCTGGGCCTCCGGGCCCTTATTGTCTTCTTGCCATGACCCAAAAAATAAGGTGACCCATGAAGTCGCCATGCTTCTGGTCGGGTCCCACATTTGGCTGGGTCTTGGTCGTGGGTAATATCCCCAACAATAGCCCCCAGGTTAGCTTGAATTTATTCATGTTAAGCTCCTAAAATAAGAATATGATAAAGGACCGGCTAACTCAATTGACCAACTCCTAAAAATTCCGATCTGTGTAATATTAGCATGCTGGCTTCAGAATCAACTTGTTGACGCTGGTTCCACGCAGAAAAATATTGGAAAAAATAAACCCTATGACATTTTGGAGTTGTCTTCTAATGCTTTGTCTTGATAAAAAATTAGAAAAAAAAATCCGTCTGATGTTGAGCCAACTTTCAATGCTTGAGACTTGATGAAAATATTAGGAATAAGAAATATGTATTATATTGAGCCAGCTTTCAGTGCTTTGGCTTGGAAATAAGAAATACATATGATATTGAGTCGGCACTTGAATTTGTTTTTCTTCACCAAGGATATGAGACCCGGCTCGCTCAAAACTGAGGACTTGAATGTGTTCCTCCGTTATATCCATATTACCTGTAGCCCCCAAGAATGTACGTAGTGATAGCTTAAGACTTGCTTAAATATAAATGTTGCAACTTTGGAGAAATCCAGGTTGTTCATCTGAGTCACCAGTCATAAATTGAATGTTTTGCATTTCTCATGTATAGCTCCCAAGGGGCGGCTCATCAGTATGTGATGGGCCAGGTCTTCAATTTAGACCTTATGGTATGTTTAAACAATTGAACATTATAGCCCCCAAGTGATGGGTTGTCTTGCTTGCAGTATCCTGGGACTTGAACTTATCTTTTGATGTTTGTAGATGTATAGCTGTAAATAGTGTAGCCCCCAAGGGTCGGGTTAGCTGTCCTCATCAATATAGTACTTGAACTATCTGTAGAGTCAATGACTGCAGCCGCCAAGGGCAAGGCACTATTAATAGTGACCCATATCTTCAATAAAAGTAGTTTAAAATGACAATGCCTAAGCCCCCAAGTGTCGTAGCGCATGCTTGCAGCGACATGGGACTTTCATACATAATGTAATATTGATTTGAATAATGTAGCCCCCAACTGTCGGGTTGTGTGCGTGCGGTGACTCGGGACTATTCCTTCCATTGTAGAAAAAAATCAGATCCACTATAGCCCCCAAGTGTCGGGTTGTATTGCCTGCAGCAGCTTGGGACTTCTGAGTTTGAGGGAAATTTTGTCTGGATGATGTTGTTGGGTACTTTGCATATTAACGCTGAATTTGTTGCTAAATCCATCAAGAGTGTTGCCTTGCATAACACTTCATATTTATTTGCCTTTAATAAACCCGGTTGCCATGATCTTTTCCATGATATCCTTATTTGAATTTTGTTCTATCTGTAGTATCATAATAATCCAAATTGTGAATTGCCACTGGTAATTTATTAAACCATGCTTCTTATTGTAAGCCAGCGTGTTGGATTTAGAAGGAAATAACTATCTCCTTAAGCTGTCTTTGAAAAACCTCAATCATTTAATGTTGGTTATGATAAACCATGATGAATACGCGGCTCTCAATTGTAAGCCTGTTTTGTAGATGTAGTAAATATGTCCATGTAATTGTTTCAAAGTTGGCTTTGATAGCCATGTTATTTGAGACTTGTTTTGATAAACCATATAATACTCGGCCATTTTGTCTATCAAGGAATTGTTTGTTCCTACATAGTTACAATGTAACCCGGTTTTAAAGACCGACTCCTGCGACACAGGAAAACAATATATATACTTTGAAAAGACAATTAATTGTTATTATAACAAATCTTATGATATAAAATCAATATGAACCAAGTTTGAATAAACATGGAAAAAAATGTCGGCTTTTGAGGCAAATTAGTGGTGCTTCATGTTGAAGCCGGCTTGTCAGCCATTAGTATTATAACAACGTCCATATAGGCGTCGGAGTAATTAACTTAACTAATTTCTATAACTGCAAATGGTTATCCCGGCCAATAGACCAGTTCCTGCAACATAAACGAATATTGATATGCATTGTATAATGATGCATTGTATGATGATGTAATGCATGATGATGTATGTGTATGCTAACAGAGTATAAAAATGTCGGCCTTCGAGGCTCAACATAAGATTGGCTTTCGAGGCTCGACTTTGATTCACTTCTGTGAAGCATGCCTTGTAGGATTTTTTAGTTTATCCTCGCTTTCTGAAACCGGCTCTCACGTGACTTAAACTGGTGTTTTAACCTTGACAAGTTCAGGGTCAATTTTGATTGACTTATCATGAGTACACCGTGTCACCTTTTCGGAGTAGCATCAAGCTAATAGGCAGGTTTAACCAAGTTTCATAATGACATATGCCGGGTCAATAGAGATGTTAATAGCTAAACTCGATGAGTTGGAAGCCCCCAAGTGATTATATGATCATGTATAAGCTCAACATAGAATATACATGAGACAATGTTGTTGTGCAAAACATCTGGGGTCCAGATAAGCTGGCTTTATTCCTTTGACCATAATATATAGAGGAGATAATGCTAATACTATAGGTGTGTTAAGGCTTTTGAGCCATAGGCATTTTAAGGTTGCCGAACCATAAAATCACATGAAGATGAACGTGGTGCTGCCGCCAAAGTTAACTCAAAAGTGACAGTTTATTTCATTAAATAATAAAATCATGAACAACATGAAAATGACTTAGTTGTTTTTATGCCTCGTAATTGATGATGCAATGTGAACCCACGAAAGGTTGAGTTCGACCGCTGCGGGTTATGGATGATCCTCTATGAGTTGCGTGTCGGTAACCCGACGGATGATTCGAACCGGCGGTTTGTTGAAATTGACCAAACCGGGCAACGGCTAGTGCGCTCGTCCATTGAGCAATCCGGTGTAGGTAGAGGCTAATAATATATTATTATTTGCTCCAGGAGTAAATCGGGCCGCAGGGGCAGCAGCCTACGTGCGTCTGTTGAGTAGCTCGTGCGGACAGGTGCGGCTCCTATGTGTTGACGTAGGAGTGGGAGTCGGCCGTGGCGTTTAAAGCCAGCTTGGACGCGCGAGTTGACCGTGGTGTTAGAAAATGGCACGGACGCGAGAGTCGGCCACAACGTTGGAAATCGACGTGGGCGCGCGAGTCGGCCGTGGTGTTGTAAGACGGCACGGACACACGAGTCGGTTGTGGCATTGTAAGCCGGCGCATACGCGCGAGTCGGATGTGGCATTGGTAGCCGGTGCAGACGCGAGAGACGGCTGTGGCATTGAAAGCCAGCGCGGACGAGTGAGTCGACCATGGTGTTGTAAGCCCGCGCGGACGCGCGAGTCGACCACGGTGTTGTAAGCCCGTGCGGACGCGCGAGCCGGCTGCGGCGTTGGAGGCCGACGCGGATGCGAGAGTCGGCCACGGTGTTGTAAGCCGGTGCAGACGCGCGAGTCTACCGCGGGGTTGGACGCCGGCACGGACGTGCGAGTCGGCCGCGACATTGGAAGCCGGCGCGGACGCGAGAGTCGGCCATGACATTGGAGGCCGGCATGGGCGCGAGAGTCAATTGTGGCGTTGTGATGTAGATCGCACCACAGGGGCGGCGGCCTGCACGCGTGTCCATCAGACAATGCGGCATGGACGGAAGCTGGCGCATGATGCTATTGGCGCGAGCTTCGTATTCGTGGTAGGACGACACACCATTTTTGTAATAAGCAGTTGTCCTGCGTAAAAATATTATAAGTCTAAGTAATTGTTTCCAAAGAAATTAGAGTGTGCTAATAAAATAGACTGGATGGATATCACCTGATATATTTGAACGACAGATGATCTGTGTGTACATCCGTCGAGATTTCTGTTTGATGAGATTTGCCCTAGTATTTCTTGTTGCAGATCAATGAGTTTTGTGCTTGCCTTGTACTATTGCTTCTCCATGTGAGGTAATAATCCACTATATCTTGATCCACATACCAGCCATTAGTACTAGTAGTATTTTACTAATTTCCTTTGGCACTGGCGTGAGGAGTACTTGGTTTGTTGTATGAAGTATGATAGTTTCGATCTCTCTTTTTCTTTTCTTTTCTCTTTTTTCTTTTCAAGTAGGCCGAAACGCCGGGGCGGCGGCCTGTATGTGCATTCATCAAACGGCGTCGTGCGGGCGGACGCTGGCATCCAAAAATAAGAGAGGAGAGTCTCACCGAGCCTCCTCAGTGATTTGGATCCCTGGCCGTCGGATCAGGTGGCTTGATGAGATCTGGGCCATTGGATCTTCCATGGAAGTCACCTCAGCCGTCGGATCAGATTGAAACACTATTGCAATGAATAATATTAGCACTGGGATGGCACCGCCTATAATTTCCAGAGCCCGCCGAGGGCATTTTCGTCACTTCACGTGGTCGGAAAACTCCCCAATGGCGTGGAGAGCGAACACCGGGTCATTGCCCTCCACCTCCCGCTTGGTCTCCTCTCTTTCTGCCTCCTCCCACGAAACCAAAGCCACCGCCGCCGCGCTAGGAACCCCTGCCCGCCTTGATGCCACTGCGCCCTACTCCTCCTTCTACCTCCTAGCCGGTGCCCAACCACCGCGCCCTCTCCCTCCCCCTACCGCCGGCCTCTCCCTAGGTGGCAGCCAGATCTACCATGGCCACGGCCACGACGGGGGCTTCTGGATCCGTGCCGCCGTCGAGCTGGACGCGACCATCAACCTCGGACCACATCGCCGCCGCCATGAATGCACCATATCAAGGTCTCCTCCCCCGTACCCTATGCTTCTTCTTCTTATCCTTCTCTCTCTCTCTCTCTCTCTCTCTCTCTCTCTCTCTCAATCCCTGATGTGTTTCGATTTGGTAGGTCTGGTTCCCTCCCTGATCATGATGCGTGTAGACGCACGCACAAGTTAGGTCTTGTGATATGTTTCAGGAACAGCTGCTACTGCTAGCCTTGTAGTTAGTTATGTCATGTTTCATATGTCTGATGTGTAGCATGTGCTTCGTAGGTAGTGTGTGTAACAAGCTTTTGTTGTTCTGTACCTTTGGCTGGACCATTGCACTGGTTATGTAGATATATATCATTTTGAAGTTCTTATGTCCTGGTGCACGAAAACCACACAGGCCTTTAGACTATGTACATGAACTGTTTGACTATGGTCACCTGACCACTACTCCGTGGATGGTTGGTCCTTCTGCCATTAGGCAGGGTATCTTTTGTTTTTCTCTATGAACTGCAGGTGCTTGAAATAAGATAGCTGGTAGCCAGTTCTTCAATAAGAAGAACTGAGACAAATTTGAAACATGTTTTAGACATTTCATAGGTGGTATATAGTAGTTCATTATCCGTGTATATTTTACTGAGACTACAAATAAATTTTAAAACCACTGACTTAGGGTAAGTAAGCAAAACATATAAACGGGAATAAAGTAAATTATCCTTTTAGCAAACCAGAGTGAGCTTTATTGATCTAGGGATTGTCTATAGGAATTGCAAGAAAATCATGAGGAATTTCTTTCAGGTCGCAATGGCTGACAAAGAGCTTCAGGTTCATGGTTCACCAGGTTCTGCTGGCTCCACTAACAGTTGCCTGCAAGCACTTGCACAGGTCAGGTGAGATACGTCTTGCACACCTACGAGTTGATTCTTCTAGGTATCTAATTTTCTAAACGAACTTTCACTTGCAATGCACAAATATGTTGCTAGATGAGGTTTAGAAGTTATTTGTAGAAGCTGTTTTAAGATTAGTATATTGTAGTATTTCTCTTAGGGATTTTTGTGAATATTTGGTCATTGCCAACAAATCTAAAATGGAAGAATGGAAGTGATTGTTTGGAATGGATACTACTCTGCTGCTCATGTCTGTCTCTTTTCTTGCACACATTATTTTGCTTACATGCTTACTACCAAACTTCTGTGAGGACCCATGTTGGAGACATATAGAGTTGAGGACTAATGCAAGTGAATGGAGCTTGTTGAGTTGTTGTTCACCTGATCAGACGTGATATGTCGAGTGTGAATTACCGATTCTCCGCCTCTCCTACAGTCTGTAACAAAAGCGTTAGGCATGAGTGTGTGAGAATAGATGGTAGGTCATTGGATATAAAAGGGGCCTTCAGTAGTCCATTTATCTTTCCAGAATGAAGTTGGAAGAGCACAAGATCCTCTGCTCCACCCTTCGGATTCCTTCCTATGTAGTATTTAGTTTTTTCGTTGTATGTTGTATTTAGCTTCTATTTTTCAGATGGCTTAACTCCCTTTCTCTGTAGTAATTGGATCCCATAAGTGGAGGGGTTTGTTCCTTAATGCAACCTTATTTTCATTCAGCAGAACACAACAACAGTAGTAGACTCCCGTAAAAAGCAGCAGTCGAACTAAACTATAATATTGTGTGTATTTTAGCTTAAGCAATGTAGGATTCACTCATGGATGTTAGAGCAACATATTTCAGAATGTAATTAATTAATTTTGCTTCCCACAAAGTATATTTCTTTGTTTCACTAAGCAATATGCATAACTCGATGTTTAAAGGTGCATTTGTCTAAGTTTCTTTATTTCAAAACTGCATATGCAGGAGAGGCTCACACCGAGGGAGGGCTAAATTGTGAGATATCTTTGTTTGGTCCTTCAATATACCTACAAGGCATGAATCAAGGTTGCATGGTTTATAGTTGAACTGAATGCTTTAATGAAATTTTGATTTCAGGTGATTACATGAATATATTCTTTTTATGGTTTGGCTAGATGGTCCTTCGATTTTGTTTGATTGTGTATAGATAGTCGCGTTATGATTACCAAATCCTCCTATTTTCTCAACTGTGGAAGTTACTACCTTAAAAAAAGCTGATTTTCTTTTAGTGCTACAGGTGTTGCCCACTACCGTTGTGTCTTTCAAACTAGCACGTCACATCTGCCTCTTCTCCTCCACGGTGTTTGGCAAAGGTAGCATGGGGGGTGTGCCTATGTGAGCCACGATGACACTGCCCGCGCCCCTGCCTCGTTCGTGAGCATCACCTCACCCCTGCCCAGTCCGTGAGGGAGACGCTTTGTGGAAGGAAGGATAGCTCTGCCTCCATGGGAGACGTCGGGAATCGTTCGCTTGCCGGGTGTTGGCCACTTACCCGGTGGCTCCGACTAAGCTAAGGTGAGCAGACCGATTGAGGTTTTCTTCAACTTTTGGTGCATCAGATTTAGAGTCTCCCTTTCCTATTTCAGTTTACTTGGATGGTAAGATGTGCTTGGATTTGAAGAGACTTACCCCCAAAGATTTGAGATCGTATATAAATTATAATCGAGGCCTTTTAAAATGAATTATGCATAATAGTATTGCTCGCTAGGATGCATAATATATTGATTGTCTCATTAGATATTTAGGAATTGTAGTTGTTCATGTAATAGGAGCGCTTGGTGCGATGTCGAGTTCATCATATTATGTGAATATAGTGGTTGGCACGCTCAATTGGTCCTCAATGACGTCTGAACCTGAGGCTCCTGACTTACTCAGATGGTCTCCATTATTTCAACCTCTCCTACAAATGTGATCAATTTGAGATGGGTACGCGTATAGTCGGAATGAGGCGCCATGGGAAGGATTCAGATCTCTAAGAAGTCTGATAAATCAATAGTGCCAATCGGTTCAGTTTCAACTTCCAAAACATTGGGTGATGTAAAATGGCATGCTATATTTCTACAACAAGGCTCCCTAAATATTCCCTATGTTCTAAATATTCCGCTTCACATGTAGAATGCGCCATGACGCTTTGCTTGCAACTGCACCAGCTGACTGCCCCACCATTGAAAATATACACGTATCCGGTTTGTGACTTGGAGTCATCCAGATCTGTGTCGAAGCTAGCATCAACGTAACCCTTTACGACGAGCTCTTCATCACCTCCATAAACGAGAAACATATCCTTAGTCCTTTTCAGGTACTTCAGGATGTTCTTGACCGCTGTCCAGTGTTCCATACCGGGATCACTTTGGTACCTCCCTACCAAACTTATGGCAAGGTTCACATCAGGTCTGGTACACAGCATGGCATACATAATAGAACCTATGGCTGAGGCATAGGGGATGACACTCATCTTTTCTCTATCTTCTGCCGTGGTCAGGGATTGAGCCGTGCTCAATCTCATACCTTGCAATACAGGCAAGAACCCTTTCTTGGACTGATCCATATTGAACTTCTTCAATATCTTGTCAAGGTATGTGCTTTGTGAAAGACCAATGAGGCGTCTCGATCTATCTCTATAGATCTTGATGCCTAATATGTAAGCAGCTTCTCCAAGGTCCTTCGTTGAAAAACTCTTATTCAAGTAGGCCTTTATGCTTTCCAAGAATTCTATATCATTTCCCATCAGCAGTATATCATCCACATATAATATGAGAAATGCTACAGAGCTCCCACTCACTTTCTTGTAAATACAGGCTTCTCCCCAAGTCTGTATAAACCCAAACGCTTTGATCACATCATTAAAGCGAATATTCCAACTCTGAGATACTTGCACCAGCCCATAGATGGAGCGCTGGAGCTTCCAAACCTTGTTAGCATTCTCAGGATCGACAAAACCTTCCGGCTGCATCATATACAGCTCTTCCTTGAGGAAGCCATTAAGGAATGCTGTTTTGACGTCCATTTGCCATATCTCATAATCATGGAATGCGGCAATTGCTAACATGATTCGGACGGACTTCAGCATCGCTACGGAGAGAGAAAGTCTCGTCATAGTCAATCGCTTGAACTTGTCGATAACCTTTAGCGACAAGCCGAGCCTTATAGATGGTCACATTACCATCTGCGTCAGTCTTCTTCTTAAATATCCATTTATTTTCTATGGCGTGCCGATCATCGGGCAAGTCCACCAAAGTCCATACTTTGTTTTCATACATGGATCCCATCTCGAATTTCATGGCTTCAAGCCATTTGTTGGAATCCGGGCCCGCTATCGCTTCTTCATAGTTCGAAGGTTCACCGTTGTCTAACAACATGATTTCCATGACAGGTTTGTCGTACCACTCTGGCGCGGAACGTGTCCTTGTGGACCTTCGAAGTTCAGTAGTAACTTGATCTGAAGCTTCATGATCATCATCATTAAATTCCTCCCTAGTCGGTGCAGGCACCTCAGGAACAACTTCCTGCGCTGCGCTACTTTCCGGTTCGGAAGGTGTGACTGTCACCTCATCAAGTTCCACTTTCCTCCCACTCACTTCTTTCGAGAGAAACTCTTTCTCCAGAAAGGATCCATTCTTGCCAACGAAGACATTGCCTTCGGATCTGAGGTAGAAGGTGTACCCAATAGTTTCCTTTGTGTATCCTATGAAGATGCATTTTTCCGATTTGGGTTCGAGCTTTTCAGGTTGAAGTTTCTTGACATAAGCATCGCAACCCCAAACTTTCAGAAATGACAGCTTAGGTTTCTTGCCAAACCAAAGTTCATACGGTGTCGTCTCAACGGATTTAGATGGAGCCCTATTTAAAGTGAATGCGGCAGTCTCTAAAGCATAACCCCAAATAGATAGCGGAAGTCGGTAAGAGACATCATAGATCGCACCATGTCCAACAGAGTACGATTACGACGTTCGGACACACCATTATGCTAAGGTGTTCCAGGCGGTGTTAACCGTGAAACAATTCCACAGTTCCTTAGGTGCGTGCTAAATTAGTGACTTAAATATTCACCTCCACGATCCGATCGTAAGACATACCCATATCTACTTAAGTCATCTGTGAGGGTGAGAACATAACGATAGGCTCTGCGAGCTTCAACACTCATTGGACCACACACATCGGTATGTATGATTTCCAATAAGTTGGTCGCTCGCTCCATTGTTCCGGAGAACGGAGTCTTGGTCATCTTGCCCAAGAGGCATGGTTCGCACGTGTCAAATGATTCACAATCAAGAGACTCTAGAAGTCCATTTGCATGGAGCTTCTTCGTACATTTGACACCAATATGACCAAGGCGGCAATGCCACAAGTATGTGGGATTATCATTATCAACCTTACATCTTTTGGCATTCACACTATGAATATGTGTAACATCATGTTAGAGATCCATCAAGAATAAACCATTGACCAGCGGGGCATGACCATAAAACATATCTCTCATATAAATAGAACAACCATTATTCTCGGATTTAAATGAGTAGCCATCTCACATTAAACGAGATCCAGATACAATGTTCATGCTCAACGCTAGTACTAAATAACAATTATTAAAGTTTAAAACTAATCCCGAGGGTTGATGTAGAGGTAGTGTGCCGACGGCGATCACATCGACCTTGGAACCATTCCCGACGCGCATCGTCACCTCGTCCTTCGCCAGTCTCTGCTTATTCCGCAGCTCCTGCTTTGAGTTACAAATGTGGGCAACTGCACCGGTATGAAATACCCAGGAGCTACTACGAGCGCTGGTAAGGTACACATTAATAACATGTATATCATATATACCTTTGACGTTGCCGGCCTTCTTATCTGCTAAGTATTTGGGGCAGTTCCACTTCCAGTAACCCGTTCACTTGCAATGAAAGCACTCAATTTTAGGCTTGGGTCCATTCTTGGGCTTCTTCCCGGCAACTCTCTTACTGGGTCCATTCTTGCCGTCCTTCTTGAAGTTCTTTTTACCCTTGCCTTTCTTGAACTTAGTGGTTTTATTCACCATCAACACTTGATGCTCTTTCTTGATATCCACCTCCGCTGATTTCAGCATTGAATACACCTCGGGAATGGACTTCTCCATCCCTTGCATATTGAAGTTCATCACGAAGCACTTGTAGCTAGGTGGGAGCGACTGAAGAATTCTGTCAACGACCGCTTCGTCTGGGATATTAATTCCCAACTGAGACAAGCGATTGTGCAACCCAGACAATTTGAGTATGTGCTCGCTGACAGAACTATTCTCCTCCATCTTACAACAGTAGAATGCATCGGAGACATCATATCTCTCGACTCGGGCATGAGCTTGGAAAACCATTTTCAGCTCGTGGAACATCTCATATGCTCCGTGGTGCTCAAAACGCTTTTGGAGCCCCGATTCTAAGTTGTAAAGCATGACGCACTGAACCAGGGAGTAATCATCACAACGTGACTGCCACGCGTTCATAACTTCTTGGGCTGCCGGGAAAACGGGTGCATCACCTAGCGGTGCTTCAAGGACATATGATTTCTTGGCACCTATGAGGATAATCCTCAGGTTACGGACCCAATCCGTATAGTTGCTACCATCGTCTTTCAGCTTGGTTTTCTCTAGGAATGCGTTGAAGTTGAGGGCAACATGGGTGTGGGCCATTGGATCTACAAGACATATTGTAAAGATTTTAGACTATGTTCATGACAATTAAGTTCATCTAAATAAATGAAATGAACTCCCACTCAGATTGCCATCTCTCTAGTCATCTAAGTGATACATGATCCGAATCGACTAGGCCGTGTCCGATCATCACGTGAGACAGACTAGTCATCAACAGTGGACATCTTCATGTTGATCGTATCTTCTATACGACTCATGTTCGACCTTTAGGTCTTCCGTGTTCCGAGGCCATGTCTGTACATGCTAGGCTCGTCAAGTCAACCCTAAGTGTATTGCGTGTGTAAATCTGGCTTACACCCGTTGTATGCGAACATTAGAGCCTATCACACCCGATCATCATGTGGTGCTTCGGAACAACGATCCTTAGCCACAGTCCACAGTTAGGGGAACACAATTCTTGAAATTTTAGTGAGAGATCATCTTATTTACTACCGTCGTTCTAAGCAAATAAGATGTAATAAACATGATAAACATCACATGCAATCAAATAAAGTGACATGATATGGCCAATATCATTTTGCTCCTTTGATATTCATCTTCGGGGCTCCATGATCATCTTTGTCACCGGCATGACACCATGATATCCATCATCGTGTCTTCATGAAGTCGTCTCGCCAAACATTACTTCTACTACTATAGCTAACGTTTAGCAATAAAGTAAAGTAATTACATGGCGTTGTTCAGTGACATGCAGGTCATACAAAAATAAGACAACTCCTATGGCTCATGCCGATTGTCATACTCATCGACATGCAAGTCGTGATTCCTATTACAAGAACATGATCAATCTCATACATCACATATATCATTCATCACATCTTTTGGCCATATCACATCACATAGCACATGTTGCAAGAACAAGTTAGACGTCCTCTAATTGTTGTTGCAAGTTTTTACGTGGCTGCTATAGGTTTCTAGCAAGAACGTTTCTTACCTACGCCAAAACCACAACGTGATATGTCAATTTCTATTTACCCTTCATAAGGACCATTTTCATCGAATCCGATCCGACTAAAGTGGGAGAGACTGTCACACGCTAGCCACCTTATACAACTAGTGCATGTCAGTCGGTGGAACCTGTCTCACGTAAGCGTACCTGTAAGCTCGGTCCTGGCCGCTTCATACCACGATGCCGCCGAATCAAGATAATACTAGTAGCAGCAAGAGAATTGAACAAATCTACGCCCACAACTGCTTTGTGTTCTACTCGTGCAAGATACTACGCAAAGACGTAGCTCAGATGCCACTGTTGGGGAACATAGCAGAATTCAAAAAAATTCTACGCTTCACCAAGATCAATCTAAGGAGTCATCTAGCAATGAGGGAGAGGGGAGTGCATCTACATACCCTTGTAGATCGCGAGCGGAAGCGTTCAAGAGAACGTGGATTTTGGAGTCGTACTCATCGTGATCCAAATCACCGATGATCCCAGCGCCGAACGGACGGCACCTCCGCGTTCAACACACGTACAGTGTAGCGATGTCTCCTCCTTCTTGATCCAGCAAGGGGGAAGGAGAGGTTGATGGAGATCCAGCAGCACGACGGCGTGGTGGTGGATGCAACAGTATTTCTGCAGGGCTTCGCCAAGTGCTGCGGGAGGAGGGAGAGGGAGGCGCCAGGGGAAAAGGTTGCGGCTGCCCTCCCTCCCCCCCCCCCACTATATATAGGGGCCCAGGGGGCGCCGGCCCTAGGAGATCCAATCTCCTAGGGGGCTGCGTCAAGGGGCCGAAACTTACCCCCCAAGGCACATGGGGCGCCCCCACCCCTAGGGTTCCCAACCCTAGGCGCGGGGGGAGGGCCCAAGGGGGGCGCACCAGGCCACTATGGGCTGGTTCCCTTCCCCTTTCAGCCCATGGGGCCCTCCGGGATAGGTGGCCTCACCCGATGGACCCCCGGGACCCTTCCGGTGGTCCCGGTACACTACCAGTGGTCCCGGTACACTACCGGTGACCCCCGAAATTCTCCCGGTGACCGAAACTGGACTTCCTATATATAATTCTTTACCTCCAGACCATTCCGGAACTCCTCGTGACGTCCGGGATCTCATCCGGGACTCCGAACAACATTCGGGATACCGTATGCATATATCTCGACAACCCTAGTGTCACTGAACCTTAAGTGTATAGACCCTACGGGTTCGGGAGACACGTAGACATGACCGAGACGACTCTCCGGTTAATAACCAACAGCGGGACCTGGATACCCATGTTGGTTCCCACATGTTCCTCGATGATCTCATCGGATGAACCACGATGTCAAGGATTCAATCAATCCCGTATACAATTCCCTTTGTCTATCGGTTTAGTACTTACCCGAGATTCGATCGTCGGTATACCGATACCTTGTTCAATCTCATCATGGCAAGTATCTTCACTCGTTCTGTAATACATCATCTCGTGACCAACACCTTAGTCACATTGAGCTCATTATGATGATGTCTTACCGAGTGGGCCCAGAGATACCTCTCCGTCATACGGAGTGACAAATCCCAATCTCGGTTCGTGCCAACTCAACAGATACTTTCGGAGATACCCGTTGCGTACCTTTATAGCCACCCAGTTACGTTGTGACGTTTGGCACACCCAAAGTATTCCTACGGTATCCGGGAGTTGCACAACCTCATGGTCTAAGGAAAAGATACTTGACATTGGAAAAGCTTTAGCATTACGAACTACATGATCTTGTGCTAGGCTTAGGATTGGGTCTTGTCCATCACATCATTCTCCTAATGATGTGATCTCGTTATCAATGACATCCAATGTCCATGGTCAGGAAACTGTAACCATCTGTTGATCAACGAGCTAGTAACTAGAGGTTTACCAGGGACACGTTGTGGTCTATGTATTCACACATGTATCACTGTTTCCGGATAATACAATTCAAGCAGGAATAACATACAATTATCATGAACAAGGAAATATAATAATAACCATTTTATTATTGCCTTTAGGGCATATTTCCAACAAATGATAAGAACAGTTGGACTTGACTTTGGCAGATTCACGTCCCAAGTAAAATCAAGATGTTTCTATGGCATCTAGTGAAGCATTCCATACCTACTGGAGAGGTTCTTTGCCATCGAAACATGTCGCCAACGTCGGTTTGCCCGTTTTGTGGAGCTAAGGATACATGGAGACATGCCCTCCTAGATTGTTCTATGGCCAGAAGTGTGTGGGGTTGATACGTCCAAAACGTATCTATAATTTCTGCTTGCTCCATGCCTCTTTTGTGTGATATTGCTATGATATTTATACACTTCCATACACTTTTGATCATATTTGGACTAACCTATTAACTCAGTGCACCCCAGTGCCAGTTTCTGTTTTTTGCTGTTTTTGTATTTCAGGTTTTCCCATTACGTAAACTGCCAGAAAAATTCCGGAAAAATTATATAAAAAATCAGCGTTCCGGAAGCTTCCTTGCGGCCAAAGTAGGGCCGGAGGGGGCCACCAGGGCTCCAGGCGCCCTAGCCACGCGGCCCCCCTCCAGGCAGCGCCAGGGGGGTGCCTGGGCCCCCCTTAGCTCCCTTGGCAACCCCCTTTGGCATATATTTACACCGCGTCGCAGAAACCCTGATTCCAGACCCCTTTTCTCGAGACGCGATTCCGATCTCCGCCGCCATCGCCATCAAGCTTCGGGGGACCAGAATTCCTGTGACGGCACCCTGCCGGGACGGGGAAGTGCCCCGGGATTCATCTCCATCGACGTTGCTTCCTCCCTCCATGATGCGGGAGTAGTTCCTCCTCGGGGCTGAGGTTTCTACCAGTAGCTATGTGGTCAATTCTCTCTCCCATGATGTGATCTTCGTTGTGATCATAGGCTATGTTAATCTAGGGTGATCCCATGATATTTCCCCTTCCTCTATGTATTGGATTGATGTACTCACTTGTCTTTATCTAGTATAATCCCCGAGACCAAGGTGACAGCGGTCTATTGGACATGGATTAAAAAAATATTTTCATGAGTGATTTCCTCTCTTGTGTGTTGATTGAAGATTGAGAGTCTCTTGGTGCTTGTCTTTGACTATCCTTTAGATATGTTGTGGTGATTGTGGGACTCTCTTTGGATGTCCGCGGTGACATTGGGAAATCCTTAGATTGAGAACTACGAACTTTGAGGTGTGCTTTTGTAGCCCTACATAATTCTCGTCCTCTCTTGACCACGAAGGAATGACCTCGGGGTGCGTCTCCATTGCATGTTTTATGGAAAATATCATGTGATTCGATTATGTTAATGTTGTTGGGAGTTGCCACTAGTGAAAGTATGATCCCTAGGCCTTGTTTCCACCGTTGCAATACCATTTGTGCTCACGTTTACCACTTGTTTGCTTGCTGCACTTTTTATTACAGATTTATATTACTTTGTTTTGCCATCCATATCACTTGCCATTTAACATCTCTTCGCCGAACTAGTGCACCTATACATCTGACAAGTGTATTAGGTGTGTTGGGGACACAAGAGACTTCTTGTATCTTAGTTGCAGGGTTGCTTGAGAGAGACCATCTTCAACCTCTACTTCCCTGAGTTCGATAAACCTTAGGTCATCCACTTGAGGGAAATTGCTGCTGTCCTACAAACCTCTGCGCTTGGAGGCCCAACATAGTCTACAAGAGTAGAAGCGTGTGTAGACATCAAGCTATTTCTGGCGTCGTTGCCGGGGAGGTGAGTGCTTGAAGGTATATCTTTAGATCTTGCAATTAAATCTTTTTGTTTCTTGTTTTTATTTCACTAATTATGCTTATGGACAACCTTGCTATTGGATCGTTGCTTGTGGGAAGATGCCCCACACCTGTGGTGGTTGCTCCTCCCCCTACTGAAATTGTGCCCTATAAAATACCAGCTGGTATTATCGATTATGTTTTGGCTAATCGTTATGCAGGAGACGGACATCCCGGTGAACACTTGCTATATCTGTCACAACTATGTTCATTATTTAAGCTTGCAGGTGTATCAAGGGAGTTTGTCATGAAAAAATTGTTCGCCGTATCACTTATAGATAAAGCTTCAGATTGGTATAAGCTTCTCGATAACTCGCACTTGCTTGATTGGCAAGAGCTTATGTCTCTCTTTTACTCCAAGTTTTATCCTCTTCATGAAGTCCATGAGAATAGGAATTATGTTTATAATTTCTATCCTCATGATGGAGAGAGCATAGCTCAAGCTTGTGGGAGACTGAAAACGTTAATGCTAAAATGTCCTAACCATGGGCTCCCCAAAGATATGATTATTACTAATTTCTATGCGAGGCTCTCTCGACAGGATAAAGATTTGCTCGATGCTTCCTCTATGGGTTCTTTCACAAACGAAAAGATTGATGCTAAATGGGAACTCCTTGAAAGAATTCAACGCAACACTGAAGATTGGGAGATCGACAAAGGTAAAGAGTCAGGTATAATTTATGAGTATGATTGCATTAAGTCCTTTGTTGAAACTACAAGTTTTAATAAGTTTAGTGCTAAGTTTGGGCTTGATTCTCAACTCCTTGTTGATTTCCTCAAATCTTTTGCTTCACATCTTAATATGCCTAAGGAGGATTGGATCAAGCATCATAAACCTTTTAAAGAGATTTGCAAAGAAAATGAAATTGTTCATGATGATTGCAACATGCATGATCCAATTCCTAAAAATGAAGTTTTATATAAGCATGTTAATTTTTGTGGGGTGGATAGACCTTGTGAAAGGCCTATGATTGAAGAAGAGAAGTATTGTAAGCAACATAAGCATGAAAGAACAATCACTTGGGTCAGAGATTTAAATTAAATTGCTAGAGAATTGTGTGACCTTTATCCTTTTACTTGTGAACTTTGCCGTATAGAGGGTCACTTTAATTTTCAATGCATGCACTTTCAAAACATAACTGTTAACCAGTTGTGTGATAACATGATCACCTCTGATCTTTATGATGAGCTTATGTTATTTTTGATGTGTGAGGAGTTATCAGAGAAGACTTCTTGGCTAGATGTTAATGCCATAGGAATAAAAAACACTTTGCAAAATTGCCATCTCTACTGTGTTGTTAATTTCCATGAAAATGATTACATAAGTAAGATTAGAAAGGAGGGAACTTTACCAAAGTATAAAAATGTCTCTTATATTTCTGCTAATAAAAAGGAGAGTTTCCCAAGTTTCCCCTATTGTTTCTAATGATAAACCAGGATATGTGGAGAAGCTTCATCTCCAACCACTCCCTCCTAAGGTGAAGAAGAAGAAAAAGAAGAGGAGGAGGAAGAGGAGCAAGAAGGAAGAAGAATGGGTATCAACCTGGCCTGAGCATATTCCTCCCATCAACTTTTATCCTAACGGCCGTAAGTTTAAAGAAGAAGGTGAAGTTTATTGCCTTAATTATCATCTTGATGATACGTCCGTAGGTACTATTGAAGATGATTTTGATTATGATATGCATGTTACTTATTGTGATTGGGAAAATGATGATAATGCTACTTATGATCTTGAAAATATTTTTGGTACCAACTCTGAAAGTGATGATATGGAAAGCTCTAAGCTTGGGGATGATAGGATTGCAAATCCTTTACCCACTACTGATGTGATAATTGATAATTCTTTTGCTAGTAAGAATAAAGACAACATGTTTACAAATATAGTTGCTAGCAATGATAATGCTCTTCTCTACCATGATGATGTTATAACTCCAATCTATAGTGATTATAAAGGTATCTATGACATAAGGAGAAATTATCCTTATGAAACTTGTCATAATCATGGAGGGAATTACTCCCTTGTTGAACACCATCTTCCTAATACACAATTAATCTATAGTGTTCAAGTTGTTTATGATAATTCTACTCCCACTATTACCAATGAGAAAGATTATGCTTATGTGGAGAGTAAGAGTACCTTTGTGCATGTGGATCATGGTAACAATGCTTTATGTCATGCTTATATTGTTGAGTTCATCCATGATGCCACTGAAATTTATAATGAGAGAGGGAGACTTGGTTCTAAATATCTTAATAATAAGAAGTTTCCTCTCTTTATGATGAATATTTTGAAGTTATGCTTGTTTTGCCTTCCTATGCTAGTTGCTTTGTGCTTCAATAAATTATTCTATTGCAATATTCCTATGCATAGGAAGCATGTTAGGCTTAAATGTGTTTGGTATTTGCTCCTCGATGCTCTCTTTTGTTCTTCAACTCTTATTCCTACGAGAGCATCATTAAAGTCTTAAGCCTATCTTTATGGCTATAAAGAAAGAGCTCTAGGGAGACAACCCTTGTTATCTTTGCTTTCAGTTTTTAGTGGTCTTGATGTTTATTACTACTATAGCAGCATCATTGTATCTTTATTTTTCAGCTTTGTGCCAAGTTTAGCCTCTGATTGCAAGAAAGTTCTAAAGTTGTGACGTGTTGTCCAGGAAACAGATTTTGTCCTTGGATAGAAAAATTCGTATAAAATCACCAGATCATCTTTTTGGTCTGAATATTTCCGACAGCGTGCTCTATATAATTGTCTTTCGGGCGTCTGTTCTGAGTTTTTTGATTTGAGTTGCAGAAGTGCCCCGAAAAAATTATTTACTACCTGCTGGTCTGTTTTCACAGATTCTGTCCTGTTTTGCTTTTCCTTCATTTTGCAAACCTTGAGCTTGCCTTTTCTTTGCAAAAACCTTTTGGCAATCTTGAGAAACAGTAGACCTTTAAGAATATCCTTATTTCCAGCAAGGAAAAATTATTTTATTAAGGGTACTAACCTCGCTAATCAGATTATGATGAGTTATGTATGAAGGGGGTTTTCAAGTGTGCGAGGGAAGATGATAAAAAGATTCAGGAGTGTCAAACGCTCAAGCTTGAGGATGCCCCCGTGCACCCCCAAGAAATATTCAAGAAGACTCAAGCGTCTAAGCTTGGGGATGCCCCCGTGCATCCCCTTCTCCATCAACAATTATTAGCTCGTCTTTCGTTCCACTATATTTTTATCACTTCATGTGTTATGTGCTATGCTTGGAGCGTCTTGCTTTTAGTTTCCTTTTTAGTTTTCTTTAGCTTTGCTTGCTGTCATAACGAGTTGGAACCCATCTTTCTTTGTGTGGGAGAGAAACACGCTCCACTTCAACCTGGAACACAACATAGAATTTTCATGTCTATCTTTGTAGTGTGTGTTCTTTGTCTTTCAATAGCTACTGTCATGTTTAGCTCTTAGTTTTCATGCTTTTCTTTTTAAAGAGCTTTTGTTTAGTTGGTTGCTGGAACTCTCTTTAGTTATCATGCTTATCTTGTTAAGAGAGTTGGCTTCTGTTGCACTGGTTGATATGTCTATGATAAAAATGCTATGTGCATAATGGTGCTTAGTAGTTCATGTTTTCTTATGGTTAGTCTCAAATAGCTGGGGGGTTCTCAATGTGTTAATGGAGTACCAACATGATTTGTTTGCCTATGATGTGGTATGGTTTAGTGATATCTTCCTCCAAGAATTTATTTTGATTGACTTGGCATATGCTCACACATATTTAAGACTGTAAAGAAAGTCTATCAAGCCTTGATGATCTTTAATTTCTGAGTAGCGATATAACTTCCATGCCCGATTCAATGTTGCTTTGTCGCTCTGCATGATTATGACCGTCATTGCTCTTTTAGTTGGTCGCTCCCAGTCTTTTGCTAACCTTCGCCTATACTAAGCGGACTGACTGCTCGTGCATCCGAAATCCTTTAAACCAGTTATGCCATATGAGTCCACCATACCTTCCTATACATGGTATTTACCTGCCATTCCTAACGAAGACTTTCATGTACCATCTCGAAATTATTCAAAAAAGCATTTCTCTTTTGTGCCTCTGTTTTAGCTCATGAGGAAGTAGTAGTTAATTCATGATCTTTTTAAGTTGGACAAGCTTCACCCCGGGATTGCATGTCTAATGTGCAAACCCATAATACGAGAAGGAACTGGCATAGAGTGCGCCCGGCTCATTAAAAATTATACAACAAACAAACCCTCCTTCACGCTTTGTTCCTGAGAAATCAGAAAACTTTGGCAGTGATAAACAAAGGAGATTAAGAGGATGTGATCGTCCTCATTCGGGAGCCGTTCCTCGAAACTTGTCCAGCTCGAGAAGTAATTGAGTTATCTGCTAGCATTCGTTGACGAAATATGCATATTCCAAAAAAAAAATATTACCTCTGTTTTTAAAACCAAGAGCTCTGGTACATGTTTAGTTTTTGTTTCCGACCACGGGTTTTCAACCTTGCCATCAAAAGCCACGGTTCGAGAGTCTCCACCTTATTTAAAGCACCAACTATTCAGAGCATGATTGTCACTCTGAGTGTAATGTGCATTGTCCCAAAGTACCATTGTCTTTTGCATGATTATGATATCGTTTATTCTGAAATCATTGTATCTAGTCATCACTTAAACTTTGGAGGTGCCTCTGCATTTATGTTTTGCTTCACTAAAGGGGGCAAGCGAGATATCACTTTGTCATATTTGCACACCGTGCTCATTGCAAATCTATTGAGTATTTCAGTATCATATTATAAAACTTTCAGTTCTTTCTGATTTTCTCATGAGGCAACTTAATTACTACAGACTCATTGTCTTAGTAAGCACTTGTCATGTGACTGTAAAAAGTCCTTATATGGTTAATAGCATGTCACCACAGAAATTATGCTTGTTATCATTTACCTACTCGAGGACGAGCAGGAATTAAGCTTGGGGATGTTGATACGTCCAAAACATATCTATAATTTCTGCTTGCTCCATGCTTCTTTTGTTAGATATTGCTATGATATTTATACACTTCCATACACTTTTGATCATATTTGGACTAACCTATTAACTCAGTGCACCCCAGTGCCAGTTTCTGTTTTCTGCTGTTTTTGTATTTCAGGTTTTCCCATTACGTAAACTGCCAGAAAAATTCCGGAAAAATTATATAAAAAATCAGCGTTCCGGAAGCTTCCTTGCGGCCAAAGTAGGGCCGGATGGGGGCCACCAGGGCTCCAGGCGCCCTGGCCACGCGGCCCCCCTCCAGGCCGAGTCGGGGGAGAGCCTGGGCCCCCCTTAGCTCCCCTGGCGACCCCCTTTGGCATATATTTACACCGCGTCGCAGAAACCCTGATTCCAGACCCCTTTTCTCTAGACGCGATTCCGATCTCCGCCGCCATCGCCATCAAGCTTCGGGGGACCAGAATTCCTGTGCCAGCACCCTGCCGGGACGGGGAAGTGCCCCCGGATTCATCTCCATCGACGTTGCTTCCTCCCTCCATGATGCGGGAGTATTTCCTCCTCGGGGTTGAGGTTTCTACCAGTAGCTATGTGGTCAATTCTCTCTCCCATGATGTGATCTTCATTGTGATCATAGGCTATGTTAATCTAGGGTGATCCCATGATATTTCCCCTTCCTCTATGTATTAGATTGATGTACTCACTTGTCTTTATCTAGTATAATCCCCGAGACCAAGGTGATAGCGGTCTATTGGACATGGATTAGAAAAATATTTTCATGAGTGATTTCCTCTCTTGTGTGTTGATTGAAGATTGAGAGTCTCTTGGTGCTTGTCTTTGACTATCCTTTAGATATGTTGTGGTGATTGTGGGACTCTCTTTGGATGGCCGCGGTGACATTGGGAAATCCTTAGATTGAGAACTACGAACTTTGAGGTTTGTTTTTGTAGCCCTACATAATTCTCGTCCTCTCTTGACCACGAAGGAATGACCTCCGGGTGTGTCTCCATTGCATGCTTTATGGGAAATATCATGTGATTCGATTATGTTAATGTTGTTGGGAGTTGCCACTAGTGAAAGTATGATCCCTAGGCCTTGTTTCCACCATTGCAATACCATTTGTGCTCACGTTTACCACTTGTTTGCTTGCTGCACTTTTTATTACAGATTTATATTACTTTGTTTTGCCATCCATATCACTTGCCATTTAACATCTCTTCGCCGAACTAGTGCACCTATACATCTGACAAGTGTATTAGGTGTGTTGGGGACACAAGAGACTTCTTGTATCTTAGTTGCAGGGTTGCTTGAGAGAGACCATCTTCAACCTCTACTTCCCTGAGTTCGATAAACCTTAGGTCATCCACTTGAGGGAAATTGCTGCTGTCCTACAAACCTCTGCGCTTGGAGGCCCAACATAGTCTACAAGAGTAGAAGCGTGTGTAGACATCAGGGGTTTGGCTCCAGAGAGGTGATCGAACACATTTGTCCCAAACAAGATCAAGATGCAAAAAAGTTGGCTCTTTTCTTTACTCAAGAACACGTCGAATATCGAATTCATCACCAGTCACTCACATTATGGGTTGTTTGGCATGCCAGAAGTAAGGCTATTCATGAGGAGATATTCCGGAGTCCTTTCTCAACTGATATGTTCATAAACTCTTTTATCTGAGTTACAGATCCTAGAGAAACCAAAAGCCACATTCATCAAGTCAGGGCCTATAAGGCGTAATCATTGGCTGGCACCACCAAAGGGACTTTGCAAAATCAATGTTGATGCAGCGCTGACTATGAATGAGCCTATTGGTGTTGTGGGAGCCTTATGAAGAGATCATTAGTGACTTCTCTTGGGAGCATCGGCAGTGGTCTTCGTGGGATATGATGATCCTACTACCTTGGAAGCATTGGTTGTGAGGGAGGTTTTGGTATTGGCTAATGATCTTTAGGAGCAGCACATCCATGTGGCGTCAGACTGCAAGGTGGTCATTGATGAAATCAGGAAAGGAAGTGCAGCCAGTTATGGTGTATTGTTCGAGAAATTACCAAAAGATCTAGACACTTCACTAGGTGCAACAAAACATGAATTGAGGAGCTCGAACGTGGAAGCTCCACTAGTGGAAAAAGGGCCATTTGCCCGGTTCATAAGGGCCATTTGTCCCGGTTGGGGAACCGGGACTAAATGGTTGATACAAATGCCATAGACCTTTAGTCTCGGTTCTTATACCAACCGGGACATATGGGCCTCCACGTAGCCACTGCGGCTTGCCTAGGCAGCGGGGCCTTTTGTCCTAGTTGGTGGCACCAATCGGGACAAATAAGCTTCCACGCATCAGCAGTTCAGGGGCTAGGGTTTTTGTTTTTTTCTAAAAGGGGGGAGGGGGTTTGGGGTTTTTTTAGGGTTAATTTAGGGGTTTCGTATATTGTGTTAGCTAGCTAATAGAGAGAAGTGTCCTCTCTTATCTCCGTGCTTGGTCGACGCTACATACTATACGTATAGATCGGAGCACTCGACACGCTAGCTAGTAAGCAAATGAAGGAAACCATTAAGTACGGAAGATCGACCTCTCTCCTTCTCCGAGAGATTGGTCGAACAACAAGTTTTTGTATATCTATCCGACACTATTGGCTACATATATACAATATAAGATCTCTTACAATTCACTAACATCTAATGTCAAATTCCAGATGGTATTCTCCAACTTTATTTATGACGTGATCAAGAAAGAATCCCGCCAATTCCTCTTGAATTGCCCGTATGCAATCCTGTGGTAGGAGTTCATCCCGCATCTGCCCCATCTAATTTGAAGAAGGGGCTCAATACATATAAATGAATGAAACTCAATAGAAATGATGTTAATAAAATAAAATTGTGAATATTTTTGCTTACGCGCATCAAATTGTCTTTTAGAGTAGCCCCACCTATTCTTGGCCGTCGCATTGTAGATGAACTCGCAGATGTAGTATCCACAGTAATTATTCCCAGCTTCCTGCCACAAGCACTTTACGAGAAATAGAGGTCAATCAAACTGATAATGAAGCATTATAAATGGCATTGATGAAAGTATAGCTAGAGTCAACGGGAGATGCGCGAAACTAGCTAGCTAGTAGTACTTACTTTCGGGTAAATCCATCGCAGCTCCCGCGGCACTGCCGGAACTTTTTGGGTGAATTCTTTCCAAACCCTACGAGACAAAGAAAACAATTACTTCATATCAAGAAATGAACAAAGTTGTCGATATGGTGCGATAATGATCGATTGTACTTACTTCTTGAGCATTTTAGACATGTCCATATAGGTCACGAGATCTTTTCGTCTCGAGTCTAAGACGGTTACTAGTCCATGCTCAAGCTTAATCTCTAGGAGAATATAGTGGAACCTGCGCACGCATGCATATAACTCATCAATTACATTAATTACTATAACCTCGAGTAATATATAATTAAGGGAAACCGAATATGCACAAGACAGTAACACTCACTGGAAGTTGTAAGGAAACAATATTTTATCTTTGTTTTGATTTATTATCAATGATTGTAGCAAGTTGGCCTCAGCTTCTTTGGCATGAAGTTGAACCTGATATTCATCTATGAGATTTGAGTTAATGAACCCAATATCATAGATATCAGCTTTTCTACATTCGACGATCTTCAATCTGCATAATATAGTGAGGATAATTATATATACTTGCAATGAAAGAGCTGAGCTATATATAGAGACTTCATGAAAGAAGTAGTACTTACAGACAGTAGCAAGTGATCGTTGGTTATCGAGGGCCTTTTAATTGAAAAACTGGAAGAACTCCTCAAATGTAACAAACAACATCTCAATTCCAAGAAGGTCGTGGTCCTCTTTAACTTTCAGCATCAAAGTATCCTGGCCACCAGAGTCTCTGCAGGTATCCATGTACCAGTCATACAATCTTCGCATCATCGTGGTTAGAGTACTGACATCTTGGACGAGAGGCTTCCCATACCGGTATTTGTGATCATCCACCTCTAACATATCAATAACTACATCATCGGCCAGGTAATCTCCAAGATTGGTACCGTGCACCATCCCCGGATGATTAGGGACGATGTTGCTAGGCACCTTGAGCGGGGGGCACGATTGGTTCTCTTGTTCACCGAGCTGGGGAATTTTTCCCACTTTTTCGTTGTGCTAACCTTTGATCACTGCAAGTACTTCCCGACTGCTCCGCTTCGATAAATGACTTTTCAATAATGCGCTCATAGTTGTTTTTCGGTGGAGACGGTAGTGGTTTCTTCAGGCCATCAATCGTGCGCTTCGCTCTCACCGGATCTATCTTCTCCTTTGGAGGTGGAGGTTTCTTTGCAAAAAAATCCTTCACTTCGTCTTTACAGATCTCCGCGTTCTCCTTATCGGTCCTCTCGTATGCTAACTTCTCTAAAGGCCTGAGAGATGGATCGTATTTGTATTGCCTCCTGCCTCTGGTTGTACTGCTAGACGTCGGAGCAGTCCAAGCGGCTGCGGCTGCCTTCTTTTGTTGCTTAGGAGGCAGAGAAGGAGGCGGAGTCCTATCACGCGTCGGAGCAGCCAGAGCGGCGGCGGCTCTCTTCCCGCCTTGCTGACGAGGCAAACGAGGAGGGGGCTGCTCGGACACACCAGCACAGGCCGAGTGCCGCCACACGCCTGAGCACCCGGTGAAGGAAGTGGAGTGCATTGATCCCTTGCCGGAGGAGGAGGCGGACTGCACTGACTCGCCGGAGGAGGCGAAGGCATCCAGTTCGGAAGATTGATGAGGTCCTTCCTGTTGGCGAACGTAGCAGAATTCAAAAAAAATCTACGCTTCACCAAGATCAATCTAAGGAGTCATCTAGCAACGAGGGAGAGGGTAGTGCATCTACATACCCTTGTAGATCGCGAGCGGAAGCGTTCAAGAGAACGTCGATGATGGAGTTGTACTCGTCGTGATCCAAATCACCGATGATCCCAGCGCCGATCGGACGGCACCTCCGTGTTCAGCACACGTACGATGATGCGACGTCTCCTCCTTCTTGATCCAGCAAGGTGGGAGGAGAGGTTGATGGAGATCCAGCAGCACGGCGGCGTGGTGGTGGATGCAACGGTATTTCTGCAGGGCTTCGCCAAGCACTGCAGGAGGAGGGAGAGGTGTAATGGGAGGGAGAGGGAGGCGCTATGGGCAAGGGTGCGGCAGCCCTCCCTCCCCCCACTTTATATAGGAGGCCTAGGGGGTGCGCCGGCCCTAGAGATGAGATCTCAAGGGGGCGGCAGCCTAGGGGGGGACTTGCCCCCCAAGTCACATGGGGCGCCCCCCACCCCTAGGGTTCCCAACCCTCGGCGCAGGGGGGGGGCCCAAGGGGGGCGCACCAGCCCACCATGGGCTGGTTCCCTTCCCCTTTCAGCCCATGGGGCCCTCCGGGATAGGTGGCCCCACCCGATGGACCCCCGGGACCCTTCCGGTGGTCCCGTAACACTATCGGTGACCCCCGAAATTCTCCTAATGGTCGAAACTGGACTTCTTATATATAATTCTTTGCCTCCGGACCATTCCGGAACTCCTCGTGACGTCCGGGATCTCATCCGGGACTCCGAACAACATTCGGGTTACTGTATGCATATATCTCTACAACCCTAGCTTCACCGAACCTTAAGTGTGTAGACCCTACGGGTTAGGGAAACACGTAGACATGACCGAGACTACTCTCCGATCAATAACCAATAGTGGTACCTGGATACCCATGTTGGTTCCCACTTGTTCCTCGATGATCTCATCGGATGAACCACGATGTCACGGATTCAATCAATCCCGTCTACAATTCCCTTTGTCTATCGGTATACTACCTGCCCGAGATTCGATCGTCGGTATACCGATACCTTGTTCAATCTCGTCATGGCAAGTCTCTTTACTCGTTACATAATACATCATCCCATGACCAACACCTTAGTCACATTGAGCTCATTATGATGATGTCTTACCGAGTGGGCCCAGAGATACCTCTTCGTCATACGGAGTGACAAATCCCAGTCTCGATTCGTGCCAACTCAACAGATACTTTCGGAGATACCCGTTGCGTACCTTTTTAGCCACCCAGTTACGTTGTGACGTTTGGTACACCCAAAGTATTCCTACGGTATCCGGGAGTTGCACAACCTCATGGTCTAAGGAAAAGATAATTGACAATGGAAAAGCTTTAGCATTAAGAACTACACGATCTTGTGCTAGGCTTAGGATTGGGTCTTGTCCATCACATCATTCTCCTAATGATGTGATCTCGTTATCAATGACATCCAATGTCCATGGTCAGGAAACCGTAACCATCTGTTGATCAACTAGCTAGTAACTAGAGGTTTACCAGGGACACGTTGTGGTCTATGTATTCACACATGCATCACTGTTTCCGGATAATACAATTCAAGCATGAATCACATACAATTATCATGAACAAGGAAATATAATAATAACCATTTTATTATTGCCTCTAGGGCATATTTCCAACAGTCTCCCACTTGCATTAGAGTCAATAATCTAGTTACATTGTGATGAATCGAACACCCATAGAGTTCTGGTGTTGATCATGTTTTCCTCGTGGAAGAGGTTTAGTCAACGGATCTGCGACATTCAGACCCATATGCACTTTACAAATATCTATGTCTCCATCTTGAATATAATTCCGGATGGAGTTGAAACAGCGCTTGATGTGCTTGGTCTTCTTGTGAAACATGGGCTCCTTGGCAATGGCAATAGCTGCAGTGTTGTCACAGAAGAGAGTCATCGGGCCCGACGCGCTTGGAATGACTCCTAGGTCGGTGATGATCTCCTTCATCCAGACTCCTTCCTGTGTTGCTTCGCAAGCAGCTATGTACTCCGCTTCACATGTAGAATGCGCCACAACGATTTGCTTGCAACTACACCAACTGACTGCCCCACCATTCGAAATATACACGTATCCGGTTTGTGACTTGGAGTCATCCAGATCTGTGTCGAAGCTAGCATCGACGTAACCCTTTACGGCGAGCTCTTCATCACCTCCATAAACGAGAAACATATCCTTAGTCCTTTTCAGGTACTTTAGGATGTTCTTGACCGATGTCCAATGTTCCATACCGAGATCACTTTGGTACCTCCCTACCAAACTTATGGCAAGGTTCACATCAGGTCTGGTACACAGCATGGCATACATAATAGAACCTATGGCTGAGGCATAGGGGATGACACTCATCTTTTCTCTATCTTCTGCCGTGGTCGGGGATTGAGTTGTGCTCTATCTCATACCTTGTTATACAGGCAAGAACCCTTTCTTGGACTGATCCATATTGACCTTCTTCAATATCTTATCAAGGTATGTGCTCTGTGAAAGACCAATGAGGCGTCTCGATCTATCTCTATAGATCTTGATGCCTAATATGTAAGCAGCTTCTCCAAGGTCTTCACTGAAAAACTCTTATTCAAGTAGGCCTTTATACTTTCCAAGAATTTTATATCATTTCCCATCAGCAGTATATCATCCACATATAATATGAGAAATGCTACAGAGCTCCCACTCACTTTCTTGTAAATACAGACTTCTCCCCAAGTCTGTATAAACCCAAACACTTTGATCACATCATTAAAGCGAATGTTCCAACTCCGAGATGCTTGCACCAGCCCATAGATTGAGCGCTGGAGCTTGCATACCTTGTTAGCATTCTCAGGATCGACAAAACCTTCCGGCTGCATCATATACAGCTCTTCCTTGAGGAAGCCATTAAGGAATGATGTTTTGACGTCCATTTGCCATATCTCATAATCATGGAATGCGGCAATTGCTAACATGATTCGGACGGGACTTAAGCATTGCTATGGGAGAGAAAGTCTCGTCGTAGTCAATCCCTTGAACTTGTCGGTAACCTTTAGCGACAAGTCGAGCCTTATAGATGGTCACATTACCATCCGCGTCAGTCTTCTTCTTAAAGATCCATTTGTTTTCTATGGCGTGCCGATCATCGGGCAAGTCTAGCAAAGTCCATACTTTGTTTTCATACATGGATCCTATCTCGGATTTCATGGCTTCAAGCCATTTGTTGGAATCCGGGCCCGCCATCGCTTCTTCATACTTCGAAGGTTCACCGTTGTCTAACAACATGATTTCCATGACAGGGTTGTCATATCACTCTGGTGCGGAACGTGTCCTTGTGGACCTTTGAAGTTCAGTAGTAACTTGATCTGAAGCTTCATGATCATCATCATTAACTTCCTCCCTAGTCGGTGCGGGCACCTCAGAAAGGAACATCATGAGGATCAATAGAAGATTGCTTGGAAAGTAGAGACATGATCAAGTCAAGTTTTTCATTTAGGGAGGAAATCTCCTCGACAGAGTTTACCATCCTACTTGTTGGAGCGCGTTTGGTGTGCCATTGGGAATAATAGGTCATCATCTCATCGAGAAGTTTCGTGGCAGCACCAAGTGTAGTTGACATAAAGGTTCCTCCCGCGGCCGAATCTAACAAGTTCCGCGAGGTAAAGTTCAAGCCTGCATAAAAAGTTTGGATAACCATCCAAGTAGTCAAACCATGAGTAGGGCAGTTCTTGACAAGAGATTTCATGCGTTCCTAAGCTTGGGCAACGTGTTCATTATCCAATTGTTTAAAATTCATTATGTTACTCCTTAGTTGGATAATTTTAGCAGGGGGATAGTACTTCCCAATAAAGGCATCCTTGCACTTGTCCCAAGAATCTATGCTATTCCTAGGCAAGGATTGAAACCAGATTTTAGCTCCTCCTCTCAAGGAGAAAGGAAAAAGCTTAAGCTTAACAATATCACCATCTACTTCTCGGTACTTTTGCATATCATAGAGTTCAACAAAATTATTTAAGTGCAAAGCAGCATCATCTCCAGCACCGGAGAATTGATCTTTCATAACTAGGTTCAGTAAAGCAGGTTTAATTTCATAAGAAGGTGCTGAAGTGGCAGGTGTAGTAATAGGCGTGCAGATAAAGTCATCGTTGTTATGACTAGTGAAGTCACACAACTTGGTGTTCTCGGTGGAACCCATAGCAGCAGCAAGCAAGATAACTATTTTTGTGTTTTTTGGTAAGGGACACTAGAGCAAAAACTGAAAGGTAAACTAACAAGACTAAAAAGCAAAGATAAAAGATAGCGTGCAACTCCCCTATCTTGAAGAGTGGAGTCCCCGGCAACGGCGCCAGAAACTTTGCTTGATGGCTTCTCGCCCCTCGTTGGTTACCCCAAGTGGAAGGTTTGAGATGTAGCGTAACGGCAAGTTTCCCTTGGCAAGATACCAAGGATTGAATCCCGTGAGACTCCGAGGGTCGACAAGAAGGTGTCAACTGCTAACGGCGCCAGATACATAGCGGTTGACAGGACGTGCACACAGATACAAATAACTTTGCTCCCAACGAGTACAGAGAGGTTGTCAATCCCTCCGGCCTTGTCGTTTACAAAGGATCAAACACAAGAGATAATAGTGATAGGTATGACTGCAACTAGGAAATAAGAACAGGAAGTAAATAGCGGGTGTGATCAGTGATGGCAATATGGGCCGGGGTCCCATGATGTTCACTAGTGATGTCTCTCTCCCAAAAGACGATAAAACAGCTAAGCGAGGTAAACAAATTACAGCTGGGCAATTAACAGGATTATGTGCGCAAACCAATGCTAACTATGTTGTAAAGAAAGGTAGAGGCTCAAAAGCATGGGCGGTACGCCAAGGCAAGTAGACCGAAATCCATATGCATCTACTACTAATCATCCACCTTGAGATATCTATCCAGAACATCTCGCTGGTATTAAGTTGCGAATCCCACCCAAAGTGTAGACTCAAAACAACAGACAACTGCATTAAAAGAACTTTGCGTAAAGTAAACAGTCCTTGCACCCGCAAGTACAAGCACCGTTGTTTTCCCCCTTGTGGCAACAACACATTCCCTAGACTCATGTTTCTGTCACTCAAACTAGTCATCGAGGGGCATGAACCCACAATCAAGCATAACGTTCCCTCTTGGAGTTACTACCTACTACTCGGCCAAAGCAATAAACAGCAACGGAGAACATGCAAGAATTACTCAAGAACATAAATATAAAAGAGGTGAATCAAATATATTACTCACACACAATCTGAACATAATCTCATAATCCATCGGATCCCAGCAAACTCAGCATAGCAACAGCAGAAAGATTACATATGTGCCTCGATCATGTAGGGCAGCTCACGAGGTCTAATCCATGAAGAACAAAGAGGGAAGGAGAACATCACAAAGCTACTGGTCATGGACCCATGGTCCAAGGGGGACTACTCACGACTCATCCGGGAAGCGTCCATGGTGGTGTAGAAGCTCCCGGTGGTGGTTCTCCCCTCCGGCAGGGTGCCGGGAACAGTTCTCCTGGTGCTCCCGATCTTGGAAGCGCGGCGGCGGCGGAACAGAGGCGAGATCGTAAAAAAGGGTTCCGTCCTCGAGGGTTTCGGGACGCGAGGAGTATATATGCCAAAGGGGGTCACCAAAAGCGGAGAGGGGGCCCAGGCGCCCCCCTAGGGCGGCCAGGGGTGGGGCCGCCTGGGCTGGCCGCCTGGGCTGCCCCTGCCTCCCCTCTGGCCCCACCTTGGTTTTTCTTGAAGCTCCCGTTACGCTGATTTTTCCTGTATTTTTCCCGGAATTTTTAGGGCACTTTTAATATGGGGGAAACCTGAAATAGAAAAACAGCAGAAAACAGGAACTGGCACTATGGTGCACTGAGTTAATAGGTTAGTCCAAATATGATCGAAAGTGTATGGAAGTGCATAAATATCATAGCAATATCACACAAAAGAGGCATGGAGCAAGCAGAAATTGTAGATACGTTTTGGACGTATCAACATCCCCAAGCTTAATTCCTGCTCGTCCTCGAGTAGGTAAATGATAACAAGCATAATTTCTGTGGTGACATGCTACCAACCATATAAGAACTTTTTAAGTAAAGCAATCAAGGCATGTAATTCAATTCAAGTCATAACAAGCAAGAGTCTATATTAGCATTGTAACAAGTAACATAAGAACATAAAGGTGCAAGAGCTCTCGCTGTCCGTGAGTCGAATGTCTCCAAATGGTGTTTGCGTGCAAGAAAGGGGATAGGGCTATATGATATAGTAAAACATAGTTTTTGTATTGTTGAGAACTTAATCTACTAAAGTTTCACACTTGGTCTTCTTTGGAATCTTATCTTGACTCATCCCCAGACCGTCAGCCAGGTACAAGTCAAAATGATCCACTCCCTTTCGATATTTTGAGCACTCATGCAATGGATGAGCATAAGCAAGAAAGTCAACACTTAGGATGGCAAAGAGAGAAAAATGATAGAGGGGGAAGACAAAAAAGGTGTGAAAGGCTCACATCAATGAGGACAATCATTGGCGAGAGAAAGCCAAATGATAGATATGATGTGAGGAGTAGGGATTGCCATGCAACGGATGCACATATGAGCTAAGGTAAGCTCTCCAATGGAACTAGTGGAGGTGCATCCAACTTGCTTGCTCAAGAAGACCTAGAGCTCTTTTGAGGAGGCTCATCATTGGAATATACAAGCCAAGTTCTATAGTGTAAAGGTCCCCACATAGCTGTATGCATGAATGATAATCTCTATGGAGTACAAGGTATAAGATGGAGTACGAGTGTGGATCTCTCAAAAGAAATAGTAGTGTGCCCCCTTCTCACTTTTTATTTCTTTTTTCTCTTTTTTTTTCTCTTTTTTTTATTTTTTTGTGGCCTCAATGGCTCTTTCTATTGAACTCTCATTTGTCCTCTTTGGGATCTTTTGATTTTGTCCTCTTTGGGATCTTTTCCTCACTTTAGGGGCAACACTCTATATATTACAAGAAGTATAGAAGATCTTTCACACTTTACAAAAGTACTCAACATAAAGAAAATGAAACTATCATGATGTATGCAAATGTATGCCTCTGCCAGTGTAGCAGGATATGCAATGATACTAGCGCGTCATGTAGCAATGATTAGGGCAAAGCCCAACTAGCATGCGGCTCATCGATCAAGCAAAAAGCATGTATGACATGAAGATCAAGTCATGAGAAGATGGCTGTTGCATGGCAATGTATCTCGGAAAGGCTATGGAAATGCCTTGATAGGTAGGTATGATGGCTATTTTGAGGAAGGATATAATGAGGCTTATGATGACAGAGCGTATCGTGCCAAGGATTTGGACGCACCGGCGAAGTATGCGCCAACTCTCGAGGTGAGAAAGGGCAATGCACGGTACCGAAGAGGCTAGAAAAATATGGATAGGTGGAAGTGTCAACTTTCGAATACTCACATTAGTCCGAAGAACTCATGCACTTATTATCGGTAACTCTCAATCTAATTAGGAGGTTCACAAAGAGACAAGTACCCCGAGGAGGAGTGTATGGGGGTTTGGTTATCCTTGCGCATCCTCGACTCATGGTACGTGAGTGTACTCTAATATTCGATCCCTCCAAAGATTAGTGATCCATTTAGTAGCTAAAGTTCTCAACTATTTTGTAGGTTTTTGAAAATAAACACGGATTGCCCAAAATACGACATCTATCACTAATAGGCTAAAGCTCTTGACACCAAAAGTTCAGACATTACTCATGGCAATACCTCAAAACTATTGCAAGTTACTACTAAAATTAAATAGCAACCTCAATTACCTACTTTAAGTTAAGACACACAACTCAGTGCAACAGGCAAACTCTCTTAACAATATAAACATGAAAACTCAAGAGAGTTCAGCAACCAACTAAACAAAAGCTCTTTAAAAAGAAAAGCATGAAAACTAAGAGCTAAACATGACAGTAGCTATGGAAAGACAAAGAACACACACAGCAAAGATAAGCATGAAAATCCTATGTTGTGTTCTAGGTTGAAGTGGGGCGTTTCTCTCCCACACAAAGAAAGCTGGGTTCTAACTTGTTATGAACAGCAAGAAAAGCTAAAGAAAACTAAAAAAGGAAACTAAGCGCAAGACGCTCCAAGCATAGCACATAACGCATGAAGTGATTAAAATATAGTGGAACGAAAGACGAACTGATAATTGTTGATGGAGAAGGGGATGCACGGGGGCATCCCCAAGCTTAGACGCTTGAGTCTTCTTGAATATTTCTTGGGGGTGCACGGGGGCATCCCCAAGCTTGAGCGTTTGACCCTCCTGGATCTTCTTTTATCATCTTCCCTCGCACACTTGAAAACTCCCTTCATACATAACTCATCAAAATCTGATTAGCGAGGTTAGTACCCACAATAAAATAATTTTTCCCTACTGGAAATAAGGATAATCTTGAAGAGCTACTGTTTCTCAAGATTGCCAAAAGGTTTTTGCAAAGAAAAGGCAAGCTCAAGGTTTGAAAAACGAGGAAAAGGCAAAACAGGACAGAATCTGTGAAAAACAGACCAGCAGGCAGTAAATAATTTTTTCGGGGAACTTCTGCAACTCAAATCAAAAAACTCAGAACAAATGCCCGAAAGCCAATTGTATAGAGTACGCTTTCAAAACAATTCAGATCAAAAAGATGATCTGGTGATTTTATACGAATTTGTCTGTCCAAGGACAGAATCTGTTTTCTGGACTGCACGTCGCAACTTTTGAACTTTCTTGCAATCGGAGGCTAAACTTGGCACAAAGCTGAAAAGAAATGATACAATGATGATGCTACTGTAGTAACAAACATCAAGACACAACAAAAGCAAAATATAAATCCTAATTCGTTGTGGGCTGCCTCCCAAAAGCGCTTTCTTTTATGCCTTTAAGCTAGGCATGATGCAAAAACAGAGAGGATCAAGTTTTATCAAGAGTAAAAGAATAGCTAGCCCGTATAATGGACTCAAAAGGAAACTTAATCTTCTTTCTAGGGAAGTGTTCCATTCCTTTCTTGAGAGGGAATTGGAATTTTATATTCCCCTCTTTCATGTCAATGATAGCACCAACGCTGCGAAGAAAAGGACGTCCCAAAATAATTGGACATGAAGGTTCACATTATATATCCATAATAGTAAAATCAACGGGAACATAATTGTCATTGACAATGATAAGAACATCGTCGATCTTCCCCAAAGGTTTCTTTACGGAAGAATCAACAAGACGATCACCAAAAGAACAAGGATCAAAAGATTTCAATTTAAGCATATCATACATTCTTTTGGGCATAACGGAGGTACTAGCTCCAACATCACATAAAGCATAGCAAGAGAAGTTATTCAACTTAATTTTAATCATAGGATCCCAACCATCTTCTAGCTTTCTAGGTATGGTGGCTTCTACCCTAAGCTTCTCCTCCCTAGCTTTGATGAGAGCATTAGTGATATGCTCTGTGAAGGCAAGGTTAAGTGTGCTAGTGTGGGGATCTCTAGACATTTTGTGAAGAAAATTAATAACTTCAGAAAGGGTGCAATTATCAAAATCAAGGTCACTACTATCAAGTAAAGTGGTAGTGGTGTCCTTTAGGCTCACTTGTTTGGTAGCTTCTATGGTCATAGGAGTTTCTTCTTCTATGGTTGAGGTCATAGCATCACCATTAATAGGTCCAATGGGACTAGGAGTGCATTCGGTGCAAAGAGTTTGGATATCCTCAACAACTTGGATAGTAGCAACAGTGTGGTGGGTAGGAAGGCTCTTAATTCTATCTTCTTCCTCCTTTTCTCTAGCCCATCTCTCTTTAAGTTTAGCCATCATCCTAATGTTCTCATTAATTTGCACTTGAATAGCATTCATAGGAGTGGTCTTCCTCTCCTCAAGAGGAGAAGTTCTAATTTTAAGCAACTCTACCTCATGGGCTAAATTGTCTACCTTCGAAGAGAGATTATCTAGTTTGTCTAGTTTTTATTCTACACTCTTATTGAAGGCTTTTTGGGTAGTGATGAAGTTTTTAAGCATAATCTCTAGTTCAGAAGTGGAGTTCTTGGTGCTAGGATAAGCATTGTTGTTCCCATAGGAATTAGAGGGGAACGGTCTAGGGTTGCTACCAAAATTACTCCTATAAGCATTGTTATTGAAATTGTTTCTAGAGATAAAGTTCACATCTACTTGATCTTGAGCAATCAAAGAATTTAAAGGAACATCATGAGGATCAATAGAAGATTGCTTGGAAAGTAGAGACATGATCAAGTCAACTTTTTCATTTAGGGAGGAAATCTCCTCGACAGAGTTTACCTTCCTACCTGTTGGAGCGCGTTCGGTGTGCCATTGGGAATAATTGGTCATCATCTCATCGAGAAGTTTCGTGGCAGCACCAAGTGTAGTTGACATAAAGGTTCCTCCCGCGGCCGAATCTAACAAGTTCCGCGAGGTAAAGTTCAAGCCTGCATAAAAAGTTTGGATAACCATCCAAGTAGTCAAACCATGAGTAGGGCAGTTCTTGACAAGAGATTTCATGCGTTCCCAAGCTTGGGCAACGTGTTAATTATCCAATTGTTTAAAATTCATTATGTTACTCCTTAGTTGGATAATTTTAGCAGGGGGATAGTACTTCCCAATAAAGGCATCCTTGCACTTGTCCCAAGAATCTATGTTATTCCTAGGCAAGGATTGAAACCAGATTTTAGCTCCTCCTCTCAAGGAGAAAGGAAAAAGCTTAAGCTTAACAATATCACCATCTACTTCTTGGTACTTTTGCATATCACAGAGTTCAACAAAATTATTTAAGTGCAAAGCAGCAGCATCTCCAGCACCGGAGAATTGATCTTTCATAACTAGGATCAGTAAAGCAGGTTTAATTTCATAAGAAGGTGCTGAAGTGGCAGGTGTAGTAATAGGCGTGCAGATAAAGTCATCGTTGTTATGACTAGTGAAGTCACACAACTTGGTGTTCTCGGTGGAACCCATAGCAGCAGCAAGCAAGATAACTATTTTTGTGTTTTTTGGTAAGGGACACTAGAGCAAAAACTGAAAGGTAAACTAACAAGACTAAAAAGCAAAGATAAAAGATAGCGTGCAACTCCCCTATCTTGAAGAGTGGAGTCCCCGGCAACGGCGCCAGAAACTTTGCTTGATGGCTTCTCGCCCCTAGTTGGTTACGCCAAGTGGAAGGTTTGAGATGTAGCGTAACGGCAAGTTTCCCTTGGCAAGATACCAAAGATCGAATCCCGTGAGACTCCAAGGGTCGACAAGAAGGTGTCAACTGCTAATGGCGCCAGATACTTAGCGGTTGACAGGACCTGCACACAGATACAAATAACTTTGCTCCCAACGAGTACAGAGAGGTTGTCAATCCCTCCGGCCTTGTCGTTTACAAAGGATCAAACACAAGAGATAATAGTGATAGGTATGACTGCAACTAGGAAATAAGAACAGGAAGTAAATAGAGGGTGTGATCAGTGATGGTAATATGGACCGGGGTCCCATGATGTTCACTAGTGATGTCTCTCTCTCAAAAGACGATAAAACAGCTAAGCGAGGTAAAGAAATTACAGCTGGGCAATTGACAGGATTATGTGCGCAAACCAATGCTAACTATGCTGTGAAGAAAGGTAGAGGCTCAAAAGCATGGGTGGTACGCCAAGGCAAGTAGACCGAAATCCATCTGCATCTACTACTAATCATCCACCTTGAGATATCTATCCAGAACATCTCGCTGGTATTAAGTTGCGAATCCCACCCAAAGTGTAGACTCAAAACAACAGACAACTGCATTAAAAGAACTTTGCGTAAAGTAAACAATCCTTGCACCCGCAAGTACAAGCACCGTTGTTTTCCCCCTTGTGGCAACAGCACATTCCCTAGACTCATGTTTCTGTCACTCAAACTAGTCATCGAGGGGCATGAACCCACAATCAAGCATAACGTTCCCTCTTGGAGTTACTACCTACTACTCGGCCAAAGCAATAAACAGCAACGGAGAACATGCAACAATTACTCAAGAACATAAATATAAAAGAGGTGAATCAAATATATTACTCACACACAATCTGAACATAATCTCATAATCCATCGGATCCCAGCAAACTCAGCATAGCAACAGCAGAAAGATTACATATGTGCCTCGATCATGTAGAGCAGCTCACGAGGTCTAATCCATGAAGAACAAAGAGGGGAGGAGAACATCACATAGCTACTGGTCATGGACCCAGGTCCAAGGGGGACTACTCACGACTCATCCGGGAAGCGTCCATGGTGGTGGAGAAGCTCCCGGTGGTGGTTCTCCCCTCCGGCAGGGTGCCGGGAACAGTTCTCCTGGTGCTCCCGATCTTGGAAGCGCGGCGGCGGCGGAACAGAGGCGAGATCGTAAAAAAAGGGTTCCGTCCTCGAGGGTTTCGGGACGCGAGGAGTATATATGCCAAAGGGGGTCACCAGAAGCGGAGAGGGGGCCCAGGCGCCCCCCCTAGGGCGGCCAGGGGTGGGGCCGCCTGGGCTGCCCCTGGCTCCCCTCTGGCCCCACCTTGGTTTTTCTTGAAGCTCCCGTTACGCTGATTTTTCCTGTATTTTTCCCGGAATTTTTAGGGCACTTTTAATATGGGGGAAACCTGAAATAGAAAAACAACAGAAAACAGGAATTGGCACTGTGGTGCACTGAGTTAATAGGTTAGTCCAAATATGATCAAAAGTGTATGGAAGTGCATAAATATCATAGCAATATCACACAAAAGAGGCATGGAGCAAGCAGAAATTATAGATACGTTTTGGACGTATCAACATCCCCAAGCTTAATTCCTGCTCGTCCTCGAGTAGGTAAATGATAACAAGCATAATTTCTGTGGTGACATGCTACCAACCATATAAGAACTTTTTAAGTAAAGCAATCAAGGCATGTAATTCAATTCAAGTCATAACAAGCAAGAGTCTATATTAGCATTGTAACAAGTAACATAAGAACATAAAGGTGCAAGAGCTCTCGCTGTCCGTGACTCGAATGTCTCCAAATGGTGTTTGCGTGCAAGAAAGGGGATAGGGATATATGAGAGAGTAAAACATAGTTTTTGTATTGTTGAGAACTTAATCTACTAAAGTTTCACACTTGGTCTTCTTTGGAATCTTATCTTGACTCATCCCCAGACCGTCAGCCAGGTACAAGTCAAAATGATCCACTCCCTTTTGATATTTTGAGCACTCATGCAATGGATGAGCGTAAGCAAGAAAGTCGACACTTAGGATGGCAAAGAGAGAAAAATGATAGAGGGGGAAGACAAAAAAGGTGTGAAAGGCTCACATAAATGAGGACAATCATCGGCGAGAGAAAGCCAAATGATAGATATGATGTGAGGAGTAGGGATTGCCATGCAACGGATGCACATATGAGCTAAGGTAAGCTCTCCAATGGAACTAGTGGGGGTGCATCCAACTTGCAATGAAAGCACTCAGTTTCAAGCTTGGGTCCATTCTTTGGCTTCTTCCCGGTAACTGGCTTACCGGGCGCGGCAACTCCTTTGACGTCCTTCTTGAAGTTCTTCTTACCCTTGCCTTTCTTGAACTTGGTGGTTTTATTCACCATCAACACTTGATGTTCTTTCTTGATATCCACCTCCACTGATTTCAGCATTGAATACACCTCGGGAATGGAATTCTCCATCCCTTGCATATTGAAGTTCATCACGAAGCTCTTGTAGCTAGGTGGGAGCGACTGAAGGATTCTGTCAACGACCGCTTCATCCGAGAGATTAATTCCCAACTGAGACAAGCGATTGTGCAACCCAGATAATTTGAGTATGTGCTCGCTGACAGAACTATTCTCCTCCATCTTACAACTGTAGAATGCGTCGGAGACGTCATATCTCTCGACTCGGGCATGAGCTTGGAAAACCATTTCAGCTCTTGGAACATCTCATATGATCCTTGGTTCTCAAAACGCTTTTGGATCCCCGATTCTAAGATGTAAAGCATGCCGCACGGAACCAGGGAGTAATCATCACAACGTGACTGCCAGGCGTTCATAACGTCTTGGTCTGCCGGGAAAACGGGTGCATCACCTAGCGGTGCTTCAAGGACATATGATTTCTTGGCAGCTATGAGGATAATCCTCTGGTTACGGACCCAATCCGTATAGTTGCTACCATTGTCTTTCAGCTTGGTTTTCTCTAGGAACGCGTTGAAGTTGAGGGCAACATGAGCATGGGCCATTGGATCTACAAGACATATTGTAAAGATTTTAGACTAAGTTCATGACAATTAAGTTCATCTAAACAAATTTAATGAACTCCCACTCAGATAGACATCTCTCTAGTCATCTAAGTGATACATGATCCGAATCGACTAGGCCGTGTCTGATCATCATGTGAGACGGACTAGTCATCAACGGTGAACATCTTCATGTTGATCGTATCTTCTATACGACTCATGTTCGACCTTTCGGTCTTCCGTGTTCCGAGGCCATGTCTGTACATGCTAGGCTCGTCAAGTCAACCCTAAGTGTATTGCGTGTGTAAATCTGGCTTACACCCGTTGTATGCAAACGTTAGAGCCTATCACACCCGATCATCACGTGGTGCTTCGGAACAACGATCCTTAGCAACGGTGCACAGTTAGGGGAAACACAATTCTTGAAAGTTTAGTGAGAGATCATCTTATTTACTACCGTCGTTCTAAGCAAACAAGATGTAATAAACATGATAAACATCACATGCAATCAAATAAAGTGACATGATATGGCCAATATCATTTTGCTCCTTTGATCTTCATCTTCGGGGCTCCATGATCATCTTTGTCACCGGTATGACACCATGATCTCCATCATCGTGTCTTCATGAAGTCGTCTCGCCAAAAATTACTTCTACTACTATGGCTAACGTTTAGCAATAAAGTAAAGTAATTACATGGCGTTATTCAGTGACACGCAGGTCACAAAAAATAAGACAACTCTTATGGCTCCTGCCGGTTGTCATACTCACCGACATGCAAGTCGTGATTCCTATTACAAGAACATGATCAATCTCATACATCACATATATCATTCATCACATCTTTTGGCCATATCACATCACATAGCACATGCTGCAAGAACAAGTTAGACGTCCTCTAATTGTTGTTGCAAGTTTTTACGTGGCTGCTATAGGTTTCTAGCAAGAACGGTTCTTACCTACGCCAAAACCACAACGTGATATGTCAATTTCTATTTACCCTTCATAAGGACCCTTTTCATCGAGTCCGATCTGACTAAAGTGGGAGAGACTGTCACCTGCTAGCCACCTTATGCAACTAGTGCATGTCAGTCGATGGAACCTGTCTCACGTAAGCGTACGTGTAAGGTCGGTCCGGGCCGCTTCATCCCACGATGCCGCCGAATCGAGATAAGACTAGTAGCGGCAAGAGAACTGAACAAATCTACGCCCATAACTGCTTTGTGTTCTACTCGTGCAAGATACTACGCAAAGACCTAGCTTAGATGCCACTGTTGGCGAATGTAGCAGAATTCAAAAAAATACTACGCTAGGAGTCATCTAGCAACGAGGGAGAGGGGAGTGCATCTACATACCCTTGTAGATCGCGAGCGGAAGCGTTCAAGAGAACGTGGATGATGGAGTCTTACTCGTCGTAATCCAAATCACCGATGACCCCAGCGCCGAACGGACAGCACCTCCGCGTTCAACACACGTACGGCGCAGCGACGTCTCCTCCTTCTTGATCCAGCAAGGGGGAGGAGAGGTTGATGGAGATCCAGCAGCATGACGGCGTGGTGGTGGATGCAACGGTATTTCTGCAGGGCTTCGCCTAGCACTGCGGGAGGAGGGAGAGGTGTAACGGGAGGGAGAGGGAGGCGCCAGGGGCAAGGGTGTGGCAGCCCTCCCTCCCGGGCCTAGGGGTGCGCCGGCCCTAGAGATGAGATCTCTAGGGGGGCGGCGGTCTAGGGGGGGACTTGCCCCCCAAGTCGCATGGGGCGCCCCCCACCCCTAGGGTTCCCAACCCTAGGCGCAGGGGAGGGCCCAAGGGGGGCGCACCAGCCCACTATGGGCTGGTTCACTTCCACTTTCAGCCCATGGGGCCCTCCAGGATAGGTGGCCCCACCCGGTGGACCCCCGGGACCCTTCCGGTGGTCCGGGTACACTACCGGTGACCCCCGAAATTCTCCCGATGGCCGAAACTGGACTTCCTATATATAATTCTTTACCTCCGGACCATTCCGGAACTCCTCGTGATGTCCGAGATCTCATCTGGGACTCCGAACAACATTCAGGTTATCGTATAAATATATCTCTACAACCCTAGCATCATCGAACCTTAAGTGTGTAGACCCTACGGGTTCGGGAAACACGTAGACATGACCGAGACGACTCTCCGGTCAATAACCAACAGCGGGACCTGGATACCCATGTTGGTTCCCACATGTTCCTTGATGATCTCATCGGATGAACCACGATATCAAGGATTCAATCAATCACGTATACAATTCCCTTTGTCTATCGGTATAGTACCTGCCCGAGATTCGATCGTCGGTATACCGATACCTTGTTCAATCTCGTCATGGCAAGTCTCTTTACTCATTCTGTAATACATCATCCCGTGACCAACACCTTAGTCGCATTGAGCTCATTATGATGATGTCTAACCGAGTGGGCCCAGAGATACCTCTTCGTCATACGGAGTGACAAATCCCAGTCTCGGTTCCTGCCAACTCAATAGATACTTTCGGAGATACCCGTTGCGTACCTTTTTAGCCACCCAGTTACGTTGTGACGTTTGGCACACCCAAAGTATTCCTACGGTATCCGGGAGTTGCACAACCTCATGGTCTAAGGAAAAGATACTTGACATTGGAAAAGCTTTAGCATTACGAACTACACGATCTTGTGCTAGGCTTAGGATTGGGTCTTGTCCATCACATCATTCTCCTAATGATGTGATCTCGTTATCAATGACATCCAATGTCCATGGTCAGGAGACCGTAACCATCTGTTGATCAACGAGCTAGTAACTAGAGGTTTACCAGGGACACGTTGTGGTCTATGTATTCACACATGCATCACTGTTTCCGGATAATACAATTCAAGCATGAATCACACACAATTATCATGAACAAGGAAATATAATAATAACCATTTTATTATTGCCTCTAGGGCATATTTCCAACACTTCCTCCATAGGCATGGAGTCTTCAGAGAAGAACCCAGCCGAGTCTCCCCTTCACCAGTAGGGTGGTCAAGCTCGAGATCCTCAAACCCCTCCATTATTTGATCCACCATCACCCTAGCATATCCTTCTGGAATCGGACGGCTGTGAAAAGTGACGCCAAGTTCAGCAGGAAAAACAGAGCCTATAGTCGCCTTGACTTTCAACTGCAGCCATTGCGTCATAAGGTGGCAATGTTGAGACTCCGTGATAGCATCCACGGGGTAGCTAGCAGGAGCCGTGAAGATAGGCTCCTCAGGCAGCTCGGTGGAAGCCACGCTGCTTTTCCGCTGAGATGGCGGGGTAGCTTCGGGAGTAGCTTCGGCAGGTCGCTTGTTGCGAACTACTTCTCGTTCGTCCTCTAGCGCTTTTACCCTTGCGTGCAGCGCCTGCAGAGTGCTCTGATCCACTTTCTTCTTCCTCTCCCGGCATTTGTAACCACCTGCGTCGGGAAACCTAGCCTTCCACGAAACGGAGCATGGCGTGCCTCGTGTCCGTCCAGGGTGCTTAGGATTCCCGAGGGCCATTGTGAGCTCGTCATTCTCTCTGTCGGGAACGCACGTCCCTTCCTGCGCTGCTTCGATATAGAACTGAAGCTGCGTGATGGGTATTGCAAGTTGCTCATCCGTCCAAACGCACTTCCCTGTTACAGGGTCCAAGGTTCCCCCAACCACGAAGAACCAAGTCCTTTATCGGTCTGGCTAGTGTAATGTTTGTGGTTCGACCCCTTTAGCAAGCAGGTCATTCTCAGCCTTGGTCCACAACGGGCGGGCTTTGAGGTATCCACCTGACCCCGTGCGATGGTGATGCTTCTTCATCGCAGCATTTATCTTGTTTCTCGCTGACATCTACTTACCCTTTTTCCGATTTCTTGTGGGCCACAAATGCATCCCACTGATCTCTGATCTTCTCAAACCGGCCGGTGAATTCTGGAGTCTTGTCTTTGTTGACAAACTTTGCATTAAGCTCATTCTTCCACCTCCTGAATAGTTCCCCCATCTTCTTAAGAGCGGCCTCCTTGACCAATGGATCTATAACTGGTGGCTTCTCCAGATCCTCCTTTGGTGGTAGGGTGAAATTGGCCTTCAGGCGGTCCAAAGATCATTTTTCTGCATATCGTTGACATAAGACACCTGAGGGTCTTCATTCTTAGGCTTGTACCATAGGTGGATGCTGATCGGGATCATGTCCCTAACAACAACCCTGCACTGAGCAAAAAATGCATCCTTGGCCTTGATGGGTTTACTCGGTAGGCCATCGCGTCCGATTTCTTCGATGATTAACTTTTCATCCTGGCGCAACCTTTTCTTCGGGCCTCGTCTCCTTACCGAACTTTGGCTCGATTCGGAGGGCTAGAAAAGAAGAAAGAAGAGAGTTAATACGTGTACATACCAAAACAATCGATACATCAATTAGCTATAATCAGCACATGCTTAATATATATATATATATATACACACACACACACACACACACACACAGACCTGGCCGGACTCCGTTCGGTCACCGGAGCCGTCATCACGGTGTCGTTCTTCCACCGATAATCGGTCACCGGAGCCATCATAATCATGTGTTTCCTCCTCCAT
>LR738710.1:661124447-661226987 GCA_902687465.1 Secale cereale | reverse complement strand
AGACCCTCGACCCCTTGACCCTCGGCGACCCTCGACCCCTCGGTGACCCTCGACCCTCTACCCTAGCTAGCTAGTTCCCGACCCTCGCCCCTCGAACCCTCGGCGACCCCTCCCCCCCTCATGTCGAAGTTATCGGGGAGGGGGTATATCGACCCCCCCCCCTCATGTCGAAGTTATCGGGGAGGGGTATATCGATAAAGACATGCCCGGCCGATAAGAAATAAGAAGAGGAAGAAGAAGCAAAAAAAGAGGAGAAGAAGAAAGGAATAGAGGAGAAGAAGAAGAAAAAAATAGAAGAAGAAAAAAGAGAAGAAGAAGGAATAGAGGAGAAGAAGAAAAAATAGAAAAAAATTCTATTTTTTCTTCTTCTCTTCTGTTCCTTCTTCTTCTCCTCTTTTTTTTCTTCTACTCCCTCTTCTTGTTTTTTTCTCCTCTTCTTCTCCTTCTTCCTTCTTCCTCTTTTCTTCTTTTTCCTTATTTTCCTTCTTCCTCGACGACCCTAACCCTAAACAATACGACTTCCTCGACGTCCCCGCCTCTCTCATGAACAAAAAAATTATGAAAAATTATGAAAAAAATATGCATACATCCATACATCAACATATAAACATCCATACATCAACATACATCCATACATCAACTTATATTTTAGAAAAACATTATGCATACATATCCATTTACTAAAAAAAATTATCAAATTAAAAAATGCAGAGGCCGCCGGCGGTGGCGGTGGGGGGTGGCAGGGGAGCGGGGGAAGGCGGGGTGCTCACCGGGGGCGGCGTCGGCGATGAGGAATAGGCGGCGATGGCGAGGTCGGGGCTGAGGCAGAGGCGTGGGGCAGGGCAGGGGCGCGGAGAGGCATCGGGGAGGCGACGACGAGGTCAGGGAGGCGTCGGCGATGACGAGGTCGGGGAGGCATCAGCGACGGTGAGGAGGAGCAGGCGGCAACAGGGCAAGGCGCGGCGACGGCGACGGCGAGGAGGAGGAGCCTGGCGGCGGCGTCGGGGCGGGGAAGACAAACTGAAACGAAAATTTCACAAGTTTTGCTTATATAGACGGAGCATTGGTTCCGGTTCGTGACACCAACCGGGACCAATGGCCCCCTTTAGTCCCGATTGGTGCCACCAACCGGGACCAAAGGTCTCTTTTCAGCAGCCCAAAGAGCGGGAAGGAGAGACCTTTGGTCCCGGTTGGTGACACCAACCGGGACTAAAAGGGGGCATTGGTCCCGGTTGGTGTCACGAACCGGGACCAAAGGCTGCCATTGGTCTCGGTTCTAGCCACCAATCGGAACCAATAGCATGTGCACAGCGGCGTGGTGATGGGAGTTTAGTCCCACCTCGCTAGTTCAAAGCAACCAGCACCTGTTTATAAGCCCTGATGTCTCTTCCATGTCGAACTCCTCTGAACTACAGGCCTATGGGCCTAATCTGACACTGCTATGGCTGTGGGCCTGCTGGGCCTTCTGTGCGCCTGAATCCTGGCCCACGGTTGGGTTTCTAGTCGTATTCAGGCCGTGGTGGCCCAGTACGTGGCATTTTCTTTTACCATTTTTTCTTTGTTGCTTTTTTTTATTTGGTTTCTACTTTCAAAAAAATACTTACTATTGCTATTTTTATTTATTTTATTAAAGTTTATTTATTTTACTTTATTAAAGTTTATTTTGTTTCTACTTATTTATTTTATTTTTATTGTACTTACTAGGAAAATTGCCCGTGCGTTGCACCGGGAGAAAAAACACCTCACACTTGAAAAAATGCATGATCGTGTTCAAGGCTCATCGAAACCGACATTTTGTGGTTCAGTCTAGTTCAACTAATAAACATATAACACTAATTTTATAAAGCACAAGTGTTTGCATAACCTCACAAAATATTTATGTTTCACGTAGTCTTTTTTTTCTTCATGTAAAGGTCATTGTCACATCCAAGGCCTGGTTCAATTGTCCAGTGGTACAATGTTTCAAACCCAACCTCGTGTGGCACATCTATTAGTGCACATTTTAACAATTCTAGTGTCAACCGCAAATGTAGTGTAACATATCGACAGAAGGCAAAATAGAAATGGAGCAATATCATTTAAACTCGTGTCGAAAAAAATGATGTTCACCTTAATCTTGTGAGTCAACCAGAGACCAACATCAAGAAGGAGCTTATTTCAAGATGCATCTAGCTGATCTGCTACAGGTATACTTTTGGCAATAAGATCATGTCCTACTCCGTCAGGCACTAACAATTAATGACCATGTAGTTGTTCTCCGCCAGCTTCTTTCTGTATACTCAAAAAGTCCACCCTCTCCTTAAATGGACATTTAGGAATTAAGCAGTAGTCCTAGTGTCCTACCGAAGACAGGAAAAAAATCTAGGTTATCTAGCTAATAATAACATAAATTATGAGAAGAATGGCACATCTGAACATTGGTGAAGCATCTCGTCAAACACAGCAAAAGTTAGAAAGAACAAGAATATAAACCTTTACAAAACTACTGAATGCATGTTTGGAATAGATCAGGCATGCATAGAAGGTAGACTTACCACATCTCTGCTTGTCAGTGTAGCATGCTGTAGGATCGAAAGTAGGTCTAGAGGGGGGGTGATTAGACTACTTGACAATATAAAAAATCTGCCTTTAGATCATGCAATGTTTTTGGCAGTTTCACAATTAAGATCAATTCAAGTATCACCCTACACATGCAATTCTAGAGTGTAAGCAGCGGAAAGTAAATTGCACATGTAAAAGAGAGGTGGAGAAGATCAAACGCAGTTTGGTGACACGGAGATTTTTGTCGTGGTTCCGATAGGTGGTGCTATCGTACATCCACGTTGATGGAGACTTCAACCCACGGAGGGTAACGGCTGCGCGAGTCCACGGAGGGCTCCACCCACGAAGGGTCCACGAAGAAGCAACCTTGTCTATTCCATCACGGCCTACGCCCACGGAGGACTAGCCTTACTCGGGGTAGATCTTCACGAAGTAGGCGATCTCCTTGCCCTTACAAACTTCTTGGTTCAACTCCACATCTCAAAGACGGAGGCTCCCAAGCGACACCTAACCAATCTAGGAGGCACCACCCCCCAAAAGGTAATAGACGGTGTTGATGATGATGAACTCCTTGCTCTTGTGCTTCAGATGATAATCTCCCCAACACTCAACTCTCCTCACTGATATGGCTGTGGTGGAAGAAAGATTTGAGTGGAAAGCAACTTGGGAAGGCTAGAGATCAAGTTTCATATGGTAGGAATGGAATGGCTTGATCTCAACACAAGGGTAGGTGGTTCACTTCTCAGAAAGTGTGTGGTAGAAGTGGTGGTACTTTCTGATGGCTCTCCTCACGAATGAGGAGGGGGTGGAGGGATATATATAGCCTCCACACAAAATCCAACCGTTACACACACATTTGATCAATCTCGGTGAGACCGAAGTTAAAACTCGGTCAGACCGAAAGTTCAAATATAGTGAACGTTGGGATTTTCGGTGGGACCGAAAATACCATCTCGGTGTGTCCGAAGTGAGTCAAAGGTTAGGGTTTGCCATCTCGGTGTGACCGAAAACAACAACTCGGATATTCCGAAATGCTGTCAATTGGTTACAGAAGGTTGGCAGACCATTTTCGGTGAGACCGAAAATCAGAATCGGATGGACCGAGAAATTAGGGTTTGGGGAAATAGCTGAAGTGGTTCATCTCGGTGGGACTGAGTTTGCAGAATCGGTTTGGCCGAGATTACTTATGAGTGTGTTGATAAGTGAAGAGTGCTGATAGTTGAGGGAGCTAGATCACCAAGCACTTGAGCAACAAGAACATTAACACAACCTCATCCCCTTTTAATAGTATTGGCTTTTCCTATGGACTCAATGTGATCTTTGATCACTAAACCAAAAATAGAGTCTTGAGCTTTTGCCAATGCTTGTCTTAGCATTTTGAGGGGTCCACTTCTTCAGACATTTCCATACCCATATCATCGAACTTTTCTGAAAATATTCTCAAGTGAATATTAGTTCAATGATATATATGTTGTTATTAATTACCAAAACCACCCAGGGATTAGTTGCACTTTCAATCTCCCCCTTTTTGGTAGTTGATGACAACATATAGATCAAAGCTTCGACAAAGGATATAATCAAGGAATAATATCGTCGCTTTGAGAAGTATGTGATAAACAAGAGCTCCCCCTAAATTTGTGCATTATTTAAAATTTGCGTTTGAATGCAAATGCACAATCGATTAGGATTATGGGTCACTCTTCCATGTCACATACATCTTGGTGGAGCGCACAAAATGATAAGAATGAATAACATGCACTCAATCACCAAGACAAGAGTAAATAGCCATACAAAGAGGAATAGCATAAGATAAGCAATAAGCACTCATTAATCATAGTATGACTAAGCACTCATTAAGGTAGCATCAAACGTGGTAGCAAGCACACATAAAGTATCAGGAACCAAAAGAAACCAATGTATCTCAACGAAAAAACGGCAAAAGAACGAAAGACGAAGGAGCACTCTCTCTCTCTCGAAGCCCTATGATCTATAACAATTTCTCCCCCTTTGGCAACAAGTTACCAAAAAGTTCGAAAAGGTATAGAGCTAAACGTCACTGCGGGCTCTGCTGGCGGCTCCCGTCTGGGTAGATGTCGGTGTAGAGATAGCTGCATCTGCGAAGACTTCTGATGAAGTCTGCGGTGGAGGAGTGGATGCTGGAGCTGGAGGAACTGCTGGAGCTGTAGCTGGTGCTGAAGTGGTAGCACTGGAGTCTGTCACTGGGATAGCTGCAGATCTGGATCCTCTGGGAATCTGAGCAGTCTGGCGATGAGAGTCCTGGACTAGATCATCCTGCATAAGCTCTGCTCTCTCCTGCCTAGTCTCCTCCATGTCTGCCTCAAGCTTGTTGACAGACACCTGAATCTCAGTCAGCTTCACGTCCAGAGCGTGGATCTTGTCCTCGACAATCCTCTCAAGGCTCTCCTGAGATTGCTCAATGCTGGCCAGGCGTTGTTCAATCCTCTGGGTAGCTTCAAGAATTTGTTCTCCAAAGCTCTTTGGCTTAGCTGCTGCTGCTGCCTCTTTGTCAGCTTTAGCCTTCTTTGCAGCTTCGATTTTGGCTTGTCCTTCAACTGAGGTAGGATCCTCTTCATCCATCACAACTACGTTGTCCTCATGCTCTGGCTGCAGTGGCAAGTGCTTCCTATCCAACATGAATTTGCCCGTGCCAAACTTGGCGTTGATGAGCATCTGTATCTGCGGTGCAAACCCACACGACCTCTTCTGGTCAGCTGCAGTCCTCTTAATGGTCTCTACCATCAAGTCCATCACCTTAAAAGGTGCCTTCTCATCGAGAATGTGCAGCATGTTGATAGAATAGCCTCGTAACATCCGGTGGTCTCCTGACTTAGGCATCAATGTATGCCTCAGAATAGTGTTAGTGGTGGTCAGACCTGCCTGGAGATAATACACTGAGCCAAGCTTCCATCCTTCCAAATCAGCAGCTGGGATCTCCTTGTACATATTCTTCATGGAATCATGACTCTTCTTAGGAATCCCATAGACATCAATGTCGTCCTCTCTCTGCACTGGAGCGTTCAGAAGTTCTGCCCATTCTTCAACAGTCGAAGAAAACCTTTGACCTTCAGTCATCCAGGTGATCTTGCCATCAGGATAGAAGTGGGCTGTGGCATAGAACTGCATGATCATCTCGTCATTCCAAGCTGTCAGCTCTTGACCCACAAAATCAGCAACTCCACATGCAGTAAAGCTCTCATGCACATGGGGAAAGAAGTCCCGGTGCTCTTCACTGTCAATGTACTTCCAGTCAACATACCTGGTGTCAGCAACAATGGGCTTCTTATCCATTAGCACGGTCTCATAGAAATCCTGCTGCTCTCTGGTGTGGAATCTGGGGTCCACAGCAGTCCTTCTCCTTACGGCATATGGATCAGACTGTCTCCATAGCCTGAGACCTTTGTCCTTTCTTGCCTTCATGTCCTCAGCTTGAGGATGAGCATCATTGTGGAGTGGCAACTTGGGACGGAGCTTAAGCAACACATGCTCTTCATCTGATTCAGACGGTGGCATCTCACCTTTGTTCTTCTCAGAAGCTGGAATGCTTCTGGTTGTTCTCTTGGGCTTGGCTGGAGCTGCCTTGACTGGAGCCGGCTTCTTGGGCTTAGAAGAGGCTTGAGCCCGAATAGCATCACCCATGAACTTAGCTTTCTGAGGAGGAGGCTGGGGTGCTTCTTCTTCTTCTTCTTCAGCATCATCCTGAGGTTCAGCATATACTACCCTCTTCCTTTTGGAAGTCTTCTTCACCTTGCTTGCAGCAGGCTCTTCCAAGTTGAGCTTCTTAGCAACTGCTGACTGCTTCACTTTGCTTGTGCCTTTCCTTGGCTGCTGCCCTTGGTGCTCTTTGGCAACCACATTCCTCTTGGGCTTGGAGGTAACTTCCTCAGCAACAAAGTCGGAGTCCTCATCATCAGAAGTTCTCTTCTTCCTTGTTCTGGTGGCTGCAGGAGGCAAACCACTAGGGGTGCTCCTCTCACCATCATCACTAGAGCTGCTCGCAGGACTTGTGTCTGCCTCTGGAATTTCAGCAAACGGTGATTCAGACCTGTTCTGGCTGTCACTGACATCTGACATGGCTGAAAAACCTGTGAAAAGATAAGGTATAGGCAGAGTAGAAGAGTTATCACAACTGCAGAGGTTTTTGCAAAAAAAATGAGTTCAAAACTTAGTTTTGAGTTTTCACAGAATGTATTTCGGTCAAACCGATTTCAGGTTTCGGTGCAACCGAAGTGCTCAACAGAAACCTACACACCACTTTCGGTCAGACCGAAATGGGTTTCGGTCCTACCAAAAACTTAGGGTTTCACTGAAACTACTTTTCGGTCGTTCCGATTGGCACAACTCGGTTAAACCGAACTATGCAGTGCAATGGCCAGAGGCCAAATCGGTCATTCCGATTTTCAAAATCGGCTTCACCGAGATGCATTCCGTGGAAACCTAAACCTAAGAATTTTCCTCGAGACTAGAAGATCTGAACTACTGTATGGGGAACATATCAAACATGGATTGAATCATGGCAACCTATCGTGCAAGAATCGGAAGTGGAGCACGAAAAGGGATCGGGACACACCCTAACTTGGTGGTGTCCTTCTACGGCGGCAACGGTGGAGATGATTACCGTTGACGGCGGCGGAGACCTGCGGCGAGGGCGCACAGGCGACGAAGGCGACGATCCGTAGACCAGGGCGGCGGCAGCAGGGGTCTTGGGGGCGAACGGTTTGAAGAAAGAAATCGCGCGCAGCCCCTCAGGTATATATAACCCCGTGCTGTCGGTGGGACCGAGTTGAAAAACTCGGTGTCACCGAGATGTATAACTGCTGTGCAGTTACGCATATCGGTCAGACCGAGAGTTTGAACTCGGTTTCACCGAGATGAAACCTAGATCAGTCTAAGCGTTTCGGTTGGACCGAGATTGAGAAACCGGTCAGACCGAAATGGACTTAGAAGGTTTTGGAAGTCAGCCTTAGACGAATCGGTGGTTCCGAGTGCTCCTCACTCGGACTGTCCGAAAAAGACTTGTTCAAAGTTGTGATATGAGCATGAATAGAATTTTGAGACAAGAAAGCATAGATAGCTAGGGAAGGTGCTTAGGCATTCTTGTCCATCCATTTGGCCAGAAAAATCAAAACAATCAAAACAACAAATGGATGTCCTTGAATGGATTAAATCATGCATTCAACATGCTCACACAATAAGATAGCAACTGAAATATGTGTCAAACATGCACAACCAATCACTCTAGCTACTAGCACACAATTTGTCGATGACTAGGTCATCTATATATGAGTATATTGACTTAGGAGCCAAATGAGAACATTTGATCATAGGTCATACTCATCGTTTAAGCACAAGTGGGGTTACCACTTTTACATAAAGCATTTATGTGTTCACATCACTTGGAGATGCTTTAGCTCAATTTTTAGAACAAAGCTCCCCCTAGATGTGAGAACCCCTTTTAAAGGGTCAAACTAACCTTGGGTTGTCGTAGAAGACTTCATGTAGATGTTGAAGATGTGGATGCTCAATGTTGATGTAGATCATCAAGAGTTGGGAGCAATCCTTTGGATTAGGGCACTTTCAATACCTACATGGGTTAGTCCCACAAGGAACAAACAAGAATATCCATAGACATAGAGTGAAGTACACAAAAAGATGATGTCCATGAAAGCAATGATTACCTTGTCCCTTGACTTACCAACAAGAGGGTTTGTGACTCCATGAACAAGTGCATGATGTGGAAGTTGATTGCACAAGTTCTTGCCAAAAAGAATATGAGTGAAGTTTGTTGGCGGAGTCACCCTCAAGAACCTACTAGTTCTTCTTCTTTGGGATCCACATCATATTGATGGGAATCCTTGGTGTTGTAGTTGAGCTTGACGAAGTAGAACTTGATGTGTCCTTGGGAACCCACTTGACCATGGCTTGAGGTGCTTCAATGAATGCATCAATCTCCTCTTGAAGCTTGTCCTTGGCCTTTAGCTTGTGGTCTTGTGGTGGAAGGTCATCTTGAGCTTGTTCCACATTGGAAGAAGTAGGATCATACTTCTCATTTTGTGAGACAAACTGTGGAGTAGGGTATTGACCTTCTTCCCACTCAACACCTTTGGCGTTGAACTTTCGCTCAAAACCAATCCCTTGATTCTTCCGGTGTCTTCCTTGTTTGCGAACAATCTCCTCAAAGTTCTTGCTTCCGGCAAGACTCTTGTAGACACCTTTCTCTATGATTTCCTTCAATAAGCTATTTTCTTGCTCAAGTGTAACTTGGCTTGAAACATTGTTAGTGGAATCAAGAGAACTACTAGAAGCAACAATATTGGATTTAACATTGTTATTGATACTACTAGAGGAAGAATTTTTCTTATGCTTGTCATGCTTAGTCTTAATAGGTGGCAAGAAATTAGACAAGAGAAGTCGTTTGGCAAGATATGAAGAACTCTTCTTTCGAAGATCGTCATTGATCGCTTTTAGAAACTCATGTTCTTGCTCTAGAGTGAGCTTCTCGAAGCGTAGCTTCTCATGAGATCTTAGGAGCTCTCTATGATCTTCTTGAGTTGTTTCATGAGCTAACTTAAGAGTGTTTAGTTCTCTAGTTAGACGCTCAATCTCCTTCATAGCATTGTCATTCGACTCTTCTCGACTATAAAGACTACTAGCATTTTCATCATTACTAAGCTCACTAGATTTATCATGCAAGAGCTCATCTTCACCAAGCAAGTCATCCTCATCACTATCAAAGTCAATGAATTCAGGGTGTGTTACCTTGGGGCCTTTAGCCATGAAGCATCTCCCAATTCCCTCATTTGGTGAATCAAATAAGTCGTAGGAGTTGGAGTTGGAGGATACGAGTGCAAGTCCGGCAACACCTTCATCTTGACTGTAGTCGGAGTCGGAGTGATAGCTTCCATCGGATTGATTGTCGGAGTCGGAGCCGGAGACCCATTCACCTACATGAGCTTGATGTCTTCTTCTTGTGTAGCTCCTTGATGACTTGTCTTTCCTCTCCGAATCCTTGCTTCTCCGAGAGGGTCTTCGTTCATAACGATCATCTCTACTCCTTCTCTCTCTCCGAGGTGACTCATCTCTTGCTCTTCTTCTTGGAGATTCTTCTCTTCTCTTGTGGGGAGCCGTACACTCATTTGAGAAGTGTCCGGGTCTTCCATAATTGTAGCAGTTTCGATCACGACTAGAAGATCTCTTTTCATCATATGATCTAGACTTTGAGCTTCTTTCTTTGCCTCTATTCTTGTAGAACTTGTTGAAGTTCTTGACCATTAGGCTTATCTCTTCATTGGAAATTAGCTTGTCACTTGAGGTAGTAGGAGCATCACTTGTAGCTTTGTAAGCACCACTTGACTTGTTGTGAAGCTCTTCCTTATCCTTAAGTGTCATCTCATGAGCAACAATTCTTCCAATGACTTCAGTTGGCTTGAGAGTCTTGTAGTTTGGCATCATTTGGATCAAAGTGCACACGGTGTCATACTTTCCATCCAAAGCTCTGAGAATCTTCTTAATGATGAATCGGTCGGTCATTTCTTCGCTTCCTAAGCCGGCAATCTCATTTGTGATGAGAGCAAGCCTAGAGTACATTTCAGCGACTCCTTCACCATCCTTCATCTTGAACTTTTCAAGTTGACCTTGAAGAATATCTAGCTTTGATTCCTTCACAGATTCAGTACCTTCGTGCATTTCAACCAAAGTATCCCAAATCTCTTTAGCATTCTCAAGACGGCTGATTTTGTTGAACTCTTCGGGACACAAAGCATTGAAGAGAATGTCACAAGCTTGAGCATTGTTTTGCAACATCCGCAACTCTTCGGGTGTAGCTTCGCGATCCGGAACTTTTCCTTCTTCAAAGAAATCACCTTGCATACCAACACAGATAATGCCCCATGCGGCTGGGTTATGACCAAGAATATGCATTTTCATTTTATGCTTCCAACTAGCAAAATTTGTACCATCAAAGTAAGGACCTCTACGATAATTACCCTCACTAGACGCCATACTCTCCTAGGTTGTGAAACCAAGCTTATGGAGTCCAATGCAATGGAAACCAAGGCAATGGAGACCAAAGCTCTGATACCACTTGTAGGATCGAAAGTAGGTCTAGAGGGGGGGTGATTAGACTACTTGACAATATAAAAAATCTGCCTTTAGATCATGCAATGTTTTTAGCAGTTTCACAATTAAGATCAATTCAAGTATCACCCTACACATGCAATTCTAGAGTGTAAGCAGCGGAAAGTAAATTGCACATGTAAAAGAGAGGTGGAGAAGATCAAACGCAGTTTGGTGACATGGAGATTTTTGTCGTGGTTCCGATAGGTGGTGCTATCATACATCCACGTTGATGGAGACTTCAACCCACGGAGGGTAACGGCTGCGTGAGTCCACGGAGGGCTCCACCCACGAAGGGTCCACGAAGAAGCAACCTTGTCTATTCCATCACGGCCTACGCCCACGGAGGACTAGCCTTACTCGGGGTAGATCTTCACGAAGTAGGCGATCTCCTTGCCCTTACAAACTTCTTGGTTCAACTCCACATCTCAAAGACGGAGGCTCCCAAGCGACACCTAACCAATCTAGGAGGCACCACCCCCCAAAAGGTAATAGACGGTGTTGATGATGATGAACTCCTTGCTCTTGTGCTTCAGATGATAATCTCCCCAACACTCAACTCTCCTCACTGATATGGCTGTGGTGGAAGAAAGATTTGAGTGGAAAGCAACTTGGGAAGGCTAGAGATCAAGTTTCATATGGTAGGAATGGAATGGCTTGATCTCAACACAAGGGTAGGTGGTTCACTTCTCAGAAAGTGTGTGGTAGAAGTGGTGGTACTTTCTGATGGCTCTCCTCACGAATGAGGAGGGGGTGGAGGGGTATATATAGCCTCCACACAAAATCCAACCGTTACACACACATTTGATCAATCTCGGTGAGACCGAAGTTAAAACTCGGTCAGACCGAAAGTTCAAATATAGTGAACGTTGGGATTTTCGGTGGGACCGAAAATACCATCTCGGTGTGTCCGAAGTGAGTCAAAGGTTAGGGTTTGCCATCTCGGTGTGACCGAAAACAACAACTCGGATATTCCGAAATGCTGTCAATTGGTTACAGAAGGTTGGCAGGCCATTTTCGGTGAGACCGAAAATCAGAATCGGATGGACCGAGAAATTAGGGTTTGGGGAAATAGCTGAAGTGGTTCATCTCGGTGGGACTGAGTTTGCAGAATCGGTTTGACCGAGATTACTTATGAGTGTGTTGATAAGTGAAGAGTGCTGATAGTTGAGGGAGCTAGATCACCAAGCACTTGAGCAACAAGAACATTAACACAACCTCATCCCCTTTTAATAGTATTGGCTTTTCCTATGGACTCAATGTGATCTTTGATCACTAAACCAAAAATAGAGTCTTGAGCTTTTGCCAATGCTTGTCTTAGCATTTTGAGGGGTCCACTTCTTCAGACATTTCCATACCCATATCATCGAACTTTTCTGAAAAGATTCTCAAGTGAATATTAGTTCAATGATATATATGTTGTTATTAATTACCAAAACCACCCGGGGATTAGTTGCACTTTCACATGCGTTGCAAAGTAAAGGCGAACTTACCACATCTCTGCTTATCAACCTAGCATACATTGCAATAAACCCTGCATTAGCAAGGAATCGTCACAATGAGGACTATGGACTTCATAATGCAATAGCCAAAAAGAAAAGGTAAAGATAAATTATTTTCGTTTCACACAAAGGAAGTGGTCTGCACACGAGAAATAAACATTTTTTTAGTTAATCAGATAAGATCAGCGAATGATAAAGTCGCACCTTTTTTGTCTGCCTTGACATGAGGTGGGTGCCCATGGTGAGGCCCATCTTTGTGAGCATCCGATCTAGGGCGTCCTCCATCTCCGTGTCAGTCAGGGCCGACAGACAAAGCATAACATGTAGTACTAATTATATGACCACAAAATCATCGAGCAAATGTTAACACATCTACACATATGTACATTGAGCTTTTTGGCAGAATTTTAACATATTTATACAACTTCTTATACAGTAACAAATCTACACATCTATATAGAAGTAGGAGTAGCATGACCTAGTAGCTAGAACAAAATACAGTAGCAAGGATAGTAGCAGTAGCAGTCCTCAGGCAGAGGAAATCAACAGGCTTAAGGACTATATATATGCTGGTGTATGAATAGTCTGACAAAACCAATATGATCAACTTGTACTGAAAAGATTGTCAATCCAGCTAAGCACATCAAGACTCCAACATCCCAAAATATTAATTCATTGATTTTTTTATCATGTGATTCCATAAGTAATGCACCTAGCCTAACAAACCTCTTGGCAGCGTTCCTATCAAAGCTTCCATTATCGGTGGGTGGTACAGGTGGTACTTTTCAGTTTTGTATTGTAAGAAAGAAAGCCAATACACTTCAACGACAAAGGAAGGTAAAAAATATTTTGCAAAAACAGAGCGTCTGATTGTGCTTCATCCCTGGTTTATCTCTTTAATGTAAAGAACTGAAACAATTTGCCCCGTGAAGCTATTTCACATTTAACATTGCCCCAGACCCTTTAAGTTACATGAAGCAACCATTATGTATATCTTTCCTTCAGCATGATCAAAATATAAGTACTGAAAAAACTACACACACATGGGGTTTCCAATTGCCAAAGCCAAACATACCATAGTTTCAGTCAGAAATGCAGAACATATATCAGATTAACGAATGAATTACTATCATCGATAAAGCAAACTGCTCACAGAAAAATTCACACTCTGATATTATGGGCATATACTATAGCATTTTGAGAAACATAGAATTAAGAAAAGAGACCATGAATCTTTTTTGGTACCTTTCCTCTGCAGCTATCACTTCAGGTATCAAAATGTTGATGTGCTATCTGGTGTGTGAAGTAGATTTGAATGCTAGCATACATGAAAACTATGCCAATTCTTTTTTCTATTTGGACCTTCTTTAAGTAGGTAATTATTTTCTGGATAACAACTTTGCCTTACCTCAAAATTGATCAACCAGCATGCTTACAAATAGAATTCAGTAAAGTATGCACTCATGTACTCCTAGATCCTTGCGATTCAAACAGTAAACTTCCAAAAACCACATGTACCTAACCCAATGAACATGGCACAAGACCCACCATAGATTCAAAAAATGTACACGCTTCACTCTACAGACTACATGTTATTGAAAAAGCAGATATTAGTCTGATGCCGCTTATTCCAAATCACCTTAATTGGTTGCACTACATGGATCAATTAATACAAACTGATAGCTGCATATGTTCAGAAAAAAGTGTGAAAAACATTCACTGACGTGGTGCAGGCAATGATGTTAATTATTAAGCGAAGGAAAATTCGACAATAAATCCCAACTCAGAATCTACCCAATTTTGGACTGGCCATCCTGCTGCTCCTTTTGCTATTGATTGTTCCTTTAAAACAGTCTATTCTCAGATTTCACCTAATTATAACGTATCTGAAGAACAAAGGCACGAATCCTCGGATGTCTCTTCTCTATAGCAGCAGCAAGACCCTCTATACATCTAGTCTTGTCAATCACATACATTGGAAAGGCAAATACACATCCAGAGCCATAATAAACAATAGTTATACTCCTATTATGGTTTGCCAAAATAGCTTTTCATGAAGAACGTGAGAACAATAATTGTTCAATCTGAAGCTCTATGTTTTCTCATTTTAATGGCGGAGCCATTTTAACCATTCACCCAGTTTCTGGAAGGGTTGATGCGGCATAAACTGCTCAAACTTCAAGATCAAACAAACTACTAAAAGTGTGACATATAGTTATGTAGATGCGGCAGGAAGATTCAAACTAACAGAAAATACATTGTTCAAGGAAGCAAGTACAGAGCTATAGCAAGAAAATTTCAGCAAACCACCCTTTCCATGCCATCAACAACAAGAGGCGTGCATCAACCAGAAAACCAATGTTGATAGTGAGAGGCAAATCAAAAGGACTTGTATTTAGAAACATGAGCTTAACATGTTATTCCACAGTTGATTGACTAACACTTACCATAGTGACTTCAAAGCCACTCGAGTCGATTCTTTGGCTTCAGATGTACGCCCAAATCTGAAAAAACAACAAGAAAAAATAAGAACCCCAATTCTTTATTGTACACTACAGATTTTATTCAGACATTTATATAGATGAAATGTTATCTTATTTACACCATGTATGGCAGCGTAGTTGTTGAACATTAGTAAGTATTGCTTTGTTATTTATTTACAGTGTTAGTGTTGTGTTGCTAGTCCATAACTTCTTCGATCTTTCTTCTTTTGCGTATTTTACACCATCACCAAATAATTCTCGATTCAGAACTCAGTTGAAAGTATTAGCAATCCTATACGTATGATAGATATTTTACCACAAATGAATTCTAGTCGGTTCAATCCAGCACAACCAAACATGCAGCGGAACAGCAATATCTCATAAAAATTGCTTGACTCGTATTTTGTTAGGAATCACCATTCACCGGTGCACACTATACTCTTGCAAAGTGTACCTACATAGTGAGTGCCTATTGACAGAACATCAATCACCCACTGAGTAGATATTTCCCGTCAAACCCTACCTAGTAGATACAACATCTGATGAAATAACATATAATTATGCTATACAGCTCACACATCAGTACCTTTTTTGAACTTCGGAGTTGAAGACAAAGGGTCTTCCAAATCCCTTGAACCCATTTACTGTCTCCTATCCATGGTGACAAAGGGAAAAGGGTTTCAGCAGACTTAGACGGGCATCCATGATCAGGTTTCAGGGGGAGAAGACTCACCATGGGCAGCCAGAGAGGGCGTGAATCCCAAGCAGCGGTGAGGAGGCGAGCCACTTCGCCGGGGCGGCCGCAGCCCCATTTCTCCAGCAGGGGCAGCAGAGGGGAGACGGTGGACCCCGTCAGATTCAGCCGCCTCAATCCGTTGAAAAAGCTCCACCTTCGCTTGCGTCCGGGGCGCCTTCACCCATGCCGAACTGGGTGATGCCAGCAACTTCATGACGCCGCGGCCGGCATCCTATTGGATGAGGTGGTTGGGCGGCATCCATTGGAGGGAGGGGTGCGACGGGGGCAGCAAGCGAGCTGGGATGGGACCACGGCAGCGGCGGCGGCGAGCGGGCTGAGCTGCGGCGGCGGCGGCGAGGTGGCTGATGTGTGGCGGTGGCGGCGAGGTGGCTGATGTGTGGCGGCGGCGAGGGGAATAACTCGGCCTAGGCAGAGGGTCGAGGAGAGGAGGCCAGATGCGTACGGTGTTTTTTTTCAATGAACCATTTTTTCCCTTTTGTCTGCCAAGTTAAGGACGGATTGCGGGTTGATTTCCTAAAAACATAGGGGCTTTTTGGCAAAAACGCCGCGATGGTGAACCCGACAAACTCAATCCGCGCTTTATTATTATGTAAAGATTTATTTTTATTTTTTATTTTATTTTTTTATGAAAAATCTTTAGCTATTAGAGTTTCATTAAAGTTTTTTAGTTCATTCTTTTTCTATTAGAGTTTCATTAAAGTTTTCTAGTTAATTCTTTTAGTTTATTATTTTTGCTATTAGAGTTTCATAAAAAAAATCCGGTTCATTCTTTTTTATATTAGTTCATTCTTTGAGCTAAATGACCCTGAAATTGAATAGATTTCAAATGAACTATGAAAAGGTTGAAAGTTGGCATGGCATCATCATTTCACCCACATAGCATATGCAAAAAAGTTGAGAGGGTTACGGCAAAAACTGGATGCACTTCGTGTGCAAAATGGACAATCTCTTTCGAAATATCAGGGTTTCGGACGGAAACTCGTCTGTTACAAAGGGTTTCCATTTTTTCAACTTATTTGAACTCCAGACTTTTTGTGTGTTCAAAATGCACCATTCAAAGCCACATCATCAATTTTCAACCCTCTCTGACTTCATTTGGTATTTTTCATGCATGTACTGGTGTTTTTTGAGCTAAATGACCCTGAAATTGAAAAGCATTCCAAATAATGAACTCTGAAAATGTTGAAAGTTGGCATGGTATCATCATTTCACCCAAATAGCATGTGCACAAAAGTAGAGAGGGTTACGGCAAAAACTGGATGCACTTCGTGTACAAAACGGACAATCTCTTTCGAGGTATCAGGGTTTCATATGGAAACTCGTCTGTTACAAAGGGATTTCATTTCTTCACATGTAACTGCAGTGATATTCTAGATCAAAGGCATCATCATAATAGTTGTGGAGAGAAAGTCTTCACTTTTTGTTCGCTTGTGTCCTTTGCTTATTGCGCCGTAACCATGGATAATCTTCATCGTTTATCAGGGTGCTTGGGTCAGCCTTGACTTTGAAGGGGGAATTTCATGAAACTTTTCATAATCTTCGGAAATGTCTATCTTGCCCTCCACTCCCACGATGTCTCTTTTTCCTAAAAGAACTATGTGGCGCTTTGGCTCATCGTATGATGTGTTCGCTTCCATATCTTTTCTTTTTCTGGTTTTTGTAGACATGTCTTTCACATAGAAAACCTGCGCCACATCATTGGCTAGGACGAACGGTTCGCTTGTGTACCCAAGATTGTTCAGATCCACAGTTGTCATTCCGTAATCTGGGTCTACCTGTACCCCGCCTCCTGACAGATTGACCCATTTGCACTTAAACAAAGGGACCTTAAAATCATGTTCGTAGTCAAGTTCCCATATGTCCACTATGTAACCATAATATGTGTCCTTTCCCTTCTTGGTTGCTGCATCAAAGCGGACACCGCTATTTTGGTTGGTGCTCTTTTGATCTTGGGCGATCGTGTAAAATGTATTCCCATTTATATTGTATCCTTTGTAAGTCAATACAGTCGAAGATGGTCCCCTGGACAACGAGTACAGCTCATCACAAACAGTGTTGTCACCTCTGAGACATGTTTCCAACCAACTGCCGAAAGTCTTGATGTGTTCACATGTAATCTAGTCGTCACACTGCTCCGGGTGTTTGGAGCGCAAAATGTTCTTGTGTTCATCGACATACGGGGTTACCAAGGTAGAGCTCTATAGAACTGTGTAGTGTCCTTCAGGCCAAGAATGCCCGTCCCTGCATATTATTGACTCCCCTCCAAGCGTGCCTTTTCCAGTCAGTCTCCCTCATACCGTGATTTAGAGAGACCAATCTTCTTAAGGCCAGGAATGAAGTCAACACAAAACCCAATGACATCCTCTGTTTGATGGCCCATGGAGATGCTTCCTTCTGGCCTAGCGTGGTTACGGACATATTTCTTTAGGACTCCCATGAACCTCTCAAAGGGGAACATATTGTGTAGAAATACGGGGCCCAGAATGACAAACTCGTCGGCTAGATGAACTAGGACGTGTGTCATGATATTGAAGAAGGATGGTGGGAACACCAGCTCGAGACTGACAAGACATTGCGCCACATCACTCTTTAGCCTTGGTATGATTTCTGGATCGATCACCTTTTGAGAGATTGCATTGAGGAATGCACATAGCTTCACAATGGCTAATCGGACGTTTTCCGGTAGAAGCCCCCTCAGTGCAACTGGAAGCAGTTGCGTCATAATCACGTGGTAGTCATGAGACTGTAGGTTCTCGAACTTTTTCTCTGCCATATTTATTATTCTCTTTATATTAGACGAGAAGCCAGACGGGACCTTCATACTGAGCAGGCATGCAAAGAAGATTTCCTTCTCTTCTTTGGTAAGAGCGTAGCTGGCAGGACCTTCATACTGCTTTGGAGGCAGGTCGTCTTTTTTGTGCAAACGTTGCAGGTCCTCCCGTGCCTCCGGTGTATCTTTTGTCTTCCCATACACGCCCAAGAAGCCTAATAGGTTCACGCAAAGGTTCTTCGTCACGTGCATCACGTCGATTGAAGAGTGGACCTCTAGGTCTTTCCAGTAGGGTAGGTCCCAAAATATAGATTTCTTCTTGCACATGGGTGCGAGTCCCTCAGCGTCATTCAGAACAGATAGTCCGACGGGACCCTTTCCAAAGATTACATGTAAATCATTGACCATAGCAAGTACGTGATCACCGGTACGCATGGTGGGATTCTTCCGGTGATCCGACTCGCCTTTGAAATGCTTGCCTTTCTTTCGACATTGATGGTTGGTCGGAAGAAATCGGCGATGCCCCGGGTACACATTTTTCGTGCATTTGTCGAGGTATATACATTGGGTGTCATCTAAACAGTGTGTGCATGCGTGGTATCCCTTGTTTGTTTGTCCTGAAAGGTTACTGAGAGCAGGCCAATCATTGATGGTTACAAACAGCAACGCATGTAGGTCAAATTCCTCCTGGTTGGCCTCATCCCACACACGTACACCTTGTCCATTCCACAGTTGTAAAAGTTCTTCAACTGATGTGTAACATCCCAAATTTTCAATTTGGAATGTTATACATAGATCATATTGCATTTCATGCTTTTTGTATTTTTGTTTGTGGCATTCCTCGAAATTCTAAGCAACTCAAGGACCTACGGAGAGAGTTGGGAATTTTACCGTTTTCGTATTTGAGTTGGCTCGAATACCGGTACGAGGACAGTGTGATTCTAATTATTTTTCTCTCCTAAAAATATTTCTAAATACAAAATATGAGCGGAGATAATATGACTTCTCCAAAATAACAGAAATCTTGGAGAAAAATTGTTAAAAATCACTTTTGGTATTTTTCTGGATTTATTTGCGATTTTATTTGCATAGGAAAAATGTGCGTTTTTCAAAATTGCATTTAGGTCCGGAAAAAATTTTCACTTTGTCCTAAATATTATTAGAGGACAGCGAAAATTTATTTCGGGATTTTTGGAGTCCGTTTAGTATTTCTTTCGTTAGTTTTTCTGCGCCGGGACTCTATTTAAAAAAAGGGCAACTGACTTAGAGTCGTACTAGCCCAGGAGTCTGGGCTTTATAAGTCGCCCGAGCCGGCCCAAGCCAGCCCGTCAGCCCCGCGCCTCCCTGCCCTAGCCGCACCACGCCGCAGCCGCCTAGCCACCACGCCGTCGCCGCCTAGCCGCCGCCCCGCCGCCGCAGCTCGCCGCCGCCCCACCGCCTCGCCACCTCGCCGCCACACCGGACCGCCGCCCCACACGCCGGACCGCCACCGCCGGAGTTCGTGTTGAGGTAGATACTTTTTTAAACCGATCGGTTTTTCGTAAAATCGTAGATCTGTTTTTTTTCTTATTACATTAGATCGGTTTGGTTTTCCGTCGGTTTAGTTATTTAGCGGGCGTTCGTCCGTACGTTCGTTTTAACGAACGATTTTCGTCCGTTAGCCGCAAACAGCGAACGTTCGTTCGTTATCCTGTTCTTCCGTTTTCTTTTTCGGGGTATTTATCCGCGGTTATTTCGATCGCGATTTCTGCCCTGATCTTGTTTTCGTTTTTCGTTTCGCTCGAGAGACAGAATCAGGTGATTCAAAATCCCATATCTTTGTCTCGATGCCCTCTTTACGTTTAATCAACTTGAACAAGGTTTTGGCTACTGTAAAATTTGACTTTAGGCCAATTAGCAAACCGGAGCTCGTTTCTTTCGCAGTTTGAGTTTCGTTGCTTCTTTCGAGTTGATTCTTTTTGCAAACCGGAGTTCTTAAGTTGAACTTTCTGGTTAGATCTATTATTTGAGTTTTACCCGTGCATTAGTTAAGTACTTATTGTGTGCTTGTTTGTTTGCGACAGAGTACCCAGAGTGCGCCGCTTGCTACTTTGAGTCTCTAGGTTTTGCGGATGATCAGCAAGGCAAGTAACACTTTGATCATTCTTTCCAAATACCCAGTTTTCATTGCATTAGTCCAACCCTCACACATTGCATTAGTAGGATCTAATAACTTGTGGGACTGGGAAGTAGATTGAGGTAGTATCTATTACATGCATTACATTCAAACCTTTGGGAGTTACTTCTACGTTTGCTGTTAGGACATGCTATGCTCGTAGACGTGGATTGGGTGAGTGTATCCATGACAGATGTGAGTTTGTTAATTAATGGTTCAACTTAAGGTGGCAACTTTAACACACATCTGAGTGGATTGAGGCATCTGGGTATTCCAGTGATTGCCTGTTTTTCTTTTGGACCGCCACCCAGGCTCAAAGGGATCATGAGATTTTTCATACTAGAAACTTCCGTGTGCAGCCACATGCCAATATGGGCTCTGGCATAGTTGAGTAAGTTGTGGGAAACCTTTCCATGATGGGCTAGCAGATGTAGAGGGTTTGTAGGTGTACCGGCCTATCTATCTGGTTAAGGGGACCTCTTCGGAAAGAATGTGTATAAGTCATCCGTTTCTCAAACACCATGCAGTGCGAGAAACCAAACGGAGGCGATCGAGTCTTGTGGGAAAAGTGCACAAACCTCTGCAGAGTGTACAAACTGATCATGATTACCGTGTCCCCGGTTATGGACGTCTTGAGTATCTAGTACTTGGATTATCATGTGAATCTCATCATGTTACTCTAATTAAAATTGTTGGGTTTAAGGATGATTTTTAAGTGGGGTTGAGAGGATGTCTATCTTCTCAACGATGTTTCAACTACCATGATAGTTAATTAAAATCTATTACTTTGAAGTAAGGAAAAATTGGCTTTATGCAAAAACTTAACCATAGAGCTTTCCACCAGCCAAATATGCATGTAGTATAGTCTTTATTTGTTACTTGCAAATACTTGTGTTATCTTGCCAGCATATTCCATGTGCTGACCCGTTTTCGGGCTGTAACGTTTGATGTTGCAGACTTTTCAGACGACGAGTAAGGTGCCTTTTTAGGTCGTGGTTCTATACTCAGTGATGCCGTTGGAGTTGATGGACTCACCTATCTTCCAAGCCTTCTGTTGTTATCATGTTAGATGGACTTCAGCCATTTTTATTGTAATAAATCCATCGTTGGACTATCGATGTAATAAGTGTGTGATTGCTACTCTGTTATAAATCCTTCAAGTATTGTGTGTGTCAGCATTACTGATCCAGGGATGACACTGATGCACAGAGATCAGACTATTTAAGGTCTGGTCGCTATAAGATGGTATCAGAGCACACGCTGACTGTAGGACACGACCACTAAGCTAAAGCCCTAGAGCACTATTCACTCTTCTCTTCTCTAACTCCTCATCTTTTCTACTCTTTTAGGATGGTGGATGCAAAGAACAAGTTCATGCAACCGGATGATGATACACCATTTGGACGACACCTGAAGGAAGTCACCAGATATCTAAACATTGGACTACCAAGTTTCACCGGAACCTACAATGCCACTCTACCTGAGGAGGAGCGTTGGTTGATTAAAACCCAAGTACCAGGAAGGACGTTCGAGCCCGTCACTGCACTCATAGCATTTTCTTTTAATGCGCCTACATGGAGCCTAGGTAGGAGCATGGCAGCCCATATCGCAATGGGAAGGATTGGAGAAGTCTACAAGCAGGAGCTAAAGGACACCATCTACCAAATTTGTGGACGCCGAGATGAGAATTGGGATATGATCAGCACCCGGAAGGATAGATCCATTGCAGCATTCATCCAGGAGTTGAACCATCACATTCTTCTCCAGGAGCACCAGATGTGTGCAGGGATGATAGATTTGAAGAAAGCCCTAAATAGGAATTTGGAGCTAGAGGAAGAACTCAAGTCTACACGCGACGGATACGAGGAGGAGATGCTAATACTTGTGGAGAAGAATGATGACTTGACACGGAAGTTAGGGATACTCATGGGAGAAGAAGACGAGGAAGAAGAACCCAAGGAGATTCCACCGGAAGACTACATCATCATTGATGACACGGATTCGGAACCTGATGATAGCAAAGACGAAGACTATGAAGATGAAGCTGGAGCAGATATCATGGAATCCTCTGCCGATCAATATTTTTAGATGACCACCCTGTGACTAGTAGTTTACCCCATATATTAGTTTTAGAGCACTTTTGTAACGATAGTTAGATTTGTAAGATCTTGCTTGAAATTGATTGATGTGATATGATTGTGTGTTTGCCTCATGTGCATATGGGTAGTGATTTTCCCTTAGACCTCTTTTCTATTCTAATCTCTTCCCTCTACACCCATCAGATGCCTCCAAGACGTGAGCCCGGATTTGAGTTTCCCCCTGAGCTCACCCAGTTGATCCAGCAGCAGAACACCCTGATGCAACTTCTTGTCCAGAACACTCAGAACAACCAGAACAACAACAACAACAACAACCCTCCACCACCACCACTCGTGGACAACCTAACACGTTTCTTAAGGTTGCAACCACCCGTGTTTGCTAGCAGCATCGAACCAATAGTGGTTGATGACTGGCTTCGCAAGATTGGAAGGGATTTGACCACCGCCAATTGCTCGGATGCTGAGAAGGTGCGATTTGCCGCACACCAGTTGTCTGGACCAGCCGCAGCATGGTGGGAGAATTACACAGCCACTTATCCCGTAGCCAATGTAACTTGGGATCAGTTTCAGCAAGCTTTTTGTACCGCCCATGTCTCAACTAGAGCTATGAGTATGAAGAAGCAGGAGTTCCGCAATTTGCACCAAGGCAACTGTACTGTAGCCCAGTACGTGGATGAGTTTAGTACCCTATCTCGTTATGCCCCAGATGATGTGGCCACAGATTCCGCTAAGCAGGAGAGATTCATGGAAGGGCTGAATGATGAGCGTACAGTTGATGGTGGCAACTTTCAATAACTACCAGGAACTGGTTGATCGCGCCCTAATGATTGAAAGGAAGCATCAACAGATTGAAAGTCGCAAGAGGAAGTATGGGCAAGGAAAGTATAATTCTGGAGCTCAGCAGAAGCCCCGTTTTACCCCTAAACGGTAGGACAGTTCAAACATACCCATGGAGGAGGTAGCTCGCACAATCACAATGGCCCCAAGAATGGAAATGGAAATGGAAATGGAGCAAATGGTAACCAGAGCCGCCCTACACCGTCCACACCCACCAAGAGGGATTTCAGCCACGTCACTTGTTACAAGTGCGGGAAGAATGGACATTATGCCAATGAATGCCCAGAAGCTAAGAATGGAAACGGCAATGGAAGCGCCGCAAAGAAGCCCAACCCGTTCAACAAAGGACAAGTGAACCACGTGACTGTGGAGGAGGTAGAAGAGCAACCAGATGCTGATGTCGGTAAGTTTTTGGTTAAGACATTTACCGCAATAGTTCTTTTCGATACTGGTGCATCGCATTCATATATTTCAAGGGGATTTGTAAATAGACATAGGATGTCCACCCGAGTTCTTAAGACCCCCCATGTTAGTAAGTTCACCTGGAGCAGATTATATGGCACACCAAGGATGTTTTCAGACGCCATTGATCATAGGACGCCATACTTTCCCCTCTGACCTAATAGTCCTGGAGTCACAAGGATTGGATGTGATATTAGGTATGGATTGGCTATCAAAGTATGGAGGTAACAGACTGTGCTAGTAAATCAATTTTGCTCACCACCCCGGAGAGAAAAAGGATCAAGTATGTATCTAGGCATTCGCCTATAAGGACACAAGTACATTCTCTCACGGGAGTTGTTCAGGAGGAAGTGCCAGTAGTGAAGGATTATCCGGATGTGTTTCCAGAGGAGTTACCTGGCATGCCACCGGATAGAGATATAGAGTTTTTGATTGAACTTTTGCCAGGCACCGGGCCAATTTCTAAGAGACCTTATAGGATGCCCGCAAAGGATTTGGAGGAGACAAAGAAACAGATTAAGAAGTTACTGGATAAAGGATTCATACGCCCAAGTTCTTCGCCTTGGGGTTCGCCAGTACTTTTAGTGGAGAAGAAGGATGGATCGTTAAGAATGGTGGTTGATTACCGAGGGCTGAACGAAGTAACGATCAAGAACAAGTACCCATTGCCGATGATCAATGATCTGTTCGATAGATTGCAAGGAGCTAAGATATTTTCCAAGATCGGTCTGCGATCAGGGTACCACCAATTGAAGATCCGAGAGAAGGATATAGCTAAGACGTCCTTTACCACCAGGTACGGGTTGTACGAGTATATCGTTATGTCTTTTGGTCTGACTAACGCACCGGCATACTTTATGAACCTGATGAACAAAGTGTTTATGGAGTATTTGGATAAGTTCGTCGTAGTGTTCATAGATGATATATTGATCTTCTCGAAGGATGAAGCGGAGCATGCAGAGCATTTGCGTTTGGTATTGGAGAAGCTCAGAGAACATCAGTTATATGCCAAGTTTAGCAAATGCGAATTTTGGTTGAAGGAAGTCGGATTTCTCAGACATGTTATATCTGGAGAAGGAATAGCAGTAGATCCTGCTAAGGTGGACACTGTGACCCATTGGGAAGCACCAACAACAGTTGGAGAGATCCGAAGTTTTCTTGGACTTGCAGGATACTACCGGAGATTTATTGAGAATTTCTCGAGGATTGCAAAGCCAATGACGGAGTTGTTAAAGAAGGACAGCAAGTTCAGTTGGACAGAAGAATGTGAGGCCAGTTTCCAGGAATTAAAGAAAAGGTTGGTCTCATCCCCTGTGTTGATTCTGCCAAGTCAACATAAGGATTTTCAGGTGTACTACGACGCTTCACGTCGAGGACTTGGAGCAGTCCTTATGCAGGAAGGAAGAGTTGTTTCGTATGCTTCACGACAACTGAAACCTCATGAGTTGAACTATGCCACGCACGATTTGGAATTAGCAGCCGTAGTGCATGCATTGAAGACGTGGAGGCATTTTGTTATTGGAAACCATTATGAAGTATATACGGATCACAAGAGTTTGAAATATATATTCACTCAGAAGGAGCTGAATCTCAGGCAAAGGAGATGGCTGGAACTCATTAAGGATTACGACATGAGATTGCATTATCATCCCGGAAAGGCTAATGTAGTAGCCGATGTGCTAAGCCGTAAGAGCCATGTCAATACCCTAATGACGGAGGAATTTCCAAAGGAGTTAGCCGAGGACCTACGAGAACTACATTTGCTGATAGTTCTGAGAGGCTATGTAGCAACACTAGAAATCCAGTCTACCCTGATGGATAAAATCAGAGAAGCTCGGAAAACTGACAAGGAGGTTGTCTCTATAAAGGAGAGGATGAGCGAAGGAAGAGCTAAAGGTTTTCGTGAGGATGAACACGACACCTTATGGTTTGAGGATCGCGTTTATGTGCCTAATGACCCAGAGATCAGGAAGTTGATTCTACAGGAGGCCCATGATTCACCATACTCGATTCACCCAGGAAATACTAAGATGTATTTGGATTTGAAGGATATTTTCTGGTGGACCGATATGAAGAAGGATATTGCGGAGTATGTAGCAGTTTGTGATGTATGTCAGAGAGTGAAGGCAGAACATCAGAAGCCAGCAGGATTGTTACAACCTATGCCGATACCCGAATGGAAGTGGGAGAAGCTTGGCATGGATTTTATCACCGGATTGCCCAGGACCAAAGCTGGATATGATTCAATCTGGGTAGTAGTGGACCGATTGACGAAGGTAGCCCACTTTATCCCTGTGAAAACCACATACACCAGTGCAAAGTTGGCAAAGATATACATGACCAGGATCGTATGTCTGCATGGAGTTCCGAGGAGCATCGTATCAGATAGAGGAACCCAGTTTACCTCAAAATTTTGGAATCAGTTACATGAAACTTTGGGTACCAGACTAGAGTTTAGCACAGCTTTTCATCCGCAGACCGATGGACAGACTAAGAGAGTCAATCAGATTTTGGAAAATATGCTGAGAGCCTGTGCACTAGATTATGGATCTAGTTGGGATGACAATTTGCCCTACGCAGAGTTCTCATACAACAACAGTTACCAAGCCAGTTTGAAGATGGCATCGTTCGAGGCATTGTATGGAAGGAGATGCCGAACACCGTTGATGTGGGATGAAGTTGGAGGCCGACAGTTGTTTGGGCCAGACTTAATCAAAGAGTTTGAGGAGAAGGTGAAGTTGATTCGAGATAGATTGAAGGTAGCTCAGTCCAGGCAGAAGAGTTATGCGTATTCGAAGCGCAAGGAGATAGCCTATGAGATCGGAGATAGAGTGTACCTGAGAGTATCGCCTCTGCGAGGAGTTAAACGTTTCGGAGTTAAAGGGAAGTTAGCCCCGAGATTTGTGGGACCTTACCGTGTTTTGGAACGCATGGGAGAGGTTGCCTATAAGCTGGAATTACCCGAAGGATTGTCAGGAGTGCACGACGTGTTTCACATTTCGCAGCTTAAGAAGTGCCATGTGGAGATGGCCGATATACCGCTTAGAGACACAGTACCCCTGGAAGCAATTCAGTTGGACAGTGATCTGACCTACGAGGAGAAGCCTGTTAAGATTCTCGAATTTTCGAGTAGAGTCACCCGCAGTAAGGTTATCAAGTTTTGCAAAGTCCAGTGGAGTCACCACACCGAGGAAGAAGCCACCTAGAAACGAGAAGATGATCAACGCAAGGACCACCCACACCTGTTCTCTAGCCTAGTCGAATCTCGAGGGCGAGATTCATTCTAAGGGGGGTAGGTTTGTAACATCCCAAATTTTCAATTTGGAATGTAATACATAGATCATATTGCATTTCATGCTTTTTGCATTTTTGTTTGCGGCGTTCCTCGAAATTCTAAGCAACTCGAGGACCTACTGAGAGAGTTGGGAATTTTACCGTTTTCGTATTTAAGTTCGCTCGAATACCGGTACGAGGACAGTGTGATTCTAATTATTTTTCTCTCCTAAAAATATTTCTAAATACAAAATATGAGCGGAGATAATATGACTTCTCCAAAATAACAGAAATATTGGAGGAAAAATATTAAAAACCACTTTTGGTATTTTTCTGGATTTATTTGCGATTTTATTTGCATAGGAAAAATGCGCGTTTTCAAAATTGCATTTAGGTCCGGGAAAAATGTTCACTTTGTCCTAAATATTATTAGAGGACGGTGAAAATTTATTTCGGGATTTTTGGAGTCCGTTTAGTATTTCTTTCGTTAGTTTTTCTGCGCTAGGACTCTATTTAAAAAAAAGGGCAACCGACTTAGAGTCGTACTGGCCCATGAGTCTGGGCTTTATAAGTCGCCCGAGCCGGCCCAAGCCAGCCCATCAGCCCCGTGCCTCCCTGCCCTAGCCGCACCTAGCCGCCGCCGCCTAGCCGTTGCCGCCTAGCCGCCGCCCCGCAGCCCCGCCGCCCCAGCGCCGCCGCCTCGCCACCTCGCCGCCGCACCGGACCGCCGCCCCGCACGCCGAACCGCCGCCGCCGAAGTTCGTGTTGAGGTAGATACGTTTTTTAAAAAAAACCGATCGGTTTTTCGTAAAACCGTAGATCTGTTATTTTTTTTCTTATTGTATTAGATCGGTTTGGTTTTTTGTCGGTTTAGTTATTTAGCGGACGTTCGTCCGTACGTTTGTTTTAACGAACGGTTTTCGTCTGTTAGCCGCAGACAGCGAACGTTCGTTCGTTAGCATGTTCGTCCGTTTTCTTTTTCGAGGTATTTATCCGCGGTTATTTCGATCGCGATTTCTGCCCTGACCTTGTTTTTCGTTTTTCTTTTCGCTCGAGAGTTGGAATCAGGTGATTCAAAATCCCAGATCTTCGTCTCGATGCCCTCTTTACGTTTAATCAACTTGAACAAGGTTTTGGCTACTGTAAAATTTGACTTTAGGCCAATTAGCAAACCGGAGCTCGTTTCTTTCGCAGTTGGAGTTTCGTTGCTTCTTTCGAGTTGATACTTTTTGCAAACCGGAGTTCTTAAGTTGAACATTCTGGTTAGATCTCTTATTTGAGTTTTACCTGTGCATTAGTTAAGTACTTATTGTGTGCCTATTTGTTTGCGATAGAGTACCCGGAGTGCGCCGCTTGCTACTTTGAGTCTCTAGGTTTTGCGGATCATCAGCAAGGCAAGTAACACTTTGATCATACTTTCCAAATACCCAGTTTTCATTGCATTAGTCCAACCCTCACACATTGCATGAGTAGGATCTAATAACTTGTGGGACTGGGAAGTAGATTGAGGTAGTACCTATTACCTGCATTACATTCAAACCTTTGGGAGTTACTTCTACGTTTGTTGTTAGGACATGCTATGCTCGTAGGCGTGGATTGGGTGAGTGTATCCATGATAGATGTGAGTTTGTTAATTAATGGTTCAACTTAAGGTGGCAACTTTAACACACATTTGGGTGGATTGAGGCATTTGGGTATTCCAGTGATTGCCTGTTTTTCTTTTGGACCGCCACCCGGGCTCAAAGGGATCATGAGATTTTTCATACTAGAAACTTCCGTGTGCAGCCACATGCCAATATGGGCTCTGACATAGTTGAGTAAGTTGTGGGAAACCTTTCCATGATGGGCTAGCAGATGTAGAGGGTTTGTAGGTGTACCGGCCTATCTATCTGGTTAAGGGGACCTCTTCGGAAAGACTGTATCTCGGTCATCCGTTTCTCAAACACCATGCAGTGCGAGAAACCAAACGAAGGCGATCGAGTCTTGTGGGAAAAGTGCACAAACCTCTGCAGAGTGTACAAACTGATCATGATTAGTCATTGAAGGAAATATGCCCTAGAGGCAATAATAAAGATGTTATTTGTATTTCCTTATATCATGATAAATGTCTTTTATTCATGCTAGAATTGTATTAACCGGAAACTTGATACATGTGTGAATACATAGACAATAATAGTATGTCCCTAGTATGCCTCTACTAGACTAGCTCATTGATCAAAGATGGCTATGTTTCCTAGCCATAGACATGAGTTGTCATTTGATCAATGGGATCACATCATTAGGAGAATGATGTGATGGACTAGACCCATCCGTTAGCATAGCACTATGATCTTTAGTTTTACTGGTATTGCTTTCTTCATGACTTATACATGTTCCTATGACTATGAGATTATACAACTCCCGAATACCGTAGGAACACCTTGTGTGCTATCAAATGTCACAACATAACTGGGTGATCATAAAGATGCTCTACAGGTGTCTCCGAAAGTATTCGTGGTGTTGGCATAGATCAAGACTAGGATTTGTCACTCCGAGTGTCGGAGAGGTATCTCTGGGCCCTCTCGGTAACACACATCATAATAAGCCTTGCAAGCAAAAGGACTAATGAGTTAGTCACGAGATGATGTATTATGGAACGATTAAAGAGACTTGCCGGTAACGAGATTGAACTAGGTATAGAGATACTGACGATCGAATCTCGGGCAAGTAACATACCGATGACAAAAGGAACAAAGTATGTTGTTATGCGGTTTGACCGATAAAGATCTTCGTAGAATATGTAGGAGCCAATATGAGCATCCAGGTTCCGCTATTGGTTATTGACCGGAGATGAGTCTCGGTCATGTCTACATAGTTCTCGAACCCGTAGGGTCCGCACGCTTAACGTTTGATGACGATCGGTATTATGAGTTTATGAGTTTTGATGTACCGAAGGTAGTTCGGAGTCCCGGATGAGATCACAGACATGACGAGGAGTCTCGGAATGTCCGAGACATAAAGATTGATATATTGGACGACTATATTCGGACACCGGAAGTGTTCTGGAAAGTTTCGGAATTTACCGGAGTGCCGGGGGGGTTACCGGAACCCCCCGGGGGAATGATGGGCCCTGGTGGGCCATAGGGGAGAGAGAGGGCAGCAGCCAGGAGGTGGCGCACCCCCTCCCTAGGGGCAGTCCGAATAGGACAAGGGGAGGGGGGCGCGGCCCCTCTTTCCCTCTCCCTCTCCCTCTCCTTCCTTCCCCCTCTCCTTCTTGGTGGACTCCTACTAGGAATAGGATTGCAATCCTATTCCTAGTAGGATTGCCTCTCTAGCCGCACCATAGAGGGCCGGCCGGCCTCCCCCACCCTTGCTCCTTTATATACGGGGGCAGGGGCACCCAAAGACACACAAGTTGAATTGTTTTAGCCGTGTGCGGTGCCCCTCTCCACAGAAACACACCTCGGTCATATCGTTGCAGTGCTTAGGCGAAGCCCTGCGCCGGTAGATACATCATATCCGTCACCACGCCATCGTGCTGACGAAACTCTCCCGTGAATCTCAACTGGATCAAGAGCTCGTGGGACGTCATCAAGCTGAACGTGTGCTGAACGCGGAGGTGCCATACGTTCGGTGCTTAATCGGTTGGATCGCGAAGAAGTTCGACTACATCAACCGCGTCACTTGACGCTTCCGCTCCCGGTCTACGAGGGTACGTAGACACACTCTCCCCTCTCGTTGCTATGCATCTGGTAGATAGATCTTGCGTGATCGTAGGAAAATTTTGAAATACTACGTTCCCCAACAGTGGCATCATGAGCCAGGTCTATGCGTAGATGATATGCACGAGTAGAACACAATGAGTTGTGGGCGATACTAGTCATACTGCTTACCAGCATGTCATACTTTGCTTCGGTGGTATTGTGAGATGAAGCGGCCCGGACCGACATTACGCATATGCTTACGCGAGACTGGTTTCACCGTTATGAGCACTCGTTGCTTAAAGGTGACTGGCGGGTGTCTGTCTCTCTCACTTTAGCTGAATCAAGTGTGGCTACGCCCGGTCCTTGTGAAGGTTAAAACAGCACATACTTGACGAAACATCGTTGTGGTTTTGTATGCGTAGGTAAGAACGGATCTTGCTAAGCCCGTAGCAGCCACGTAAAACTTGCAACAACAAAGTAGAGGACGTCTAACTTGTTTTTGCAGGGCATGTTGTGATGTGATATGGTCAAGACATGATGAGATATACGGTTTTGTATGAGATGATCATGTTTTGTAATGTTATCGGCAACTGGCAGGAGCCATATGGTTGTCGCTTTATTGTATGAAATGCAATCGCCATGTAATTGCTTTACTTTATCACTAAGCGGTAGCGATAGTCATAGAAGCAATAGTTGGCGAGACGACAATGATGCTACGATGGAGATCAAGGTGTCGCGCCGGTGACGAAGGTGATCATGACAGTGCTTTGGAGATGGAGATCAAAAGCACAAGATGATGATGGCCATATCATGTCACATATTTTGATTGCATGTGATGTTTATCTTATTATGCTTCTTATTTTGCTTAGAACGACGGTAGCATTATAAGATGACCCCTTACTAAATTTCAAGGTATAAGTGTTCTCCCTGAGTATGCACCGTTGCAAAAGTTCGTCGTGCCGAGACACCACGTGATGATCGGGTGTGATAAGCTCTACGTTCAAATACAATGGGTGTAAGCCAGTTTTGCACATGCAGAATACTCGGGTTAAACTTGACGAGCCTAGCATATGCAGATATGGCCTCGGAACACTGGAGACCGAAAGGTCAAGCGTGAATCATATAGTAGATATGATCAACATAAGATGTTCACCATTGAAACTACTCCATCTCACGTGATGATCGGACATGGTTTAGTTGATTTGGATCACGTGATCATTTAGATGATCGGAGGGATGTCTATCTAAGTGGGAGTTATTTAAGTAATATGATTAAATTGAACTTTAATTTTATCATGAACTTAGTCCTGATAGTTTTTGCATATCTATGTTGTTGTAGATCAATGGCCCGTACTACCGTTCCTTTGAATTTTAATGCATTCCTAGAGAAAGCTAAGTTGAAAGATGATGGTAGCAATAACACGGATTGGGTCCGTAACTTGAGGATTATCCTCATTGCTGCACAGAAGAATTATGTCCTTGAAGCACCGCTAGGTGACAAGCCCCCTCCCGCTAATGTAGACGCTTTGAACGTCTGGTAGACGCGGTCTGATGACTACACGATAGTTCAGTGTGCCATGCTTTACGGCTTAGAACCGGGACTTCAACGACGTTTTGAACGTCATGGACCATATGAGATGTTCCAAGAGTTGAAGTTAATACTTCAAGAAAATGCCCGGATTGAGAAATATGAGATTTCCAATAAGTTCTACAGCTGCAAGATGGAGGAGAATAGTTCTATCAGTGAACACTTGCTCAGAATGTCTGGGTACTACAATCATATGACTCAACTTGGTTGCAAAGTTGACGAGGATAGTGTTATTGATAGAGTTCTTCAATCACTGCCACCAAGCTATAAAGGCTTCGTGATGAACTATAATATGCAAGGGATGCAAAAGACAATTCCCGAGCTCTTCGCTATGCTCAAGGCTGCGGAGGTAGAAATCAAAAAGGAGCATCAAGTGTTGATGGTTAACGAGACCACTAGTTTCAAGAAAAAGGGCAAGGGAAAGAAGGGGAACTTAAAGAAGAATAGCAAGACAGTTGCTACTCCCGCGAAGAAACCCAAGTCTGGAGCCAAGCCTGAAACTGAGTGCTTCTACTGCAAAGGGACTGGACACTGGAAGCGGAACTTCCCCAAGTATTTGGCGGATAAGAAGGATGGCAAGGTGAACAAAGGTATATGTGATATACATGTTATTGATGTGTACCTTACTAATGCTCGTAGTAGTACCTGGGTATTTGATACCGGTTCGATTGCTAATATTTGTAACTCGAAACAGGGACTACGGATTAAACGAAGATTGGCTAAGGACGAGGTAACGATGCGCGTGGGAAATGGTTCCAAAGTCGATGTGATCGCCGTCTGCACGCTACCTCTACATCTACCTTCGGGATTAGTTTTAGACCTAAATAATTGTTATTTGGTGCCAGTGTTGAGCATGAACATTATATCTGGATCTTGTTTGTTGCGAGACGGTTATTCATTTAAACCAGAGAATAATGGTTGTTCTATTTTTATGAATAATATCTTTTATGGTCATGCACCCTTGAAGAGTGGTCTATTCTTATTGGATCTCGATTGTAGTGATACACATATTCATAATATTGAAACCAAAAGATGCAAGGTTAATAATGATAGTGCAACTTATTTGTGGCACTGCCGTTTAGGTCATATTGGTGTAAAGCGCATGAAGAAACTCCATAGTGATGGACTTTTGGAATCACTTGATTATGAATCACTTGGTGCTTGCGAACCATGCCTCATGGGCAAGATGACTAAAACTCCGTTCTCCGGAACTATGGAGTGAGCAACAGATTTGTTGGAAATCATACATACTGATATATGTGGGCCAATGAGTGTTGAAGCTCGCGGCGGGTATCGTTATTTTCTGACCTTCATTGATGGTTTAAGCAGATATGGGTATATCTACTTAATGAAACACAAGTCTGAAACATTTGAAAAGTTCCAAGAATTTCATAGTGAAGTAGAGAATCATCGTAACAAGAAAATAAAGTTTCTATGATCTGATCGTGGAGGAGAATATTTGAGTTACGAGTTTGGTCTTCATTTGAAACAATGTGGAATAGTTTCACAACTCACGCCACCCGGAACACCACAGTGTAATGGTGTGTCCGAACGTCGTAACCGTACTTTATTGGATATGGTGCGATCTATGATGTCTCTTACCGATTTACCACTATCGTTTTGAGGTTATGCTTTAGAGACAGCTGCATTCACATTAAATAGGGCACCATCTAAATCCGTTGAGACGACACCTTATGAACTATGGTTTGGCAAGAAACCAAAGTTGTCGTTTCTTAAAGTTTGGGGCTGCGATGCTTATGTGAAAAAGCTTCAACCTGATAAGCTCGAACCCAAATCGGAGAAATGTGTCTTTATAGGATACCCAAAAGAGACTGTTGGGTACACCTTCTATCACAGATCCGAAGGCAAGATATTCGTTGCTAAGAATGGATCCTTTCTAGAGAAGGAGTTTCTCTCGAAAGAAGTGAGTAGGAGGAAAGTAGAACTTGATGAGGTAATTGTACCTTCTCCTGAATTAGAAAGTATTACATCACAGAAAATTGTTCCAGTGATTCCTACACCAATCAGTGAGGAAGCTAATGATGATGATCATGAAACTTCAGATCAAGTTTCTTCTGAACGTCGTAGATCAACCAGAGTACGTTCCGCACCAGAGTGGTACGGCAACCCAGTTCTAGAAGTCATGTTACTAGACCATGATGAACCTACGAACTATGAGGAAGCGATGATGAGCCCACATTCCGCAAAATGGCTTGAGGCCATGAAATCTGAGATGGGATCCATGTATGAGAACAAAGTGTGGACTTTGGTTGACTTGCCCGATGATCGGCAAGCCATCGAAAATAAATGGATCTTCAAGAGGAAGACCGACGCAGACGGTAATGTTACTGTTTACAAAGCTTGACTTGTTGCGAAAGGGTTTCGACAAGTTCAAGGAGTTGACTACGATGAGACTTTCTCACCTGTAGCGATGCTTAAGTCTGTCCGAATCATGTTAGCAATTGCCGCATTTTATGATTATGAAATCTGGCAAATGGATGTCAAAACTGCATTCCTAAATGGATATCTCAAAGAAGAGTTGTATATGATGCAACCAGAAGGTTTTGTCGATCCAAAAGGTGCTAACAAAGTATGCAAGCTCCAGCGATCCATCTATGGACTGGTGCAAGCATCTCGGAGTTGGAATATACGCTATGATGAGGTAATCAAAGCATATGGTTTTATACAGACTTTTGGAGAAGCCTGTATTTACAAGAAAGTGAGTGGGAGCTCTGTAGCATTTCTAATATTATATGTGGATGACATATTGTTGATTGGAAATGATATAGAATTTCTGGATAGCATAAAAGGATATTTGAATAAGAATTTTTCAATGAAAGACCTCGGTGAAGCTGCTTATATATTAGGCATCAAGATCTATAGAGATAGATCAAGACGCTTAATTGGACTTTCACAAAGCACATACCTTGATAAAGTTTTGAAGAAGTTCAAAATGGATCAGTCAAAGAAAGGGTTCTTGCCTGTGTTACAAGGTATGAAGTTGAGTAAGACTCAATGCCCGACCACTGCAGAAGATAGAGAGAAAATGAAAGTCATTCCCTATGCCTCGGCCATAGGATCTATCATGTATGCAATGTTGTGTACCAGACTTGATGTGTGCCTTGCTATAAGTCTAGCAGGGAGGTACCAAAGTAATCGAGGAGTGGATCACTGGACAGCGGTCAAGAACATCCTGAAATACCTGAAAAGGACAAAGGATATGTTTCTCGTATATGGAGGTGACAAAGAGCTCGTCGTAAACGGTTACGTCGATTCTAGTTTTGACACTGATCTGGATGACTCTAAGTCACAAACCGGATATGTATTTTTATTGAACGGTGGAGATGTCAGTTGGTGCAGTTCCAAGCAGAGCGTCGTGGCGGGATCTACATGTGAAGCGGAATACATAGCTACTTCAGAAGCAGCAAATGAAGGAGTTCATATCCGATCTAGGTGTAATACCTAGTGCATCGGGTCCAATGAAAATCTTTTGTGACAACACTAGAGCAATAGCCTTGGCGAAGGAATCCAGGTTTCACAAGAGAACAAAGAACATCAAAAGACGCTTCAATTCCATCCACGATTTAGTCAAGGAGGGAGACATAGAGATTTGCAAGATACATACGGATCTGAATGTTGCAGACCCGTTGACTAAGCCTCTTCCACGGGAAAAACATGATCATCACCAAGACTCCATGGGTGTGAGGATCATCACTTTGTAATCTAGATTACTGACTCTAGTTCAAGTGGGAGACTGAAGGAAATATGCCCTAGAGGCAATAATAAAGATGTTATTTGTATTTCCTTATATCATGATAAATGTCTTTTATTCATGCTAGAATTGTATTAACCGGAAACTTGATACATGTGTGAATACATAGACAATAATAGTATGTCCCTAGTATGCCTCTACTAGACTAGCTCATTGATCAAAGATGGCTATGTTTCCTAGACATAGACATGAGTTGTCATTTGATCAACGGGATCACATCATTAGGAGAATGATGCGATGGACTAGACCCATCCGTTAGCATAGCACTATGATCGTTTAGTTTTACTGGTATTGCTTTCTTCATGACTTATACATGTTCCTATGACTATGAGATTATGCAACTCCCGAATACCGTAGGAACACCTTGTGTGCTATCAAACGTCACAACGTAACTGGGTGATCATAAAGATGCTCTATAGGTGTCTCCGAAAGTATTCGTGGTGTTGGCATAGATCAAGACTAGGATTTGTCACTCCGAGTGTCGGAGAGGTATCTCTGGGCCCTCTCGGTAACACACATCATAATAAGCCTTGCAAGCAAAAGGACTAATGAGTTAGTCACGAGATGATGTATTACGGAACGAGTAAAGAGATTTGCCGGTAACGAGATTGAACTAGGTATAGAGATACCGACGATCGAATCTCGGGCAAGTAACATACCGATGACAAAAGGAACAACGTATGTTGTTATGCGGTTTGACCGATAAAGATCTTCGTAGAATATGTAGGAGCCAATATGAGCATCCAGGTTCTGCTATTGGTTATTGACCGGAGATGAGTCTCGGTCATGTCTACATAGTTCTCGAACCCGTAGGGTCCGCACGCTTAACGTTTGATGACGATCGGTATTATGAGTTTATGAGTTTTGATGTACCGAAGGTAGTTCGGAGTCCCGGATGAGATCACGGACATGACGAGGAGTCTCGGAATGTCCGAGACATAAAGATTGATATATTGGACGACTATATTCGGACACCAGAAGTGTTCTGGAAAGTTTCGAAATTTACCGGAGTGTCGAGGTGGTTACCGGAACCCCCGGGGGAATGATGGGCCCTGGTGGGCCATAGGGGAGAGAGAGGGCAGCAGCCAGGAGGTGGTGCGCCCCCTCCCTAGAGGCAGTCCGAATAGGACTAGGGGAGGGGGGCGCGGCCCCTCTTTCCCTCTCCCTCTCCCTCTCCTTCCTTCCCCCTCTCCTTCTTGGTGGACTCCTACTAGGAATAGGATTAAAATCCTATTCCTAGTAGGATTACCTCTCTAGCCGCACCATAGAGGGCCGGCCGGCCTCCCCCCTTGCTCCTTTATATACGGGGGCGGGGGGCACCCAAAGACACACAAGTTGAATTGTTTTAGCCGTGTGCGGTGCCCCCCTCCACAGAAACACACCTCGGTCATAACGTTGCAGTGCTTAGGCGAAGCCCTGCGCCGGTAGATACATCATATCCGTCACCACGCCGTCGTGCTGACGAAACTCTCCCGTGAAGCTCAACTAGATCAAGAGCTCGTGGGACGTCATCAAGCTAAACGTGTGCTGAACGCGTAGGTGTCGTACGTTTGGTGCTTGATCGGTTGGATCGCGAAGAAGTTCGACTACATCAACCGCGTCACTTGACGCTTCCGCTCCCGGTCTACGAGGGTACGTAGACACACTCTCCCCTCTCGTTGCTATGCATCTGGTAGATAGATCTTGCTTGATCGTAGGAAAATTTTATAATACTATGTTCCTCAACAGCCGTGTCCCCGGTTATGGACGTCTTGAGTATCTAGTACTTGGATTATCATGTGAATCTCATCATGTTACTCTAATTAAAATTGTTGGGTTTAAGGATGATTTTTAAGTGGGGTTGAGAGGATGTCTATCTTCTCAACGATGTTTCAACTACCATGATAGTTATTTAAAATCTATTCCTTTGAAGTAGGGAAAAATTGGCTTTACGCAAAAACTTAACCATAGAGCTTTCCACCCTGCCTGTATGGTTTATTTGTGTGCAGGAAAACGGATTTTTAAGCATCTCAGAAAAATCCAAGAAAAATCCACGCACCCGAAGTAACAAAATGCCAGAAGTGGGGCCAGAGGGGGGCAGGGGGTGCCCAGGCGCCCTGTGGGCGCCCCCGCCCCCCCCCCCCCCCCCCCGGTGCCGCGCCGGGGGGGCGCCTGGGTGGGCCCCACACCCCCTGGTGCCCTACTTTAGCCTGTATTTTTCCTCCCGACGAAAAAATCCCAGATCAGAAGTCCTTTCGCTGTTTTTCGTCGCGGAGCCGCCGCCACCCTCTGTTCTTCTTCGGGAGGGCTAATCTGGAGGCTGATTTGGCCTTCGGAGAGGGGAGGTCGTCACCATCGTCATCATCATCACCACTCCATCATCCCTCCATGACTTCCCCCTTCATGTGTGAGTAATTCCCTTGCTGTAGGCGAAGGGGATGGTAGGGATTGGATGAGTTAGATCATGTAATAGTTCGTCAGATTGTTGGGGCATGTTGCCTACCATCTAGTATGGTGTTTATCAGCTTTGCTACAACTTGTTATTCTTAATGCTTGACACTTAGGGCCCGAGTGCCATGATTTCAGATCTGAACCATATGTGTTTGCATGAATATATTTGTGTTCTTGATCCTATCTATGAGTTGTATGCACCTGTTACGGTTCGGAACCGGCGATCCCAAAAGTGACAGCTTGGGACACCAAAGGGGATGGTCCGTAGTTTGAGGATTACATGTATCCATTGAGTTCATTGCTTTGTTCCGGTGCTCTTTGACAAGAGCACCTTAATATCCATTAGTTCCTTTTGGCCCCGTTCGTAGCGGGATGGTAGGACAAAAGATGTTGTGCAAGTTCTTATTGCAAGCACGTACAACTACATACGGGATACATGCCTAATGTTTGATATTTGCCTAGATGATCATTACTTTTCCGTGTGCCGTGCCCCAAGTTAGAATCTATCTCATCCATGCAGCACCCAACCATCCATCTCCCTAGCCTACGGTATTTTAAACCTTGCTTGTCACTAGTTGCTACTTTTGCCATTTACTACTGCTATTTACTTTTGCTGTTTACTTTTACTATTACTATCATCACTATCATATCACTGTTACCACTTATCTTTTGTTGCAAGTTAGTATATTTCAGGTGCGGTTGAATTGACAACTCAACTGTTAAAGCTTATAAATACTCTTTGGCTCCCCGTGTGTCGAATCAATAAATTGGGTTATTCTTACCCGCGAAGACTATCTCGATCCCTTACGGTTGAGGGTTATCAAGTACCGTTTTCTGGTGCCGTTGTCGGGGAGCATAGCAATATTTACAAGTCTACTTGAGGTATCCTACCTGCTGCACTTTATTCACCATGGGTAAGAAAGGATACCCCAAGGTTCCGATCTTACGATCCACTACAAGAAGAGGTACTGCTCTGAGCACTAGTGCTACGCTTGATTCACCTTCTGTTATGAGTAAGTTTGCCTCACCACCACCACATGATGCTCCTACTGAATCTGTTACTATGTCTGATACTCTTGATGATGCTTCCACTACTTTTGACGATGATATTAGTTCGCTTGGTTATGCTCTTGAGAAACAAATTACTGCTGCTGCTAAAAAATATGGAATTGAACCTCCTATTACTCACTACCCTATTGGTGAAACTTATGATTATCCCGAATTGAGTAAACTCCAGGAGAGACTCCTTGATGATGATTACTATATACTTGATGAAGATTTATGCAGGGAACTGACAGAGTTTGCCGGCTCTGACCCTGAAACTATTAAGAAAATATTTGAAAAACACTCTTTGAAAAACAAAACCGTACCTAATCCTGAGTTTGCTACATCTCCTATATGCATTGATGATCCTGATTTTGATTTCTCTGTTGATCTTTCACTTATACCTATGGTTGAAGCTGACCCCTTTTATGGCAGAGAAAATGATGATGCTATTGCACACCTAACTAAACTTGGTGAACTAGGTAGCCTGTTTACCACAGATGAGAAGATACGCTACTTTTATGTGACCAAGCTTCTTCCTTTCTCCTTGAAGGAAGGTGCTAAAGCATGGTATGATTCACTCCCATGCGGTTCTATTAAGAGTCCTCAGGACTTAGCTCACTCTTTTGTTGATAAGTACTTTCCTGCTCATATGCAACATGCTGCTTTACAAAGAATTTACAACTTTAAACAGTTGCAGGATGAGTCCCTCCCTAAAGCTTGGGGGAGGTACTGCGGTTTGATTCAGGCTAGACCAGGACATTGAGTTCCTAAGAATGAATTAATTGATATATTCTATGCTGGTCTAACTGATGAATCTAGGTCCTATCTGGACAGTTGTGCTGGTTGTGTTTTCAGGAAAAGAACACCGGACGACGCGGAAGATTTAATGGGCAGGATTGCCAAAAACCATGAAGATTGGTCCGTCCCTGAACCACCTCCACCAACAAAGAAGAGGGGCATGTTTGTTCTAAGCCCCGAGGATATGCGAGAAGCAAAGAAGTCTATTAAAGAGAAAGGTATTAAAGCTAAAGACGTGAAGAATCTACCCCCTATTGAGAAGCTGTGTGAGCCTACCACTCACCCTCCTATGGTAGAGGTACACTCTCTTTTAGATTTCAACGCAAGTGACATCCCTTATGGTAAGCCTCCTGATCAATGTTTAGATGAGTTTGATAATTTTATTATGAAACAGAATCATTGTAATGAGAGGATAGAAAGTCAGTTGCATGATAATTCCCTTGCTATCAAAAAGTTGCTTGGTGTTTTAGATAGAACAGTTAATGATGTCCAATGTCTTGTGAAGCATTTTCATATGGTTCAAACTCAGCTTGATCAAATTTCTAATGTGCAAAGAGATTTGCTTGCTAACAATGCCAAACAAGATAAACTGCAGGCTTTTGGGATTAAGACCCGAGGAGGAACTAGTACTCAAGATCCTCTTTATCCAGAGGGACATCCGAAGAGAATCGAGCAAGATTCTCAAATGCAGGAAGAAGAAATTGTTGTCTCTCCAAATAAGAAGAAGAAACATAAAGAGACTGACAATTCTAATGATCCTATTGCAGATGAAGAGCCAGCTATTGATCCCAACAGTGTATCTATTTCCGATGCTGAGACTGAAGACGGTGCTGAACCTGAAGGTAATGATAATGAGAAAAACGATCCGCCTGAAGTTCGAGAAGAAGAAGCACCTGACAAACGTAAGAGGTACACTAGAGAAGACTTCATCGCAAGAAATCATGGGAAGGAGAAAGAACCATGGGTACAGAAACCCATGCCCTTTCCAGGTAAGTCCATCAAATCTAAAGAAGAAGAGCATTACAATAAGTTTTGTGAATGGATTAAACCTCTTTTTCTTCAAATTCCTTTGACTGATGCTATTAAGTTACGTCCTTATTCAAAATATATGAAAGATATTGTCACTAACAAAAGAAAAATTCCTAATGATGCAATATCTACTATGCTTGCTAACTATTCTTTCAGTGGAAAGATTCCTGAGAAGCTCGGTGATCCAGGTATACCCACCATTCCTTGCTCCATAAAGAATAATTATGTCAAAACTGCTTTATGTGATCTTGGAGCGGGAGTGAGTGTTATGCCTCTCTCTCTTTACGAGAGGCTCTGTTTAGATAAACTAATTCCTACAGATATCTCCCTTCAGATGGCTGACAAGTCAACCGCTGTTCCAATAGGTATTTGTGAGGATGTTCCAGTTGAAGTTGCTAATTGTTTAATTCTTACTGATTTTGTTGTGCTTGACATGCCTGAGGATGGGAGCATGTCCATTATTCTTGGTAGACCTTTTCTTAACACCGCAGGTGCTGTTATTGATTGCAACAAAGGGAAGGTTACCTTTCATGTGAATGATAAAGAACACACGGTATATTTTCCGAAGAAGACCGACAGGAGGCATGCCCCCAACTCTATAGAGAATATCGAAACCGTGAAAATTGGAGAATGGGACTGTCCACTACATGTGCCTCACAAATACAAAACTATAAGGGTAGGGACAATGTCCATCAAGGTAAAAGTTCAGTGATTACTTCGTAGGAGGTGAGACTTTTTGTTCTATATACCGCTTGTTTGTTGGTAAGACTTGATCAACCTTACTAGTGAACGTGTTTTATATGGATAAAAAGTTGAGCTTTCTATGTTTTTATTTGTTTTTAGTGTTGTCATACTTGTTGTACCAAGTATCTATGTTTTTGAAGCTTCACAATACTACTAACTGCTTCAAGTTTTCAGAGAGTTTCGCAGCTTTTTGAACTTCGAAAAAATTTCAACAGTGAAGTTTTCAGAAAAATTCCAGAAAAAATATATTAAAAATTTCCACAACGGGAGAGACCCGGAAAGTCCTGGGGCCAGCCAGGGGGGGCACAGGCGGCCAGCTGGCGCGGCCCAGCCCCTGGCCGCGCCCACAGGGCGCCTAGGGCCCACGGGACCCCCCTCCAGGTACTTCTTCTTCCCTCCTCTCTCTCTTTTTCCAGAAACCCGAGTTCTGGTCTTGTTCTTGCTGTTCTTGCTGTTCTTGGGGGCGATTCTTCGATCTCTCTCTACAGCCCATCATCTGAGCTGAAATTTTGAGCAAATACTCCCTGGTATGTGACTCCTCCACCCCTCCAATTAGATTTTTGATTGGTGGCCTCATTTGTGAGTATTTAGTAGTTCTTGGTGCTGTAGAGATGAGCTTGCACGCATGTGTAGAAAGTTGTTTTCCAAGTTTTGATGCAAGTTTATGCCTTGGGCAAGTGAGTTGAGTAGTTTGCCTTAGCTCACTTTGTTTTAATCCTCGTTTTTGTAAATAATAAAAAAATTCAGAAATGAGTTTGTTAGGAAGGGCAAAAGGATGGCTTGAGAAGAGGAGGCCCGCACACTCCGATCGAGTCACTAGAGCCGCAGCTTCACCATCGACTGTTAGGGTGAGCTATAATGAAGATCATGTGCCCCTGGAGTTGTTGGAAGACACAAGTCCAGCACGTGCGATGACATTTCCATGTGATGAATTCATGGAAGCTGCGGGAATCAAGGATGAGTTTTATAATCTTTGTGCTAATGTAGGTTTGACACGACTCATCACGAGCCGTGTTACTCAGTATCAGAAACTCACCTCCGGTTTCATTAACAGTTTTAGATATAATCCTGATTCAGGTGCTATTGAGTTTAAAATTTATAATGATCTTATCACCATGACTCTGGGAAATTTTTGTGAAGTATTAGGTGTGCCGAACGTTGGGAGGATGGCAAGGATGGCCACGCAGCCCTCCGAGCTGAAAACCGTCATCAACTCTCTCTGCAGCATGGCTACGAGGGATATTCATCGGTCGAAGATCTCCAGCATCTTGTTTCCTCACCTCAGGTATTTTGCATATTATATTGCTAGAGGGGTGTTAGCTCGCGACAACACGAGCAACATTTCTGCTCCGGATATTGCTATCCTGGCAGCAGCCCTCTCAGGGAGGTCTGATTATAATCTGGGTACCTTAATTGCTCGACGCCTTGCTATGAACGGTAACAAGGGAGACTTATATGGTGGCATTTATGCCACGCTTATCTTAGAGCATCTTGGAGGCACCCCACACCCTGATGATACTCCTTTTACTTATTTAAGCTTTGATCTTGCTGCTATGAAGAGGCATAAGTTTGTTACCATGGGTTCTGAACTTGATAACCTTGTTTATATCTTGTGTTTCGGAACTACCGCGGAACGCGAGATCCGTCTACCTGCACCTCTTTTGTTTGATTTTTCTCGCAGGAACAGATGGTCCTTTGATGTTGTCCAGTTCGATGAGTTCATGGTCCAGCACCAGTTCCATAACCCCATGGAGGGGGTTGTGCCCGACGAGGAGAGGCACGGTGAGATACCACATTTTCAGGATGAGACCGCCACCGAGTTTGGTGAAGGGTCTTCCTCTGTTTGGCGCTCGGAACCTTCCTCGTGGGAGACTCCGAGGAGTTTGGTGTATGCGCCATCATCCTTCTATGACCCTTGGTCTCACCACCATACCCCTGGAGCAGGAGGCTCCTGGGGGCAGTAGCTACTACCAACTTAGGCCAAAAGCCTAAGCTTGGGGGAGTACGTGCCCTTCTCACTTTTTCATTGTATTATCCGTTTGATTCACTTTGATCTTTTTGGAGTTTTTGCCCGTTCTTCTTTATTTCTCTCTTTGCAAAAACAACAAAAAGATTTTCTCTTTCTTTTGCTTTTTATTCAACTTTTGAAAAACCCAAAAAGATTTCCTTTCTCTCTTTAGTTTGCTTTGTTTTCAGAGATCAGCTCGCGTCCGTGGTGGCATTCGATTATATTTCCTACGTTCGATCGTGCAAGTGACAAGCAGTAATGACGAAGATCGACTGAAAGGAAGCAACAAGGAAGACCGGTATGAACTCTTATTGTTTCTACTTTTGTACATATGTCTGTACTTATGATCTAGAGACCAGCTTGTAGCGACATAGTGCTATGTTTACAATGCTCTTCCAGTGGTTCATGCTTTCCTTGTGGCTAGTCTCCAATAACTAGAGTATATAATGTGTTATTGAAATGATCTACATGCATCGCACTGTTCATAGTCTGGCATACTAAGGTGGCATTTCCCTTTAGAGAATTTTTGGATTGACTTGGCACATGCTTACACATGTTTAAGACTAAAAAGTCTACTTTGCCTTGATGATCTTTGAATTTTAGAATAGTTATATCACTTTCATGCCCGATTCAATGTTGCTTTGTCGCTCTGCATGATTATGACCGTTATCGCTCTCTAGTTGGTCGCTTCCCAGTCTTTTGCAAAACCTCCACCCGTACTAAGCGGAATGACTGCTTGTGCATCCAAAACCTTTAAACCTGTTATGCCATATGAGTCCACTATACCTTCCTATATATGGTATTTACCTGCCATTCCTAACGAAGACTTTCATGTACCATCTCGAAACTAATCAAAAGCATTTCTCTTTTTGTGCCTATGTTTTAGCTCATGAGGAAGTAGGAGTTAATTCATGATCTCTTTAAGTTGGACAAGTTTCACCCCTGGATTGCATGTATAATGTGCAAACCCCTAATATGAAAAGGAACTGGCATTGAGTGCGCCCGGCTCAAAAAGATAATATAACAAACAAACCCTCCTTCACGCTTTGTTCATGAGAAATCAGAAAACTTTGGCAGTGATAAACAAAGGAGATTAAGAGGATGTGATCGTCCTCATGCGGGAGCCGTTCCTCGAGACTTGCCTAGCTTAAAAAGTAATTGAGTTATCTGCTAGCATTCGTTGACGAAATATGCACCTCTCAAAAACATATTTACTTCTGTTTTTAAAACCAAGAGCTCTGGTACATGTTTAGTTTTTTGTTTTCGACCACGGGTTTTCAACCTTGCCAATAAAAGCCACGGTTCGAGAGTCTCATCTTCTTTCTTCAAAGCACTGACTAGGAGAGCATAATTGTCATTCTGAGTGTAATGTGCATTGTCCCAAAGTATTACATTGTCTTCTGCATACTTGTGATATGATTTATTCTGAAATTCTTAGTTCTAGTCTCCTTTAAAACTCTGGAGGAGTCTCTGCATTTATGTTTTGCTTCACTCATGGAGGCTAGCGAGATACCACCTTAATATGCTCAAGCTATGTGCAATGTGATCTTGTCTTGATTTTCGGTAATATATTGTTTACTCCTGATTATTTGTAACTGGTCACTTGAAAGAAGGATTGCTCTTGCATTGTTCTCATAAGTACTATTTTAATACTTGCTGAACTCTTTTCGTAGTACATGCTTATATACATCTAATGAAACAAAAGAGTTTGTCAAAGTTTTCTTTGTCGCGTCCAGTTCGTTGAACTGAATTGCTTGAGGACAAGCAATATGCTAAGCTTGGGGAGTTGATACGTCTCAAACGTATCTACTTTTCCAAACACTTTTGATATTGTTTTGACCTCATTCTTGCATGATTTGGACTAAACTAACCCGGACTGACGCTGTTTTCAGCAGAGCTGCCTGTATGGTTTATTTGTGTGCAGGAAAACGGATTTTTAAGCATCTCAGAAAAATCCACGAAAAAATCCACACCCCCTGGTGCCCTACTTTAGCCCGTATTTTTTCTCCCGACGAAAAAATCCCAGATCAGAAGTCCTTTCGCTGTTTTTCGTCGCGGAGCCGCTGCCACCCTCTGTTCTTCTTCGGGAGGGCTAATCTGGAGGCTGATTTGGCCTCCGGAGAGGGGAGATCGTCGCCATCGTCATCATCATCACCACTCCATCATCCCTCCATGACTTCCCCCTTCATGTGTGAGTAATTCCCTTGCTGTAGGCGAAGGGGATGGTAGGGATTGGATGAGTTAGATCATGTAATAGTTCGTCAGATTGTTGGGGGCATGTTGCCTATCATCTAGTATGGTGTTTATCATCTTTGCTACAACTTGTTATTCTTAATGCTTGACACTTAGGGCCCGAGTGCCATGATTTCAGATCTGAACCATATGTGTTTGCATGAATATATTTGTGTTCTTGATCCTATCTATGAGTTGTATGCACCTGTTACGGTTCGGAACCGGCGATCCCAAAAGTGACAGCTTGGGACACCAAAGGGGATGGTCCGTAGTTTGAGGATTACATGTATCCATTGAGTTCATTGCTTTGTTCTGGTGCTCTTTGACAGGAGCACCTTAATATCCATTAGTTGCTTTTGGCCCCGTTCGTAGCGGGATGGTAGGACAAAAGATGTTGTGCAAGTTCTTATTGCAAGCACGTACAACTACATACGGGATACATGCCTAATGTTTGATATTTGCCTAGATGATCATTACTTTTCCGTGTGCCGTGCCCCAAGTTAGAATCTATCTCATCCATGCAGCACCCAACCATCCATCTCCCTAGCCTACAGTATTTTAAACCTTGCTTGTCACTAGTTGCTACTTTTGCCATTTACTACTGCTATTTACTTTTGATGTTTACTTTTACTATTACTATCATCACTATCATATCATTGTTACCACTTATCTTTTGTTGCAAGTTAGTATATTTCAGGTGCGGTTGAATTGACAACTCAACTGTTAAAGCTTATAAATACTCTTTGGCTCCCCGTGTGTCGAATCAATAAATTGGGTTATTCTTACCCGCGAAGACTATCTCGATCCCTTACGGTTGAGGGTTATCAGACTGTCGATGTAATAAGTGTGTGATTGCCACTCTGTTATAAATCCTTCAAGTAATGTGCGTGTCAGCATTACTGATCCAGGGATGACACTGATGCACAGAGATCAGACTGTTTGAGGTCTGGTCACTACATAATGGCTTTAGGTACACATCAATGTCGTTGCCGGGTTGCTTAGGGCCTTGGATGAGTATTGGCATCATAACGAACTTCCGCTTCATGCACAGCCAAGGAGGAAGGTTATAGATACAAAGTGTCATGGGCCAGGTGTTGGGATTGCTGCTCTGCTCCCCAAAAGGATTAATGCCATCCACGCTTAAACCAAACCATACGTTCCTTGCATCACCTGCAAACTCCTCCCAGTACGTTCTCTCGATTTTTCTCCACTGCGACCCGTCAGCGGGTGCTCTCAACTTCCCGTTTTTCTTACGGTCCTCTGCATGCCATCGCATCAACTTGGCATGCTCTTTGTTTCTGAACAGACGTTTCAACCGTGGTATCATAGGAGCATACCACATCACCTTGGCAGGAACTCTCTTCCTTGGGCGCTCACCGTCAACATCACCAGGTTCATCTCGTCTGATCTTATACCGCAATGCACCGCATATCGGGCATGCGTTCAAACCCTCGAACGCACCGCGGTACAGGATGCAGCCATTAGGGCATGCATGTATCTTATGCACCTCCAATCCTAGAGAGCATACGACCTTCTTTGTTGCGTACGTACTGTCGGGCAATTCGTTATCCTTTGGAAGCTTCTTCTTCAATATTTTTAGTACCTTCTCAAATCCTTTGTCAGGCACACCATTATCTGCCTTCCACTGCAGCAATTCCAGTACGGTACTGAGTTTCGTGTTGCCATCTTCGCAATTGGGGTACAACCTTTTTTTGTAATCCTCCAACATGCGATCGAACTTCAGCTTCTCCTTTTCACTTTCGCACTGTCTCCTTGCATCAACGATGACTCGGCGGAGATCATCATCGGGCACAACATTGTCTGGTTCATCTTGACCTTCAGCAGCTTCCCCCGTTGCAGCATCACCGTATTCCGGGGGCACATAGTTGTCATCGTCCTCTTCTTCTTCGTTGTCTTCCATCATAACCCTATTTCTCCGTGCTTGGTCCAAACATTATAGTGTCGCATGAAACCTTTATAAAGCAGGTAGGTGTGAAGGGTTTTTGAGTCGGAGTAAGACCTCGTATTCCCACAGCTAGTGCATGGACAGCACATAAAACCATTCTGCTTGTTTGCCTTAGCCACTTCGAGAAAATTATGCACGCCATTAATGTACTCGGAGATGCGTATGTCACCGTACATCCATTGCCAGTTCATCTGCTTGCATTTATATATAATTAAGTGTGTCAAAAACCATTACAGAACATCATGGATAGATAAGTGATCAAATTAATATAAGTTCATCATCACATTAAATTCAAAGTACATGCATAGCTCTCTAGAGCATCTAATTAAACCATACATTGAAACTATATCACATCGGCACGGGCGATCGACGGCGGTGAAGACGGGGACGGGACGTGACGTGACGGACCGCTAAATCTAGACAAATCTCGGAGAAATGGAGTTTGGAGTTCGAGCTTCGAGAGGAGAAAGCTTAACTAGTGTGGCTCGGGCATTTCATCGAACACCTCATGTGCATATATGGGAGGTGAGCTAGAGCACCACACAAAGCTCTCCCCTCGCCGGCCAGAAAAAACAGAGCAGTGTGGAGTGCTCTGCTTGGCGGCGGTGGGGTATATATAGGCAAATCATTGGTCCCGGTTCGTGGAAGGAACCAGGACTAAAGGACCCCCTTTTGTCCCGGTTCCAGCCACGAACCGGGACCAATGGGTGTGGGCCAGGAGCGAGGACCATTGGTCCCGGTTCATGCCTGGAACCAGGACAAATGGGTCCAGACGAACCGGGACAGATGCCCCACGAGGCCCGGCCGGCCCCCTGGGCGCACGAACCGGGACATATGCCCCCATGGGTCCCGGTTCGTGAATGGACCGGGACTAATGGGCTTGCCAGGCCCGAACCAAAGCCCTGTTTTCTACTAGTGCTCCCAGTCTAGCGAGGAATGCTTTCTCTTTACGGGTTGGCTGCCATATTTGATTAGGTCATCTCGAAACCATTCATTTTGTCCATGTAAACATTGTGATGAGTTAATAAAGCTTCGCGTGATTGTCTCAAAAAATCAAGAAGTTTTTTGTGTTTCCTCAAAGAAAAAATAATCTATGAAACCAAAGAACAACAACATTAGCACTAAAAAGATTAATATCAAGGAAAACAAAATCCAGTACAGTGGATAGATAACTAGACGTAGAACGACCAGTAAAAGATAAAATTACATTGAAAATCATACTAGTCTTCTTCTTCCTCCGATTGTATGCTGCCCGCCCTAGATAGAAAATTGCACGAACCGATAGTAAAGAAAAAGCGAACCTGCAAATGCCGTCGCCATACCATGCTTTGAAGACCACAATGGCCACTCGTCCCATATCGTGAGATCCATAAAACGTTGAAGCAGCATCAGTTGGAGCATCGCCCCACGTATAACAGGCTTGCATTCCATCACCACCGGTTCAGAGGGTTGGAGAAACCGGGCCAAGCTACAAAACAATACGGAATAAGATGTCGAAGTCGGCACACCAATAGCTAGTCAATAGCTCTCCTTGAAGGACACACGATCTGCCAAGATATAAAGGGAACCAACATATTTGAGTACCCAGACACTCACGGTCCCTTTGTCGGCGTTAGATGGACGTCACCGAGGTAGGGAGAGACCGGAGAGACTTTTCCAAAATGCCATGGCCTCGTCAATGTGCGATGTCGCCGGCAAAACAAAAACCTAAGAAAAATAAAACAAGACGGACAGATCCCCGCTCCACTTGTCACCGGTGAGGCCGCTAGACAAGGAAGAGGGACCAAGGCGGTGATGTGTAACGAAGTTGTGACGACAATGGCTAGGGTTTGGGAGGAAAAGTCACGCGTGTGCAATTTCATGTTGAGGGCGGTGCCCTTTTGGGTGTCTTTATTTAAAAAAGATCATACTAGAGTGAACAATGATCAAAAACATTTTTAAGGCGCCCTGCTCTAAACGTTTAGGCGTTGTGTAGGCTAGGCGCCCTGGCAGCAATACACCTTAGAGCAACTCTAGCAGACCCTGCAAAAATTCGACCCGCAAAACGCGTTTACGAAGATCGCTTTTGCGGGTCGAAAACATGCGCGGCCGAACAGAACCCGTATCTAAACCTGCATAATTTGAAAAAACACTTTCGCGGGAGAAATTGCACAAACATAGTTCATCACATACTACATAGTTCATCACATGATCAACAAACTACAAGCATAGTTATACTACATACTACGTTAAACTAGTACTAGAGGGGTCAGATCTGATGTCGGCGAGGTCGCGGCAAATGGACGACGCCGTGGAGGAGCCGGACGCTCAATCCTCCTCGCCGGAGCTGCTCAGGTCGACGTACTTCGCCGCCTGCTCCGCGCGGATGCGGCGCCACTCCTCAGCCTTCTCGTTGGCGGCGACGTTGTCGACGACCGCCTGCCGCCACTCGAGGGCTTCGAGCTCCTCGGTGTGGCGCCGGCGCTCCTCCTCCTCGCGCACGCTCCGTTCGGCGATGGCGGCAGCAACGGCGTCGAAGTCGGCGACGTAATCGTCGGGCCCGACGACTCCGCGGCTGTAACATCCCGAATTTTCTATTTGGAATGTTATACATAGATCATATTGCATTTTCATTATTTTTGCATTTTTCTCGTGGCGTTCCTCGAAAATTCCAAACAACTCAAGGACCTACGGAGAGAGTTGGGGATTTTACCGTTTTCGTATTTGAGTTCGCTCGAATACCGGTACGAGGACAGTGTGATTCTAATTATTTTCTCTCCTAAAAATATTTCTAAATAAAATAAATGAGCGGAGATAATATGACTTCTCCAAAATAACAGAAATATTGGAGGAAAAAAATCTTAAAATCACTTTTGGTATTTTTCTGGATTTATTTTCGGATTTATTTGCATAGAAAAAATACGCGTTTGTCAAATTTGTTTAGGTCCGGAAAAAATGTTCACTTTGTCCTAAATATTATTGGAGGACGGTGAAAATTTATTTCGAGAATTTTGGAGTCCGTTTGATATTTCTTTCGTTAGTTTTACCGCGCCGGGACTCTATTTAAAAAAAAAATGGGAACCGACCTAGTCTCGTACCGGACCGGGACTCCGGGCTTTATATAGCGCCCAGGCCGGTCCGCTCGCCCTCAGCCCGCCCAGCGCCTAACCCTAGCCGCCCTAGCCACCAGCCGCCGCCGCCGCGGCCGCAGCCGACGCCGCCGCCGCGCGCCGCCCCGCCGCCGGACGCCGCCGCCGCGCCGCCGGACTCCGCCGCCCCGCCGCCAACCTCGCCGGAGCCGCCGCCCCCGCCGGACTTGAGGTATTCGCCGCGGTAGATTATATTTCATTTTATTTTTTAGAGAAGATCAGATCGTTTTTTTTTTTTAAAAAAGAACCCTAGATCCGGGTTTTTTCGGTTTAGATCGGTTTTTCGACGGTTTAGTTAAACAGCGGACGTTCGTCCGTACGTTCGTTTTAACGAACGGTTTTCGTTAGTTAACCGCAGACAGCGAACGTTCGTTCGTTAGTCTGTTCGTCGTTTTTCTTTTTTCGGGGTATTTAACCGCGATTTTTTCGATCGCAATTTCTGCCCTGATCTTGTTTTTCGTTTATCTTTTCGCTCGAGAGTCGGAATCAGGTGATTCAAAATCCCAGATCTTCGTCTCGAAGCCCTCTTTACGTTTAACCAACTTGAACAAAGTTTTGGCTACTGTAAAATTTGACTTTGGGCCAACTAGTAATTCGGAGCTCGTTTCTTTTGCAGTTTGAGTTTCGTTGCTTCTTTCAAGTTGATTCTTTTTGCAAACCGGAGTTCTTAAGTTGAACTTTCTGGTTAGATCTCTTATTTGAGTTTTACCCATGCATTAGTTAAGTACTTATTGTATGCTTGTTGTTTGATTGCGATAGAGTACCCGGAGTGCGCCGCTTGCTACTTTGAGTCTCTAGGTTTTGCGGATCATCAGCAAGGCAAGTAACACTTTGATCATGCTTTCCAATTACCCAGTTTTCATTGCATTAGTCAAACCCCTCACACATTGCATGAGTAGGATCAATTAATTTGTGGGATTGGGAAGTAGATTGAGGTAGTACCTATTACCTGCATTACATTCAAACCCTTGAGAGTTACTCTACGTTTGTTGTTAGGACATGCTATGCTCGTAGACGTGGTTTGGGTTTGAGTGAAATCCATGACAGATGTGAGTTGTTAATTAATGGTTCAACTTAAGGTGGCAACTTTAATACACATCTGGGTGGATTGAGGCATCTGGGTATTCCAGGATTGCCTGTTTTTATTTTGGACCGCCACCCAGGCTCAAAGGGATCATGAGATTTTTCATACTAGAAACTTCCGTGTGCAGCCACATGCCAATATGGGCTCTGGCATAGTTGAGTAAGTTGTGGGAAACCTTTCCATGATGGGCTAGTAGATGTAGTTGGGTTTTGTAGGTGTACCGGCCTATCTATCTGGTTAAGGGGACCTCTTCGGAAAGACTGTGTCTCGGTCATCCGTTTCTCAAACACCATGCAGTGCGAGAAACCAAACGGAGGCGATCGAGTCTTGTGGGGAAAGTGCACAAACCTCTGCAGAGTGTACAAACTGATCATGATTAGCCGTGTCCCCAGTTATGGACATCTTGAGTATCTGGTACTTGGATTATCATGTGCATCTCAACATGTTACTTTAATTTAATTTTATTGGGTTTAATGATTACTTTTAATTGGGGTTGAGAGGATGTCTATCTTCTCAACGATGTTTCAACTACCATGATAGTTAATTAAAATACATTCCTTTGAAGTAGGGAGAAATTGGCTTTACGCAAAAACTTAACCATAAAGCTTTCCATCAGCCATATTGCATATAGTATAGCCTTACTTTCATTGCATCTCTTGTGTTACTTTGCCAGCATATTCCATGTGCTGACCCGTTTTTCGGGCTGCAACGTTTCATGTTGCAGACTTTTCAGACGACGAGTAAGATGCCCTTTTAGGTCATGGTTCTATACTCAGTGATGCCGCTGGAGTTGATGGACTCACTTATCTTCCAAGCCTTCCGCTGTTATCGTGTTAGATGGCCTTCAGCCATGATTTATGTAATAAATTCATCGTTGAACTATCGATGTAATAAGTGTGTGATTGCTACTCTGTTATAAATCCTTCGAGTACCATGCGTGTCAGCATTACTGATCCAGGGATGACACCGATGCATGGAGATCAAACTGTTTGAGGTCTGGTCGCTACAGCGGCGGCCGAGCGGCGCGGGCTCCTCTTTCACCAGGACGAAGGCGAACGGCGCCGGCGGCTCCGGCTCCTCCTCGTCGTCCGACCACTCCCTCTTCACGGGGAGAAAGCCCGCGCCGGAGGACGAGGAGGATCCGGCGTAGGAAGACCTTGCGGAGGAGAAGGACGCGCGCCGGCGGTCGTAATCCTCCGTCTCGCGGCGGTTGAAGCTCGTCGGCGGTGACATCCCGCGGTTGGTCCACCTCCGTGCGCCGCGCTTCCTCGCGCCGTCCGACCAGACACGCCGCTCGCGCTCCGGGTCCCTCTCACGGCCGAATCTGCTGCCGGAGCCGCGTCCGGAGCTCCACATTCGCCCCCACATGGCGGCTGGAGGCGAGGCAGGTGGTCGCCGGCGGCGAGAAATTGGGAGAGGGAAAAGGGGAATCGGGTGACTCACGGCGGCGAGGAGATAGGGTTTGGACCCGCAAGAGGGTCACGGAACCGTAGTTACAGTGATCAGGGCGTGCGGTTTGCGGGCTGCAGCAAAAAAATTGTGGGCTCTGTTCTGGCCAAAAAATTGGGCCAAGCCCGCATGCTCGTCGAAATTTTTGCGGGCCGGACATTCTGCGGGGTCTACTAGAGTTGCTCTTAGAAATATGCCTGTTTTAGACGCTCAGGCGTCAGAGCGGGTGGTGCTCACCGTAGGTCGCCTAACCGTCTTATAAACAATGATTGAAACGCTCCATTTTTTATTTCACACCGTGGTGAGGTATACTCCGTCAAACAGATCCATTATTACAACGCCAGGTAAACCGCAGTACAGCTAAAATTCGTAATATTTTTATCCGTGATACTTTCACTCTTCCTAGTTAAACAAACCTAAAAGGATCGATGGAGGCACTCTATGCAAGGGTGGGTGGTATCCAGATGTAACCGTGGGTCTGCATGTATCCAACCTTCTCACTCAGTTCATCAGCTTCCTTGGGGCCTCGGCTGCCAGGCTTGTATGAAACAGCCTTCAGCTTGCCGGCGTCGATGTCGTGCAACAAGGGAGTGAAGATCTGCCAGGCAGCCTGAAACAACCAGATACAATGTCAGTGACAGAACGGAAAGTAGAAGAGTTCCATTCAACCAGATACAATGTCAATGACAGAATGGAAACGAACCTTCAGCTCATCTCGGCGCACAAAGTGTTGCTGGTCTCCTCTTATTCTGTGAAACATGTATGCCCATCAGTCCGAGTTGCCATTATAAAGGACATGGGATATGTAAAACTGTATGTATGCATGATTTACTGATTATTTAGGACTGAACAAATTTCTCTTTCAAGAAGCAACATAAATTTAGGAAGGATGGTACGTACGTATCCAAAATGAGGCGCTCGTATGCCTCTGGAATTTTGACATCTTGGTAACGCATCCCATATGACAGATCAAGTTCACTCTGTTCAGTAGCCATTTCCAATCCAGGTTTCTTCACCTGCACGAATTCACGTAAAAATCAGTAAATTATATTAGGGGTTCTGTTCTGCTCAACATGTCAGAAAATTTTACTGCAGAAAAACAGCATGAGACATTACTCATACACAAGTAGCTGGACTTACAGTTAGTTTCATGTACATGGCTTCTGATGGCTGGAGGCGTATGACAAACTCATTTCTTCCTTGCTTCTTACCTTTAACATGTTAAATTTAGTTCAGTCATTAGATCTCAAATTTTGACTTGGACATAAAAAGAGAACAAACAGAGCACACTAATATTGATAGCAAAAATGTATAACAGGAGAGGCATTCATCTAGACACTAACCTAAAACGTGACCAAAGAGTCAATCTTAATCTCACACCCTAGCAAATCTACTGGTAGGGTAGGGCGAGCTTACAAAATATGTATGTACAGTGTAACTAAACTTTAGTAGACAAGTTAAAAGGCGAGTAATGCATTATACTATGTTAGCGGACAGCCAAACACTCTTGCGTTGTTTATCTAGTTGTATGCTTTGTACACAGGTATTCCTATTTATTGTTCACCTTATCTCTTTGTGTTTACGTTATTCAACATAAGGCAAGTGCTTTCCTGGCTTCATGGATTTCCTGTGCATGGACCAGTTTTGACTGTTTGGTACTGTCAGTGGAACTTTACATAGTAGTTTCTTCTTGTTTAAGATGTGGAACTTTACTTATGAAAGTGCGTCTATTTTTCTACTGGCTAGTCTGGCTAGATAATGTAAGGGCACTCCATTGGTGGTACTTTGTAGTATAGTACTGAAAAACACTCCATTAGGTAGTGAAGTTGTATGCATAGAGTTCACTGCACCATGAAAATTAACTTTGGAGTACATACATTTAAAAATGTCACCGGGAACATCCTTGAACTGCACACGAATTTCTGCTTTTCTTGAGTTTAATGCTTTACCAGCTTTAAGAATGAAAGGGACACCTGTTGGATATGAATATTTGGGAGTTAATACCAAAACTGAAGATGATATGATCCAGAACAAAGGCGTATCCAGTCAAAGAAGAAATGCTGGTTAAAAGACATACCTTCCCATCTTTCATTGTGTACCCTAAGTACAATAGATGCAAACGTTGGGGTATTAGAGTCATCTGGCACTGTAGGGTCATCCTTGTAGCCCTGATATTGTCCAAGGACTACCTCTTCGTCCTTTATTGGGTTCACGGATTGCAGAACCTGACATTAACAAAGGAAGTTGATTTTGATTAGGACTAAACTAGAATGAAAAACATATGATGTGTACTCTGCTACACTAGTTTGTTGTAACTAGCAAATCTGCAGTACAGTAGTAGCATGTGGAGAGTAGAGGGAGATAAGAACCTTGACTTTCTCATCTCTAATGTGCTCAGGCTTAAGAGATACAGGCTTTTCCATTGCAACCAAACAGAAAACCTGCAAAACGTAGCAATATTTTTTATTATTGGGCTGTTCAATGCCTAAAAACATTTGTACTCTACAAAGAGTTCTACAATAGTTTATTAGTTTATTAGTTAAGCCATATATGATTCAGCATGAAAGCTGTGCCAATCAATGTTAAATACAATGAAGCTGTGCTGAATATTTAATAATCTGCTGCCAAAAAGAAGCCATGGACAGTAAAATGCTAGTAGTTGGATAAGCTGGAATATCATAACCCATCGCAATGGCAAACGCAGCCTTACATGGATAAAAGTAATACTCCCTCCGTCCCAAAATAAGTGTCTCAACTTTGTACTAGCTCTAGTACAAAGTTGTACTAAGCTTGAGACACTTATTTTGGGACGGAGGGAGTATAAAATAGGTGTTTACTGTCTCAAATCAAGACTAAATACTAAAGCCAATGATAAAATGACAAAATAATATTGTAGGAAATCTTATTAGTTTTTACCTGCAACAAATGGTTCTGAATGATATCACGGATGATTCTGCAGTAACAAGCAAGGGAGGTTAGGTACTTCTATGCTAAACAATGAAGATAGGCAGGTAAAATCCCAATAGTTGAGGATGATATAAGCAGACTGAATTTCAGAATTCAGTAATGAGTGCTTTGGTTGCTGTAAAATTGTAATCTAATCATTTTCCATGTTTAACTCTACAAAATTTGAAAATAAAGCGAAATACACAATTCACACTTTCAAATGCAGAAATGAATATGTTGATCAATAAGGACCAACTAGGAATCTAGGACCTATGACATATCTAAAATATATCAACCTTGCCTACCAGATATTTTATAAGATCAATATGCTTATAAGGGAACTCCGCCTATGTTGTTTCAACATAGTCGGTCTCCGCCTATGTTGTCTCAACATAGCCGGTCCCAAGCCCGGGTAAAGGAGGAGGGTTGTGTTAGGCTTGGCGAGCCAACGTGAAAACTCAGCTACTCTTATGAAGATGAAACCCAAAAGATTTTCGTTGGGGCGTAACCCTCTCAGCGACGCGCCACATCGGAACCCGGGTGTGGTGTCAAATGGGCAAGGGCCGGGACGTCACCCCCTTGGTGGCGCGCCGTATCTTGATCTGGATACGGTGGCAAGTGAGCGAGGATCGGGTCGTCGCATCCTTAGTGGCGCGCTACATCGGCGCCCGGATGTAGTGGAAAATGAGCAAGGGTCTTCGCATTTGACTCGACGAGTGCGAAGGGTAAGGAAGCTAGCCGAGCCTAGGAGGATCCGCTTAGGTAGCTGGAACGTAGGGTCCCTGACAGGGAAGCTTCGGGAGCTAGTCGATGCAACGGTGAGGAGAAGTGTTGATATCCTTTGCGTCCAAGAAACCAAGTGGAGGGGACAGAAGGCAAAGGAGGTGGAGGGTACCGCCTTCAAGCTGTGGTACACCGGGTTGGCTGCAAACAGGAATGGCGTAGGCATCTTGATCAACAAGAGCCTCAAGCATGGAGTGGTAGACGTCACGAGACGTGGGGACCGGATTATCCTGGTCAAGCTGGTAGTTGGGGACTTAGTTCTCAATGTTATCAGCGCGTATGCCCCGCAAGTAGGCCACACTGAGAACACCAAGAGGGAGTTCTGGGAAGGTCTGGAAGACATGGTTAGGAGTGTACCGATTGGTGAGAAGCTCTTCATAGGAGGAGACCTCAATGGCCACGTGGGTACATCTAACACAGGTTTTGAAGGGGTGCATGGGGGCTTTGGCTATGGCACCAGGAATCAGGAAGGAGAAGATGTCTTAAGCTTTGCTCTAGCCTACGACATGATTGTAGCTAACACCCTCTTTAGAAAGAGAGAATCACATCTGGTGACTTTTAGTAGTGGCCAACACTCTAGCCAGATTGATTTCATCCTCTCGAGAAGAGAAGATAGGCGTGCGTGCCTAGATTGTAAGGTGATACCTGGAGAGAGTGTTGTACCTCAACATAAGCTGGTGGTCGCTGACTTCCGCTTTCGGACTCGTGTCCAGCGGGATAGGCGTGCCAAAGTCGCTAGAACGAAGTGGTGGAAGCTCAAGGGGGAGTTAGCTCAGGCGTTCAAGGAGAGGGTCATTAAGGAGGGCCCTTGGGAGGAAGGAGGGGATGCGGACAATGTGTGGATGAAGATGGCGACTTGCATTCGTAAGGTGGCCTCGGAGGAGTTTGGAGTGTCCAGGGGAAGGAGAAGCGAAGATAAGGATACCTGGTGGTGGAATGATGCCGTCCAGAAGGCGATTAAAGAGAAGAAAGAGTGCTTCAGATGCCTGTACTTGGATAGGAGTGCAGACAACATAGAGAAGTACAAGATGGCGAAGAAGGCCGCAAAGCGAGCTGTTGGTGAAGCAAGGGGTAGGGAGTATGAGGGCCTCTACCAACGGTTAGGCACGAAGGAAGGGGAAAGGGACATCTATAAGATGGCCAAGATCCGAGAGAGGAAGACAAGGGATATTGGCCAAGTCAAATGCATCAAGGACGGAGCAGACCAACTCCTCGTGAAGGATGAGGAGATTAAGCATATGTGGCGGGAGTACTTCGACAAGCTGTTCAATGGGGAGAATGAGAGTTCTACCATTGAACTTGATGACTCCTTTGATGAGACCAGCATGCGTTTTGTGCGGCGAATCCAGGAGTCTGAGGTCAAGGAGGCTCTAAAAAGGATGAAAGGAGGCAAGGCGATGGGCCCTGATTGTATCCCCATTGAGGTGTGGAAAGGCCTCGGGGACATAGCGATAGTATGGCTAACCAAGCTTTTCAACCTCATTTTTCGGGCAAACAAGATGCCAAAAGAATGGAGACGGAGTATATTAGTACCAATCTTCAAGAACAAGGGGGATGTTCAGAGTTGTACTAATTACCGTGGAATTAAGCTGATGAGCCATACAATGAAGCTATGGGAAAGAGTCATTGAGCACCGCTTGAGAAGAATGACAAACGTGACCAAAAATCAGTTTGGTTTCATGCCTGGGAGGTCGACGATGGAAGCCATTTTCTTGGTTCGACAACTTATGGAGAGATACAGGGAGCAAAAGAAGGACTTGCATATGGTGTTCATTGACTTGGAGAAGGCCTATGATAAGATACCACGGAATGTCATGTGGTGGGCCTTGGAGAAACACAAAGTCCCAGCAAAGTACATTACCCTCATCAAGGACATGTACGATAATGTTGTGACAAGTGTTCGAACAAGTGATGTCGACACTGATGACTTCCCGATTAAGATAGGACTGCATCAAGGGTCAGCTTTGAGCCCTTATCTTTTTGCCTTGGTGATGGATGAGGTCACAAGGGATATACAAGGAGATATCCCATGGTGTATGCTCTTTGCGGACGATGTGGTGCTAGTTGACGATAGTCGGACGGGGGTAAATAGGAAGTTAGAGTTATGGAGAGAAACCTTGGAATCGAAAGGGTTTAAGCTTAGTAGAACTAAAACTGAGTACATGATGTGCGGTTTCAGTACTACTAGGTGTGAGGAGGAGGAGGTTAGCCTTGATGGACAGGTGGTGCCTCAGAAGAACACCTTTCGATATTTGGGGTCAATGCTGCAGGAGGATGGGGGTATTGATGAAGATGTGAACCATCGAATCAAAGCCGGATGGATGAAGTGGCGCCAAGCTTCTGGCATTCTCTATGACAAGAGAGTGCCACAAAAGCTAAAAGGCAAGTTCTACAGGACGGCGGTTCGACCCGCAATGTTGTATGGCGCCGAGTGTTGGCCGACTAAAAGGCGACATGTTCAACAGTTAGGTGTGGCGGAGATGCGTATGTTGAGATGGATGTGTGGCCACACGAGGAAGGATCGAGTCCGGAATGATGATATACGAGATAGAGTTGGGGTAGCACCTATTGAAGAGAAGCTTGTCCAACATCGTCTGAGATGGTTTGGGCATATTCAGCGCAGGCCTCCAGAAGCCCCAGTGCATAGCGGACGGCTAAAGCGTGCGGAGAATGTCAAGAGAGGTCGGGGTAGACCGAATTTGACATGGGAGGAGTCCGTTAAGAGAGACCTGAAGGATTGGAGTATCACCAGAGAACTAGCTATGGACAGGGGTGCGTGGAAGCTTGCTATCCATGTGTCGGAGCCATGAGTTGGTCACGAGATCTTATGGGTTTCACCTCTAGCCTACCCCAACTTGTTTGGGACTAAAGGCTTTGTTGTTGTTGTAATATGCTTATAAGGGCATAATTTCATATTATAGAAACAAAGGGATTAGACAAGTTATTAATAAAATGTAATGTTTCTACTTACCCATATTGATCAAAATATCCTCCACGCCCATCAGTTCCGAAGTCCTCCCTGAATACAATCTGCAATATTGGATTCGTTACAGACTGAAGCTATTATTAAGTTCCTACTTTGTAGCTGCCGCACAACTTCTTGTTTATGTGGGAGCCATAAATGTCAGTGGTATTAGATTAACTTTAGTTCAACTCAAAAAGTTAATAATAATTATACATAGAAAAATCTTATGCAATAACCTACATAAAATATATTCATACATGGTGCAGTAACTGCAGGTTATGAATTTCTTGAGTCAGCAATCTTTACTTTGTAAATTACCTACTTCTAACTCCTAAGGCTGGTCCCAATGGGGTGGAACTTAGGAGTAACATCACATATTTTAATACAATGTTGCTTATGTGGCACATATTTAATGAAGAGTGAGGTGCTTGTGGTAACTAGCTAAGTTACCGGAACATCACACACTTCAAGAAACAATGAGTCTATAAACTAATAAATGCATCGTTGCATGACACTACCTACATGTTCTACCCACTGTGGAGGTAGTAACATAGTCTAGATAAGTGTGTATGTTACTATCTTATGTTCCTGCCCATTGTGACCAGCCTAAGTACTAACAAAACAATGAGAAACAAGCATACCTGTATATTATCAACATTGTCACGGTTCCAAAGTGGTAAGAACAAACGGTTCGCAAAACGAAGCACAAGCTGTGAAATGTTATTAGTTCAAAAAGAATTAGCCCAATGTTAGAAAAATACAAATATCTAACAAAGTTATAAACATTACCAAGTTTTGGACCAACTCTTTTCCCAAGTAGTGGTCAATCCTGTAGAGTTGATCTTCCTCGAATAGCTCCCCAAGTTGGGAACTTAATTCTTCTGCGGAGTCCAGGTCCCTTCCAAAGGGCTTCTCAACAATTACTCTAGTCCATCCAGTGCGAGAAGCTGCAGACACAAACGTTTATGTTTGTCAGATTGACAAAAGCAAAAGTGCAATTTAGCACAGTAGCGTGTAGTTCTGTTTTTTTCTGAGCTGAAGTGAACAGCAGGTATAAACCAGATGATCATGTCTTCATTACTACTGCACAGCTGGAAGTGCGGAATAAAATCATATGCATTTATTACCCTATAAATAAATCAAAGGAAAAGGGTCCTGATGAAGATAAAGCTTCTGAGAAAGCATAGAAAAAATAAACTTACTTGGACTCATGCAATATGTTCGGATCATTTTGCACACTGAAGGGTAGACAGATGGAGGCAGTGCCAAATAAAAGAGCCTACGGGTGCTTCCTGAGTTGTTTGACATCTCATAATCTGATATTTCCTTGTTCAGTTTTTCAAAACCTTCTCCACTGTCATAGGAACCACTGACATATTTTATCTGCAATGCATATTTACCACAATGACATGCATGTTGCACAAGGAATTATGAGTAGTTATATACAACAACTTACCAATTGCAAGAATTCTGAAACATGTTCCTCTGAGGCTCCTTTAAGGTATCTGTAATTTTTTGTAAGATAAACCATCAAGACATGCAAACATGATGGTTGAAGTTCAGTGAGTATAGGAACATGCTTTGTCAGTTTAAAGAAACCACCGTCGCAGTTCATATGCATATCGCAGATCAACAGTATCCGTGCTTCACTACAGGGTTGAAGTCTAATTTTGTAGACATCCGTCCTAGTATGCAGAATTCCGGTAGATACAGATGCACATATGCTTAAAAGATGCTAGAAGTGTTTAAATGCAACAGCGAAATGTAAAAATCTGGAGTCATTTTTTCGAGGACACAACAGAGCTAAGAGCCTTCTTCTAAATAAACGTTTTACTATGGAAAGCAAGGAGGTTCTTTGCACAAAAAACACAAATTATATGTTAGGCAACCATAGGATTAATTCCAGCCATCAGAAACTTACGCACGGATGCGCCCTCTCAACCCATCATCAGAAAGATTTGTTCTCGCGTACCCAACTATATGCACTTCACCAGATTGTAAGAACCCCTGTAACACATAGCAATTAAAGTAAATAAATATATCAACAGATCTGAAAAGCACAGTTTATATAACAGAAACTGTTCAGAAATAGCATGCAAGCAAAGACTATGTTTTATATATTTGCAAATGGTGTTAACACAGGTTGTTGTTGAATAAGTAGAATCTTAAACCATAGTTTTCCACCAGTCCGAATTAACTCCTAAAACATTTAATTCATATATCCAGGAACAAAAATGGTTACAGCTGTTTGCACTTATACTTGTGTTCAGTGAATACCGATTACTCCTTTTTCTGGAATGCCTCAACTCAATGCACATTCCCTTTAAAAATAGGTTTTGCAAGTTGCATAAGGAACAGCTAGTTATTGTCACAGCACCTGCTCAAAAAGGTGGTACAGTGCCGGGAACGTTTTCTTCTTGGCAAGGTCTCCAGAAGCCCCAAGTACAACGATGGTGAGGCACCCTTGCTCCAAAGGAAGTTCTAGGTCCTTTGCTAATGAGTTGAAACTGCTTTGTCTCGATGACGCTGAGGAGTCAGTTCCCGCCATGACAAATAGGATGATTCTCTTCTTCCTTCAACGGTACACCTAACCAAGCGAGCAAGATATGATGAAATGGTAAGATTATCCAAACTTAGCCTAACAATTGTCATGTGACACATTGAAATGGAAGATTTGATATCGGACAAAATTATCTAGTAGAGCGTATGAATGTTTTGCTTTGTTTGGCTTATCCGATGCATTGCCAATTTATACTACTGTTGCCCTTAAAAGCTGGAAACATAAACTGGACATGACTAGATCCAAAATCGCATTTCCCCTGAACTATTTGTAATGATCGGTGTGCCTCACTCTTCTGATAACAGAGTGATCTCAGCTTATCTCTCCAACTGTTAAGAACACTGAAACCGCTATGCATCCATCCAAGATCAACATAGCAGTGTTTGACGGCCTCGCCTAAATTTAAGAAAACAACAACCAACATGTACCATTAAGGATTACACCGATCGCGACCTTAAAAGGGCTGAAATCAGTCATACAACTACTATACACAACTCAAGTCCAATTTGAACAGCTATTAAGGAAAATAAGCCCGTGCTTGAATCCGGAGTTTGATCTTGCAAAACTTACTTGCGGTGAAAACAGTAAGTAATTCTAGTAGCAGAACTGAACTGAAACAGGAACCCAAAACAACATTCCCTGATTCATCGCAACACACCAAACCGCTCTCCGGCAAAAAGAAGGCCCGACGAAACATCCGAAACAGAAAAAACGTGCAGTTCCTAAATACTAGTACTCCAGAGCAAAGGAACCCCGTTACGCCGGGCTTAAGCTTGGCCACAACTCTCGCCATTTAACGGGAGAGATCCTCAAAGAGAAAGAGAAAGAGAAAGAGAAATCTGGGAGCGACAAGAACATCTCCATCGCCGCGGTAGGCATCACGATTACGAGATCCAACGCCGGAAAATCTCACGGACAGAAACCCGGCGCGGTTTGCGGAGAGAATCTAGCAATAACCGAAGAAAAGCGCGCACAAGACGGCGACGGCGACCCAACCGGCCAAAAACCTCCCGAAAAGCCTCGCCCGGAACAGGGCAGGCAGAGCGCAGCAGAGCAAGACGGACTGCGACGAGCCGACGCCACGCCGCCGATCGAGGAACCTCGGACCTACTCGCGGAAGCAAGCAGGAGAAACTCTCCGACGAGAGACGAGCGAGAAGAATTGACGGCGGCCGGGGGTTGGAGATGGATCACTGACCAGTGGCGACCGAGATTCGCGCGCACGGCGAGCGGGCGCGCCGCGTGGGAGCGAGGGCGGGAGAGTTACTGCCGAGATGCCGGGTGGGTGGGGAGGGGGAGGGGGGTTGGCTTGGCTCCTTCCTTCCTGACTGTGGTGCGATTGGCAGCTCCGCCATTTATACCCACGACGGCGTCACCTCGGCCGCCTCCCGCTTTCGCCTCACCTGTCCACTACCTACCCGTCTTTCGGCCTGGGGAGGGGGGCCGCGCGCTCTGTGCTGCGCCACCAACCGCGAAGCGTACGTGTATCTGACAGTGGGAATTTTCAGGACTTGAGAGGGGGCTTATGTGAAAAGGAGGCGTGGTAACGGCAAAGGGAAAAGTTGTCGATTGTCCCCGTCCGGTAATTATCCCACTGCGCCATTTTGTACTGTCAAAAAAGGTTTTATCTGCGGCTCTTGCTTCTAGACTTCTAAGTTGCTTTTGGAGATTTGATGAAGTTTAGCATGATTAGCAAATGGTCCCCGTGTATAAAGCGGAAATGAACAAGAACCATATCCCCTTTATTAAGAAATGGTGGCGGCATTTGGTGACATTTGAATGGTGTCATCACTCCCCCATTAGGTGATACTAGTAGAACGCCCGTGCGTTGCTACGGGCTTTTGAAACTAAATTACGATGTTAATAACGGATTCTGCGGCCGTGTATTGCTATGGGCTTTTGAATAGATGTTAGGATGCTAATGATGGAGTTTGCTAAAATAACTGAGAATAATGTCATCTCAGCTAACACGACAATCAGCTAACACACTTCATACTCTCAAATCCTCCACAAATGTCAATGGACGCGTCCGGTCAGTGACCAAACATGAGAGAGAAGGAAAAAAGGTGACCCAACCACATCCCTCGTATCATCCCTAATGTCCTATACATCCGGGTTGTCCGCAAACCCTTTATTGACACCATATATGGAGAGGATATGTGGGCTCGCGGACACGGTCCATCTTTCTTTCTTTCTCTTCATCCCCACCAATAACATGCAAGTGAGGGAGAAAATGTAGAACATGACTGCATGCACAGACAAAAAATGGCTCAAAACGGACACAATCAGACACTGACCGGACGCATCCACGGATGTCTAGGAGGCGGATTTGATAAATCCAGCTATAGATGCTCTCTTATTGACAACTAAATAAAATATGCTTTTTATTCCATAACATCATGAATACGATCCGACGGGTACCTAACCCAAGTTTTATATATAACTTATTCGCACAACCCTCCTCCGCTACCCAATGAGCGGATCCATAAGCCAAGCATCTCACCAATGCCACCATGTACTCCTCCCTTGATCGCATGCACTTCTTTACCTCAGGGATAGGGCTATAGATTGAACTATCAATTTCTGAGCTTCTTAACTTAGAAGCCACCGTTTCTTGAGTCCGTCTTCAGGATAAGCTTTGCCACGTCCAGATCACGTGTACGCTAAGCAACCCATTGACACGTCTAGAGTTAAGCAAATTCAGGGCCCATGGTGAAGGAGAAAAAATGGCATGTGCCCCGGCCCGGAAAAAATATTTTTGAACCAACCAGTAGTTAAATGGTTAGGATAGTGGTGGTACCGACCATGTGAGTGCATGTGTGTATTGATGGTGTGCATACTGTTAGCCATATTTCTTTAAACTTCTATCAAGACACAGAAATTCAAATACAAACACATCAAAAAAAATCTGGAGTTCGTGGGCTTTTCTCATTCCCCGCCGGTCGGTTTTTCATGGGAGTACTAATGCACACTTCCTAATATCTCAACGATCCAACCTTGTAGACATGTCAAAAACGTATTCTTTTTACCATTATCACTTAGTTACCTGGAAAAAGATGCCATCTTTTTTTATAGAATTATGGAATGATTTTTTAAACACTTAATTTATTGGTGACTGGAGTATCGGTGATATACTCTTAAAAGGTGCGCACTTCAGTATATCATATCAAACATCATCTGCCTCCTAAAAATTTAAAAGCAAGTAAAATTTAAGTTTGGGTGTATGGTCTGATTACCTCAGATCCCCCAGAATGATTCAGTTCATAACCAAGCCCATGTCTGATTTGATAATTCTTCTATACTTTCTTATCCTTGTTAACTGTGCCTGCCTTGCAACTCTGAATCTTCAACTACAACAACTATAAAAGCCTTCTCCTCAAATTGTTTTCAGTAATTACTGCAGAAATATCAGATGATGAGGCTTGTGCATAACCACTAAATACATAATAAGAAACAGGCCAAAGAAAGCCACCTAGGAGTATGGCAGGATGAACACCTAATTTCACTGGAGCTGGTGCTCGGAACTTGATGAACGAAGACACCACAATGCAGGTTGCAACTCGAAAGAATTATCTTATGGATTTCACATGTTAAGCAAGCATACCAGAGGCATGGCTTACCTTGAATGCATCTTTGTTAGCCCTGTCATCTTCGTCCAGGCGGTTACAACAAAAATTCCACAATTTTCACCCTGTTCCAATCAATGAGAGGGCGGACTTCGAGAACCTGGTAGTTACACACAGATGAACTTTTTCTTAGTCCTACGAAACGATAAACAAAGAGAAGATAAGTGTCCAACAGAAATTTTCTAAAGAAATATTTCCAATAGAAAATTGAAAGGAAGTTAGATGTAGACTCACATGTCGTGCGACGTTTCGGTAATGCGCGCGTGCGCGTGCACACACACACACACACACAACTTGTTGTGTTCCATTCTCGCACCGTCAATGTCCTCTCTCACTAAGATTTTTGAACACCTGGTCAGCAACCAAGGTGAGCAACCTAAACCATATGGTGTAACCTGGTTATTTTTTAACATTTAGACATTGATACATACCTCAGCAATTTTGTACTGGAAGAGGTTGACCTCTTTACCTTGCGAATGAAAGCAAGTGAGCAACCAAGATTAGGAAATACAAGAACAGATTGTGCTGTAACAAAATACCGAAAGCTGCTTCACCTCTGAAATAGTGGATCTAACACATTCGGCATGGTGCCCGCTGAACTCAGAGTTCCTAATAAGCCCTGTGATGTTCATTCCATGAGACCATGACGCCTATCTTTAGTACAATTTGGTTACTTTCACAAAGTCAAATATTACGAGGTACAGAAAACATTAACCACATACCGTGACATGAGATCTTTCACTAATGATAGCAGTCGGGAGAAGTGGTGCTACATGCCTCACAGCAGCACACGTCTGTGAACAAAAATCTTTAGAAAGTTGAATGGAAAATTCATTAGTACTGCAACACATATATGGAGCAAATTAAGGAGGAACTGTTTTCCAGTGGCTGAAGTAGATTGGCGGCAAGCATACCTCGTGGTCAGCCCAGGCGTGAGGCTTGAGTACCTTGGGGAAGTAGGGACGTACACACCTTGGGTTGCCTAATGAGCATCCTACTACCGGTCGTGGAGCCCAGATAGAAAATAGAAACTTAGGATGGTGCAGCCTGATAGAGCGTAGAGAAAAAGAGTTGAGCAACATGAAAAAAATTCAGAATGATTACATGAACTCTCAAAAATAGTATAATATGGCAGAGAGCAAATTGAACAAAAAAATGAAAAACATACAATTAGTAAGGCAAACCATTATAACTTCAAAATTTAAGTGAGCCTATCATTCTAAACAATAGTACGTTTACTTAGCGCAGCTATGATATTCTCCCACTGGATCTACAATGTATATTCCATGCCAACAAATATAGTGTGTTTATGTCAGTTAAAAAGGTAAAATACCAAAAATTGGTATAAAAGAGCAAGATAAGATGCTTGTGCATTTCCAGCATCCACACAAAATGCACCAAGCATGCCCTTGCATATCTCGACAAACGCATGCTTCCCTACTTGAATACCTTGGAGTGACGATGACTGGTGACCTTTCTTTTTGTAGGTCGCATCTTTCCGATCACATAATTGGCATCCTTTTTTTTCAGATTTTGGAGTACAGAAGACTACTGTTCGTACTACTCCTAGCAGGACATACATTAATACATGAAAAGAAGAATGGTTTAAGAACATAACAGAAAATTGTACCTTGCCTCAGGGGAGATGGGCACGGGCTCTGCAGCTTGCAGTGAGCGAGATTCGTAGCAGGGGACGGCGGCGGCGGCGTGGCCGCGAACGCAGGCGACCAACACCTACACGAATTTGGCGAGGATGGCCTCCTCTGAGGCCAGGTTGGTGTCCTCTAATCAGCAGCTTGTCAAGCCTCCCAGAACGGCACACATGACTTGGCGGCGGCGCCCGCGCTGGGAGACACGAGGCTGAGCAATAGGGGGCGGACCCCAGGACGCAAGCGCCGCTGGAGGCGTCGGTGGCACACACCGTAGGAGCGGGCGGAGGGGATCAAGCGAGGGACAGATGGGGGCCTTGCCGGCGCGTGGTCATCCGCGGTGGTGGCACCACCAGATCGGTGCCCGCTAGGGTTTGGGACGAGAAGAGGGAGGGGTTGGAGAAAAGAGAGACGATGTCGACCGTAGTTTTGTGTCGATTGGCGAGTCGTTGATTTTTTTTCGTAGGTTTTTTTTTCGTTCGAGGCATCGCTCCTGGATGCATCGCTCCCTCTTTTGGTTGGGTTTTTATTGCGTTTATTAATTGGCAACGTGTTATCGGTTCCTGCCCGTTTATAACGTGTCTAGTTAGGAAACTTTGGGAAAATTAGGAAAGTTTTTATTGCGTTATGAATGAATTGATTGTGTCTGGTTACCTTAAGTTAATTGATTGCGTTTGGAAATAATTGATTGTCATGCATTATTGCGTTTGGAAAGAATTGATTGTCAATGCATTAGGAAAATTAGGATTTGGAATTGATGGTCATAAAACTAAACTTTATTAATTGGTAACGTGTTATCGGTTCCTGCCCATTTATAACGTGTCTAGTTAGGAAACTTTGGGAAAATTAGGAAAGTTTTTATTGCGTTTGGAAAGAATTGATTGTGTCTGGTTACCTTAAGTTAATTGATTGCGTTTGGAAACAATTGATTGTCATGCATGAATCGGGGACGTAAGGGGGGAAACGGAACCTGACTGCGTGCGGTGAGTGGGGTGGGGTTGGGGTGGGTTAATTGTAGCGGAAAAAAAACCGGTTGAAAAAAACCAGACGAGGTGCGACGAAAAAAACCAGACGAGGTGGGACGAAAAAAAACCTGGAACAAAGACTACCAACTGCTCCATTAGGAGTAGAGATTTAGCTTTTGGAAATGATAAATTTTGAAAACATTCAGGATTTGACCATGGTAAATCAAACGTTTTTATGGCAATTTTAGTGACGCGGGGATAGCAAATTTAGTTGACAAATACATGACAACTTTCTGGTAAAAAATACACTACACAAGGATTTATCATCCTCGAAAATGGATTTGCCATGGTCAAATCCCCAACGTTCGGGAGTTATTGGGGTCCCTAGTTTTTCGGCAACACAATTTTTAGGCATGGAAAATCTGATGTTTTTTAGGCAATTTATATTGGCGTGATTATGACAATTTTAGTTTGCAAGCACAACAACTTATAACAAAAAGTAAACTGAGGTGGATTTGTCATGCTCGTCAACTAAACTTGCCATACTCAGAGAACATAATTTGCCTTGAAAACGTTTGATTTGTCATGGTCAAAAATACGTCAAATTTGTAGTAGAGTCCTACATTTTTTTAGTTCCCAATATACGCCGGATCACAATTGCACACATGGCAATTAATCACTGCAATTTTTTACATTACACGGCGCTTTCACTTTAGGACATGGAATTCTTACACGAGAGCGTGGCAAAGTTATCTATTTTTCTCATGGCAAATCTGAATGTTCACTGGCAAACACTAAAAACCCGACATTGGACTTTCAACATTTGCCATATGGAAAGACACTCAGAGAGCATTTTGGATCTGACAAATATCATGGAATATCATAGTCAGTGGAACACAAACAACTGGACGCGAACGACCAGAAAAAATAAAATTACACTGAAAATCATAGTAGCTTGGGACTAAAAGCTTTGTTGTTGTTGTTGTTGTTGTTGAAAATCATACTAGCTTTCTCCCTCCACCAATTGTACATCGTCTGTTGGAGAGTGGTAATTGCACTAAACGAACAACATCAAACTTTCTCCATGCCAGGCTTTAAATACCGCAATAGGCATTCCTCCCTTGAAAGAAGATCTGGAAATTGTTAAAAAGTATGGTTTGAACGAAATGAGCTTGCATAAGTAAATAAAAACAAGATATGATTTTCGAATAAGAACCCTAGATGTATAAAAAGAGGCATAGAACCGACACAATTGGTACTTGCAGGAGCCCTACTATATGTTGGGGAACGTAGCATTTCAAAAACATTACCTACGATCACGCAAGATCTATCTAGGAGAAGCATAGCAACGAGCGGGAGAGTGTGTCCACGTACCCTCGTAGACCGAAAGCGGAAGCGTTTAGTAACGCGGTTGGTGTAGTCCAACGTCTTCGCGATCCAACCGATCCAAGTACCGAACGTACGACACCTCCACGTTCAGCACATGTTCAGCTCGATGACGTCCCACGAACTCTTGATCCAGTTGAGTGTCGCAGGAGAGTTTCGTCAGCACGACGATGTCGTGACCGTGATGATGAAGTTACCAGCGCAGGGCTTCGCCTAAGCACTACAACGATATGACCAAGGTGTGTAACTGTGGAGGGGGGCACCGCACACGACTTGCAAATCAACTTGTGTCTCTATTGGGTGCCCCCTCCCCGCGTATATAAAGGAGGGAAGGAGGAAGAGGCCGGCCAGGGAGAGGGCGCGCCAAGGGAGGGAGTCCTACTCCCACTAGGAGTAGGACTCCTCCTTTTCCTAGTAGGAGTAGGAGAGGGGGAAGGAAGGAGAAGGAAAGGAGGGGGCGCTACCCCTCCCCCCTAGTCCAATTCGGACTAGGCTTGGGGAGCGTGCGGCCCAGCCCTATTCATCCCTGAAGGTGCCCTAGAGGCAATAATAAAGTTGTTATTTGTATCACCTTATATCATGATAAATGTCTTTTATTCATGCTAGAATTGTATTAACCAGAAACTTAGTACATGTGTGAATCTCTACTACATAAAAGAAACGGAGTGTTCCGTCTCCCCTCTTACTTCCTCGTTGCACCCCTTCGTTCGTCTCACCTCCTCTTCGTACGACCTCCCTCCTCCTCCGGTTCAGACTTTTTTGCCCCTAGCGGTTTTATTTCAATCACAATCAATTCTCTTGGAAATCAACCATAATTAGTTGGGGGCTTTAATTCGTTTCCCTGATCTCCTCCCTAATCTACGTCCCTTTCCTCCACCCTTCGCTCCACCAGGATCTATCCGACGTCATATGATCAGGACGAGGTCGCCGCTCGCGTCTGGACGGCAGCAACACTCGCGCGGTACCTATAGGACGTCGGGTCCGGGCTGGCTCAGATTGGACAAGACCCTGTCTGCTCGCGCATCAGCATCACCGGGTGAGGCCCGCACCACGCATATAGATGAACCAAAGTGCTTAGGTAGGCAACTTTAGCCCATCGATCTGCGTCTCCAACTCAACGGCAACCTCTGAACGGTTGCAAAATCCATCATCTCATCTCATTTATGCATAACCAAAGCGATGGTAATTTGTTTACGAATCTACTCACTGCAGTTTACAAATTATTTCACAGCTTCAGTTCCATGCCGCTGCGCATGCAGGTCGCCGCGTCACACATGAACGCTGCCGCCCTGTCTCGCCCATGCAGTGATTAGACTATTGACATATCACAATTTCAATGTAAGTCATTAAAATTTCAGAATACCAGTCAATTCATATTCAAGTCGAGAACTAATAACTGCAGACAATCTTCTTTTTCTACTCGATTGCTCATAATTTGTGTCGTGCTTATTCAGATAATAGCATTTTCTAGTCGAGAATTAATAACCTGCAGACATATTGGTTATTTTGTTAGCATTTTCTGGTTGAGAAATAACCCAAAGACAATCTTCTTGTTTTGTTAAACGAGCTCTATGGGAGAATAGCTTCTGGGAAGGAGGTAATATAATCTGTAGACAGTAGTACATATAAGCCTTGAGACAACCATCTTCCTCTATTAAGCGAACTCTACAGGAGAACATTTTCGAGGATGGAGGTAAAATTGACATAAACGGAAATAGCAAGGTCATAATAGGGTAATTCATCTTGGATAAATCTATGGGAGCTTGCTGCATGTTTTCAGAGTTCAATCCTCCAGCTTACTATGGAACCAACGGCGAGTGGGATTTTTGTTTGTTCATCATAAATAATATTGTAGTTTATTTTTTGGCAACATCAAGTTCCTACAAATAATGTTCACGTGGATAACGAAGATCATCGGTTCGCATCAAAGGCAGCGGCACGAACACCATCCACAAGATCAGCTACATCATCGTCATGAGCCTCCCCTGCAAGGTATCCAATCAGTCCATCACTTGCTTGCTTGATGTCCAGGTTTAGATCCCAATATTGTTGATGTAGTTCTCAAGATCTGTCGGCTTTTCCCATCATCTCAGATTGGTGTTGCATGTATGCATGCATCTTTTTATTTCCTTGTTAGTTTCGATTGTCTTGGACGGAAGGTGTCAATATGCATGAAGATTGTCTGGTATATACATTTCATCTGCTCTTTTGTGCTGACGAGTAATATGGGATGTTGCTGTCAAATGCTCTACTTATTAATTACCTGAATATTTTATGTAAAATGTGATTGACCGTGCCAGTGTCAGAGTTCAATTGTCCAGGTGTGCATGACGGTCGATGAACTTTAGTCACGTGACTGTGGTTGATTGATTTCCATGACATTATTCCTTCATATGGTCCTTTGGTAATACGGGGACATGAATCATTTAGATGCCCAATGATAGAAGCCAAATATGAGGCATTGTCATCCTCATAAATTAAATTGTGTGTTTCAAACTTTCGACGGGGTGCAGGGTGGGATTGCGAGATAGACGTGCCATTTATAGAAGTGGCGAGCTTGGATTGGTGGGGGCGGGGTGGGGGGAGATGAAGATAGTGGGTGAATAAGAAGACAAATTTTTCCAAGCATCGAACGTACGGCACCTCCACGTTCAGCACACGTTCAGCTCGATGACGTCCCACGAACTCTTGATCCAGTTGAGTGTCGCAGGAGAGTTTCGTCAGCACGACGACGTGGTGACGGTGATGATGAAGTTACCGGCGCAGGCCTTCGTCTAAGCACTGCAACGATATGACCGAGGTGTGTAACTGTGGAGGGGGCACCGCACACGGCTGGCAAATCAACTTATGTGTTCTAGGGTGCCCCCTGCCCCCGTATATAAAGGAGCAAGGGGAGGCTGGCCGGCCCCTATGGTGCGCCCCAAGAGAGGGGTTCCTACTAGCAATAGGAATCCTATTCCTAGTAGGAATCCACCAAGAGGGAGAGGGGGAGGAAGGAGAGGGAGAGGGAGAAGGAAAGGGGGTGCCGCCCCCCTTCCTAGTCCAATTCGGACTCAAGGGAGAGGGGGCGCGCAGCCTGCCCTAGCCGCCCCTATCACTCTCTCCACTAAGGCCCATGTGGCCCATTAGTTTCCCCGGGGGGTTCCCATAACCCTCCGGCACTCTGGTTTTATCCGAAACTTCTCCGGAACACTTTCGGTGTCCGAATATAGTCGTCCTATAAATTATTCTTTATGCCTCGACCATTTCGAGACTCCTCGTCATGTCTGTGATCTCATTTGTGACTCCGAACAACCTTCGGTACATCAAAATACATAAACTCATAATACTGATCGTCATTGAACGTTAAGCGTGCAGACCCTACGGGTTCGAGAACTATGTAGACATGACCGAGACTCATCTCTGGTCAATAACCAATAGCGGAACCTGGATGCGCATATTGGTTCCTACATATTCTACGAAGATCTTTATCGGTCAAACCGCATAACAACATACGCTGTTCCCTTTGTCATCGGTATGTTACTTGCCCGATATTCGATCGCCCGTATCATCATACCTAGTTCATGAAGGAAATATGCCCTAGAGGCAATAATAAAGTTGTTATTTATATTTCCTTATATCATGATAAATGTTTATTATTCATGCTAGAATTGTATTAACCGGAAACTTAGTATATGTGTGAATACATAGACAAAACAGATTGTCCCTAGTATGCCTCTACTAGACTAGCTCGTTAATCAAAGATGGTCATGTTTCCTGACCATAGACATGTGTTGTCATTTGATCAACGGGATCACATCATTATGAGAATGATGTGATGGACAAGACCCATCCGTTAGCTTAGCAATATGATCGTTTAGTTTTTCTGCTATTGCTTTCTTCATGACTTATACATGTTCCTATGACTATGAGATTATGCAACTCCCGAATACCGGAGGAACACCTTGTGTGCTATCAAACGTCACAACGTAACTGGGTGATTATAAAGATGCTCTACAGGTGTCTCCAAAGGTGTTTGTGGTGTTGGCATAAATCGAGAATAGGATTTGTCACTCCGAGTGCCGGATAGGTATGTCTGGGCCCTCTCGGTAATACACATCGTAGTAAGCCTTGCAAGCAAACGACTAATGAGTTAGTGCGACTTCTCGAGCTTGCGTTGTATTCCCTCGAAGAGGAAAGGGTGATGCAGCACAGTAGCGTAAGTATTTCCCTCAGTTTTTGAGAACCAAAGTATCAATTCCATAGGAGACCACGCGCGAGTCCTTCGCACCTGCACAAACAAATAAGAACTTCACAGCCAACGCGATAAGGGGTTGTCAATCCCTTTACGGTCACTTACGAAAGTGAGATCTGATAGATAGGATAGTTTGGTATTTTTGGTATTTTGGATATAAGAATAGAAAGTAAAAACAGCAAGTAAAGTAGATTGTAGATTGATATGTTGAGAATAGACCCGGGGGGCATAGGTTACACTAGTGGCTTCTCTCATGATAGCAGAATTCTACGGTGGGTGAACAAATTACTGTCGAGCAATTGATAGAAAAGCGAATAATTATGAGAATATCTAAGCATGATCATTATATATAGGCATCATGTCCGTGACAAGTAGATCAAAACGATTCTGCATCTACTACTATTACTCTACACATCGATCGCTATCCAGCATGCATCTAGAGTATTAACTTCATAAAAACAGAGTAATGCTTTAAGCAAGATGGCATGATGTAGAGGGATAAACTCAAGCAATATGATATAAACCCCATCCTTTTATCCTCGATATCAACAATACAATACGTGCCTTGCTGCCCTTGTTGTCACTGGAAAAGGACACCGCAAGATTGAACCTGTGACAGCCTTATTTTTGCCCTCTTTTATTTGCCTGAGTTTTATTTGGATTTAATTTGAACCTTGGGATTTTTTTGAATATTTTCATATGGACTTAGACACTTGGGTACCCTTGGCTTTCATCCAAGTGCCTCATATCAATCTCAAATCATCTTTTCCTCTGGTTCACCCTAAAATAATTATTGGAATATTTTTATTTATTGAAAAATATTCATTTTCCCCTCCAAAACCCTAGTTAAGCCCATTGTGCTACAAAGCAACCCCAATTTTTCTGGCCCACAAAAATCTGAGGAAATTCATAAATATTCTTTGGACCCTAGGACGCATTCCTGAGCGAAAATATTGCACCACTTTTTGGAACATTTTTGCTACAAAAATTCTTTTCTATTCTGGACAGAAATGGTAGTTTCTACAACAACTACCATTTTACTTGCTCCATTGCTTCTGAAACTCCTTGTGCATCTTTACCTTAGTAACTTAGGGCTAGCCTCCAAAGCACAGCCTCCAACTCCTAGACAATTTACCTCAGTAAACTCTCAAAGTTTCTGTCCAGGAACTTACCAGCCGTGTGAATTTCTTTCTACTGTGTCTGGATCCAAACTAAACCTGGGTAACACTCATATCTACCACGAACAACACGGCAGACATGATTTTTGGCACCAAGTCGGCCAGTAGGCAGAGTTCACGCGGTGACCACGCGTGTGCACCATGCCAGGCTGCTTGTCAGCGTGCTCTGGATGCCGCCGAGTGCTCTGTTTCGCGCGTGCTCGCTTCCACGCCTGCCGGAGCTTGCCAAACCGCGCCACCATCTTCGTTCGACTACAACACCCCCCTGGCACTCGCCGACGCCGGAGCTCGCCGCAGCGAGCACGGGCGCGGTCCGGCCAAGGCAACAGTGCGATGCGCACTATGCTCGTCGCCATTCCAGCGACCCTGTGCTTGTCTCCATCCGTCCACAACTTCTGCGTGAACCCCGTCGCCTTCTCCCCCTATCACTGACGCCATTCGTTGTCGGGCGCAACGTCCAGGTGTCGCCGGCGGAGCCCCGATCCCCCTCTCGGCTCGCCTATATATAGGACCCCTCCCAGCCTTCCCAAGCACCCCGCTCCACTCCCACACACACCACAACTGCGTAGAACCTCGTGGCCCGACCGGGCAGGCCATAGGCCGCCGTCCCCGAGCTTGAGCTCGCCGGTGATCCCCTCGGGTCGTCGCGGTAGCTCCAGCCACTCTTAGGCCAGGGCAACCCTTCCAAAGCCTCCGCCACTCTCTGGTGGTGCTGTTCCACCTAGTTGGAGCTTCTGGAGTCGTCGTTGCTCGCCCTCTTACTCAACTCCGGTGACCACCCCGTTCTGCCTCCGCCTGCGAGGCCATTTCCGACGCCGTTCGACCACCTCTAGCTACGCTATGGGTACGGGCAGGTGTGCCTCGACCTCCTCTGTTGATCTATCCCTCCCATCTTGGCCAAGGAGCTCGCGTCGCCGGCGTGCGCTCCGGCGAGGCCATGACCGCCCCTGTTCTTCTCCCTCTCTCCCCCTCACCTGACTAGCGGGGCCCGCTAGTCAGCCTCTCTGTACTCGTGCGAAGCGGTACTAGTGGTGGCGCCCTGGGCCTTTACGCCTTCGACGTCACCCCCTTTTCCAGTCTGTTTATTTAAATTCCAAATTTAAATATATTCCAGAACACTTCAAGCTGCAATAACTTTTTAACCATAAGTCCAAATGAATTGATTCATTTTGCATTGTGTTCTTTGTAAAGAAATCTTGCAGCACACCAAAAATGAGACTTTTTGGTGCTGTGTAGAATTTGTGGTGAACTTTTGAATGGTTCTTGATATTTTGTTTTTGTACCTTTAAATATTTTCATAAGGTGAAGCTTGTCTTGAGGATCACTAGGAGGCTTGTGAACCTCATTTGAACTAAGGCAGGCCACAACAACGTTTTCATGGTGCCATTTCAATATTTGTGATTTTCTAACTTGAATAATGATTTAATCCATGTACATGAATTTATTTTTGTAAGTTACATTCTGTTGGTTGCTGCATTTAGTTGTTATATTTAGTTAAAGAAAGTTGGAAGTTGATTTAAGTTGTTAAGATAGCTAGAAGAAAGTTTGGGTCATGGAGAACTAATATGCGTATGAAAATAAATAGTTATGTGAAGTTATTTTTCTTGCATAAGAACTATGGTAAAATTTTGCTAGAAAATATTCTGTTTTTAATTAAAAGTAAATCATAACCAGAAGAATGTTGGAAGTTGTGATGCTTGCACTTAGTAGGGTAAAGTTGACCACGTTCTTTATGGTAATGCATATCGGTATGTTGCATTTGCATGGCATCTTATGACACGGGTTATTTATTTTCTTTAAGTTGAACATGTTAATAACTCAACTTGAATAAATTGTTGACCGGGTCATGGTGCCACTGAATCAAGTTTTTCCCAGTGCAACCACATTTGCCTTTATGGGAAGGTCTTTATTCGGTCCGTTCTCATGCCTCTGGTCGGTACCTCCAAGTAGGGAAGGTTATGGGCATGCGGTACCTTGGCCCGGTAAGCAGACATAACCTTGTGTGCCCGTTGTTGAGTTTATGGTACCGAGTCCCCGTTTGGGATAGTTTATGTTTGGCCACGACGGTGGTAAGTGTGCCTTTGGTAGGCACGGGGCCACCCAGGACTATTCTGGTAGGGAATGGGTCGGAGTGGCCGGGAGAGTGTCATGGCAATGGAAGAGTTTTGTCGGAACACCGTTGGTCCACCCGAATGGGAAAGCGAGGCCATGGGTTCCGTGGTGTGGGTACAATGCACTACCTCTGCAAAGTGTAATTAATCTATCGATAGCCGAGTCCGCGGTCACGGACACGCTCGAAAGTAAGTCACACCATGGGTCAACATTAAATAAAATTTTGTTCACTGAGTTATGAACTTTGCACTGTTAAAGATGGTGGAAGAGCCACCAGGATGATTGAGACCAAGTATGGTCAGGGTTGTGATCGCCGGAAAGATCACGAGATTTGTTATGTTGAGATGAACAAGTTGGTGTATCACGAATGATCACCGTTGGTAAGTCAGCCCGAGGGACTAGATTCACAAAGGCATGAGCACAACATGTTGGTTATATTCATACTCATGTTTGGTGCTGCATTTTAATAATTGAATAATTATCATGATATTGTTTGTCATTATGATTTTGTTTGCTGTAAGCTTGCAAGTACATTCAATGTACTGACCTGGTGTGTCATGCCAGATTTCAGGAAAGTTTCGCTGGAAAGGAGTGCTGTCCGAGTCTAGATCGTGTCCACATCGGTGTCCATGTGCTATGGAGTTCCGCTACGAAGTCGTTCCACTGCCGCGTAGTTGTTATGACCGAGGCCCTTTTATGTTCATTAAATAATGCACATATTGTCCAGCCTCACCGTGTGTGCCGCTTGGCCTCACTACCTGTTGTAATGTAAAACTGTGATCCGCTAGTATCAATAAAGCGGTTGTTTTCCATACCAATATGTTGTGTGTTGCCAGAAGACAAGGTCTCTGGGCTGGCAATGCAGGGTAAACCGGTCGCTCTGAGCCGGGTGCCACAACGCTTGGTATCAGAGTTGCGCTGACTGTAGGACACGTTAGACTAAGACGTGTTAACTAAGCGCTAGGTACGCATTTAAGTTGAGTGTTGGTAGTCTGTGTAGCTGGTTGTTGCTTTACATATACTTGTATTATTTTTTTATGCTAACCTAATGATGGTTGTGAGTGTAGATGGCTCCAGTGTCGTATCCGTGCCAGTTGCAGCTGATGCCGTACACGTCATCGCACCTCCTTCGTAACGTGTGGTGTCGGCTGTACCCTCACGGAGATGACCTAGTTTATCATGTGTACCGGGAGCGTCTAGCAGGCTCAATATATGAGTACCAGGCAGTGGTGACTCTGCGCACACGTTCCGACTCCAGCTCTTACAATTGCACCTCTCGGAGCGGTTACGCTTCTACTCCTTCGCAGGCCGTCCAATTTGCTGCATTCGAGATCCTTGTTGAACTCCGTCACAGTGAGTCCGCATGCAGAATCATCCAGGTTTCCACTACTATACTTCTCTGCACGACAATGGTCATTTTCATTTCCCTGATATTGATCCAGAGTCTGATAGTGTTGCTAGCCATCTTCCCCGTTATATCACTGCTAGCTATCTTCTGATCCACGAGCTGGCTCGAGAGTTGACTAGCACTCGCATTGCTTTAGCCACTACTAGGTCTGTCACTATTCTCGCATCGACAGGATTTACCCCTTACATTCCCACCAGTTCTTCTTCCCCTATTTCACCAGTTACTCCTCCAAGTATCTCGAGCGCCTCTACCATAAATCCTCTCAGTGCTCCTACCGAGTGGGTTTCGCTTCTCACTACTCCTGTAGCCCCTATGATCCACCCTATTCCCGCCCCGGAAGGACAGCCTCCGAGGCAGCGTCGTTGTGTTACCTTTAACCCAGAGGTTTCAGTTAACCTCGTCAGTTCAGGATTCGAGTCCACTTTAGGGGAGGACCCCACGGCACCCGCAGAGCAGTAGAGCTCCAGAGTATTCGCAGTTGTCAGGCTGATGTGCGGATGTAGTTGTGCGAGTCATGATGTTTCGTTTCATGTATGAGTGTAGTGGAACAGGGCATGTTAATTACTTTTCATGTATGAGTCCCTATATAATTATGCTGGAATTGTATTTCTTTTATTCGCTGTCTTTTCTTCGTAATTTTGATTTCTCTCGAGGTTTGTTGCTGGCTTTTCCCCAATTATCTCTTTTGAATGTTTCTCATATCGGTTGCATTGTCTTGGGAAAAAACCATAATAGGATGACACGGGGAGGCAACAGTAGCAGCGCTCACGAGGATGTTCCTGTTCGTCGCTCCGCCCGACAGGAAGGACACTCTCCCAAGCCGTACATACCACCGCCTCCACCGCCAAATCCGCCTACCACTGAGCAAATTCTGCGTATGTTTGAGGAAAGAAGAAGTAATGATCTGCTTGATATATTGAAAAGTGTTCAAGCTATGGTTGGTCAGAATGGAAATCAGAACGGTCATCACTCCAAGCTATCATATTTTCAGAGAACTCAGCCTCCCAGTTTCAGTCAGGTTGTTGACCCTTTGGATGCCGACGATTGGTTGCGGACCATTGAAAGGAAGCTTGAGATTGCCCGTACTGGAGAAGAGGACAAAGTTCCATATGCAACTCACTATCTTGAAGGCGCTGCTGCCATATGGTGGGAAAATGCAAAAGCCATGTGGCCTGCTGATGAAGAACTCACCTGGTCAAATTTCAAGGATCAGTTCCGAAAATATCATATCCTTACTGGAATTATGAAAACCAAGCAGCATGGATTTCTTGCACTCGCCCAAGGAAATCTGTCTGTGGGTGAGTATTTGCAGAAATTCAACCACCTGGCCCGTTACTCCCTTTATGACGTGGCCACTGAAGAAAGAAAGATTGACACATTCCTTGGAGGATTAAACACGTAACTCAGGTGCACCATCAGCATGCTCGATTTTCCAGACTTCCAAACTTTGGTGAATAAAGCGTTCATTGCGGAAAGAGAACACAAGCTCGTACTGGACAACCGGCCTGCTAATTACGAGCACAAGCGCAAGTTTGAACCAAGGAAAGAAGGGCAACCAGTGCAGAAGGCTCGAACCTGGCAGCAGACTCGGGTGGAATACAAGCCCAATTGGCAACAGAATGTTAATAAGACCACTACCCAAGTCAAGAATGTTGTCAACCAACCCAGTACACGAGGAGCGTCAGCGCAACAATTCTTGTTTCAGTTGTGGGCAAAATGGACACTATGCTAGGCAGTGCCCCAAGAACAGCAAGGCGAACGCCTTATTCCGGCCACAAGTCAACTTTATGGGGCCATACACGAACCAGCAAAACATCACCGGGCACGTCCATCACCTCTCCGCGAATGAAGCCCAAGAAAACCCCGAAGTAGTCATTGGTATGTTTTCTATTAATAGCATACCTGCAATAATTTATTTGACTCAGGGGATTCCCACTCTTTTATTTCTCGGAGTTTTGTTGCCCAAAACAAATTTTCTTGTTCTCTTTTGGGCAAAAATATGTTGGTACAAACCATGGGATCTTTAATCAAGAGTAATCTGGTCTGCCGTGATTTGGAAATCAATATCAACGGAATAAGCTTTCCAACTTCCTTGATACTCATTGAGTCGGTACAGTTGGACGTTATTTTGGGCATGAATTAGCTGGCCCAATATCAAGTATGCACAAACTGTGCAACCCGAGAAGTCACTCTGACCAGTCAAAAGGGACAGGCTAGAAAATTCTACTCCCGCAGAAGCATACCAAAGAAGGGAATGATATTCACAGCTGTGGCTGAATTGGAATTAATTCCAGTGGTCAGTGAATTTCCTGATGTATTTCCAGAAGAATTGCCAGGCATGCCGCCAGATCGAGAGCTTGAGTTTGCAATAGATCTTGTACCCGGAACCGCACCACTATACAAGAAGTATTACCGGACGCCCTCATTAGAATTAGTGGAATTAAAGAAGCAGCTCGATGAAATGCTCCAGAAAGGATATATCCGTCCCAGTTCCTCACCATGGGGATCACCTGCTCTCTTCGTGAGCAAGAAGGATGGCAGCCTCCGCATGTGTGTGGATTACCGTCAGCTGGATGATGTCACCATCAAAAATAAATATCCGCTGCCAAGAATTGATGACTTGTTTGATCAGCTCAGTGGGGCCAAGGTATTCTCCAAGATTGATTTACGGACAGGATACCATCATCTTAAGATTAAAAAGGAAGATATTCCTAAGACCGCATTCACCACTCGATACAGTCTTTATGAATATACAGTCATGTCCTTTGGTCTCACCAATGCCCATGCGTTCTTCATGCACATGATGAGCAAAGTATTCATGGACTTCCTCGATAAGTTCGTGGTAGTCTTTATCGATGGCATACTTATATATTCAAAAAGTGAAGGGGATCACAAAGAACATCTTCGAGCAGTGTTACAACGACTCCGCGACCATCAGCTTTATGCCAAATTCAGTAAATGTGAGTTTTGGCTCAAACAAGTTGGATTTCTTGGACACGTGCTATCCGCCGAGGGTATAGCCGTAGACCCAAGCAAGGTAAAAGATGTGCTCAATTGGTTGCCACCAACAACGGTATCTCAGATCAGGAGTTTCCTTGGACTGGCTGGATATTACCATCGTTTCATTGAAGGGTTCTCCAAGATTGCTAAGTCCATGACAGAGCTGCTCAAAAAGGACAGGAAGTTTGAATGTACTAAAGACTGTGAGAAAAGTTTCAGTGAGCTAAAGATACGGTTGACAACTGCACCCGTATTAACTCTTCCAGACATCCACCGCAGTTTTGATGTATACTATGATGCATCCAGACAAGGACTTGGTTGCGTACTTATGCAAGACGGCAAGGTAGTAGCATATGCATCACGATAGCTGCAACCGCACAAAGGAAATTACCCTACTCATGATCTGGAATTGGCCGCAATGGTGCATGCTCTCAAAATATGGAGGCATTACCTCATCGAGAAGAAGTGCCAAATTTTTACCAATCACAAAAGTCTCAAGTATATATTTACTCAGCCAGATTTAAATCTCCGTTAGCGAAGGTGGCTTGAGCTGGTTAAGGATTATGATCTTGGAATAAATTACCACCCGGGTAAAGCCAACGTGGTGGCTGACGCACTCAGTCGAAAGCCGGTCAGCCTAAATGTCATATTAGAATCTTTGCCCACTAAACTTCAAGAGGAGATTGCTCAACTCAATCTGAACATAGTTGAGGCTGGTCTCGCTAATATTTCGGAAGTTACCCCCACACTTGAGGAAGAAATCTACAAGGCCCAGCAAGATGATCCTGTCCTGCAAAGGCATGCCAAGAATATGCCGATTTCTCAAAGAATCACTTTGGGACTCTTTGATTTCGTGGAAGGATTTGTGTACCAAATCAGTCGGACCTGAAAAAGAAAATCTTGTCAAAAGCACACGAATCCTCATACTCTATTCACCCCGGGGGTACAAAAATGTATTAAGACCTTCGTCAAATATTTTGGTGGGATGGAATGAAGAAAGACATTGCCTACTTTGTGGCTTGCTGCGACACATGCAACAAAGTAAAGGCAGAACATCAGAAGCCAGCCGGACTTCTTCAACCGCTGCCAGTTTCACAATGGAAATGGGATGACATCTGCATGGACTTCATCACTAGACTACCCAAGACTCAGCAAGGCAATGATGCGATATGGTTCATAGTAGACACTCTAACCAAGGTAGCTCACTTTATCTCGGTCAAGACCACATATCGAGCAGACCAACTTGCACGGTTGTATGTGTCCAGAATAGCCAGTCTGCATGGAGTACCCCGAACCATCACTTCCGGCCGAGGTTCACTTTTTACCTCCACTTTCTGGTCCCGTCTCCATCAAGCCTTGGGGACAGCCCTGAAATACAGTACCGCTTATCATCCTCAGACTGATGGACAGACAGAGCGGGTAAACCAAATACTTGAAGATATGCTGCGAGCTTGCGTCTTGGCCCAAGGATCTAAATGGGAAGATTGTCTGCCTTACGCCGAGTTCTCCTACAACAACAGTTTCCAAACCACTCTAAAGATGTCACCGTACGAGGCTTTATATGGTCGCAAGTGTCGTACCCCGTTAAATTGGTCTCAGACTGGAGATAGCCGTATCTTCTGAATAGACCTCATGATGGAAGCTGAGAAACAAGTTAAGGAGATCAAAGATAGATTACAATTGGCCAAATCTCGACAGAAGAGTTATTACGATGCAAAACACCGACAGCTCAGTTTTGAGCCCGGAGAACACGTATACCTCCGATTCACTCCTATGAGAGGAGTCAAGAGATTTCAGACTCGCGGGAAGTTGGCACCAAGATTTATTGGCCCCTTTCCAGTTATTTCTCGAGTGGGCACCGTTGCTTATCAATTGGAATTGCCCCCGGAATTGTCCGATGTGCACAACGTGTTTCATGTCTCACAGTTGAGGCGGTGCATATCGCCGCCTCAAAAAAAGACTACCATGTCCAACATAGAGTTGGCAAAGGATTTAACATACGAATAGAGACCGTTCAAAATTGTGCGTCAGATGGAAAGGGTCACTCGCAGTAAAGTAAGGAAGTTTTATAAGGTGAAGTGGGAGCACCACACCGAGTCAGAAGCAACCTGGGAACAAGAAGAATTCCTAAATACATACTATCCGGAATGGTTTTCCCAAGCAACCGAATCTCGAGGACGATATTCATTCTAAGTGGGGGAGGTTTGTGACAGCCTGATTTTTGCCCTCTTTTATTTGCCTGAGTTTTATTTGGATTTAATTTGAACCTTGGGATTTTTTGAATCTTTTCATATGGACTTAAACACTTGGGTACCCTTGGCTTTCACCCAAGTGCCTCATATCCATCTCAAATCATCTTTTCCCTCTGGTTCACCCTAAAAAAATATCGGAATATTTTTCTTTATTGAAAAATATTCATTTTCCCTCCAAAACCCTAGTTAAGCCCAATGTGCTCCAAAGCAACCCCAATTTTTTTGGCCCACAAAAATCTGAGGAAATTCATAAATATTCTTTGGACCCTAGGACGCATTCCTGAGCAAAAATATTGCACCACTTTTTGGAATATTTTTGCTACAGAAATTCTTTTCTATTCTGGACAGAAATGGTAGTTTCTACAGCAACTACCATTTTACTTGCTCCATTGCTTCTGAAACTCCTTGTGCATCTTTACCATAGTAACTTAGGGCTAGCCTCCAAAGCACAGCCTCCAACTCCTGGCCAATTTACCTCAGTAAACTCTCAAAGTTTCTGTCCAGAAACTTACCAACCGTGTGAATTTCTTTCTACTGCGTCTGGATCCAAACTAAACTTGGGTAACACTCATATCTACCACGAACAACACGCTAGACATGATCTTTGGCACCAAGTCGGCCAGTTGGCAGAGTTCATGCAGTGACCACACGTGTGCACCATGCCAGGCTGCTTGTTGGCGCACTTTGGATGCCGCCGAGCGCTCTGTTTCGCGCGTGCTCGCTTCCACGCCTGCTGGAGCTTGCCAAACCGCACCACCATCTTCATCTCGACTTCTACAGCATCCTCCTGGCACTCGCCGATGCCAGAGCTCGCCGCAGCGAGCACGGGCGCGGTCTGGCCAAGGCAACAATGCGATGCGCACTGTGCTCGTGGCCATTCCAGCGACCATGTGCTCGTCTCCGTCCGTCCAGAGCTCTCGCGTGAACCCCGTCGCCTTCTCACCCTCTCACTGATGCCATTCGTCGCCGGGCGCAGCGTCCAGGTGTCGCCGGCGGAGCCCTGATCCCCCCTCTCGGCTCGCCTATATATAGGACCCCTCCCAGCCTTCCCAAGCACCCCGCTCCACTCCCACGCACACCACAACTACGTAGAACCTCGTGGCCTGGCCGGGCAGGCCACAGGCCGCCGTCCTCGAGCTTGAGCTCGTCGGCGATCCCCTCGGGTCGTCGCGGTAGCTCCAGCCCCTCTCAGGCCAGGGCAACCCTTCCAGAGCCTCCGCCACTCTCTGGTGGTGCTGTTCCACCTAGTTGGCGCTTCTGGAGTCGCCGTTGCTCGCCGTCTTCCTCAATCCGGCGACCTCCCCGTTCTAACTCCGTCTGCGAGGCCATTTTCGACGCCGTCCGACCACCTCTAGCTACGCTACGGGTACGGGCAGTTGCGCCTCGACCTCCTATGTTGATCTATCCATCCCATCTTGGTCAAGGAGCTCGCGTCGCCAGTGTGCGCTCCGGCGAGGCCACGATGATGTCTACACACGCTTCTATTCTTGTAGACTATGTTGGGCCTCCAAGCGCAGAGGTTTGTAGGACAGCAGCAATTTCCCTCAAGTGGATGACCTAAGGTTTATCGAACTCAGGGAAGTAGAGGTTGAAGATGGTCTCTCTCAAGCAACCCTGCAACTAAGATACAAGAAGTCTCTTGTGTCCCCAACACACCTAATACAACTAGAAGTTGTATAGGTGCACTAGTTCGGCGAAGAGATGGTAAAATATGGATGATAGGAGTGGCAAAGCAAAGTAATATAAATCTGTAATAAAAAAAGTGCAGCAAGCAAACAAGTGGTAAACGTGAGCACAAATGGTATTGCAATGGTGGAAACAAGGCCTAGGCTTCATACTTTCACTAGTGGCAACTCCCAACAACATTAACATAGTCTAATCACATGATATTTCCCATAAAACATGCAATGGAGACGCACTCGGAGGTCTTTCCTTTGTGGTCAAGAGAGGACGAGAATTATGTAGGGCTACAAAAGCACACCTCAAAGTTCGTAGTTCTCAATCTATGGATTTCCCAATGTCACCGCGGCCATCCAAAGAGAGTACCAAAATCACCACAACATATCTCCAGGATAGTCAAAGACAAGCACCAAGAGACTCTCAATCTTCAATCAACACACAAAAGAGGAAATCACTCATGAAAATATTCTTCTAATCTATGTCCAATAGACCGCTGTCACCTTGGTCTCGGGGATTATACTAGATAAAGACAAGTGAGTACATCAATTAAATACATAGAGGAAGGGGAAATATCATGGGATCGCCCTAGATTAACATAGCCTATGATCACAACGAAGATCACATCATGGGAGAGAGAATTGACCACATAGCTACTGGTAGAAACCTCAGCCCCGAGGAGGAACTAATCCCGCATCATGGAGGGAGGAAGCAACGTCGATGGAGATGAATCCGGGGGCACTTCCTCGTCCCGGCAAGATGCCGGCACAGGAATTCTGGTCCCCTGAAACTTGGTGGCGATGGCGGCGGTGATCGGAATTGCTTCTGAAGAAAAGGGTTCTGGAATCAGGGTTTCTGCGACGGGAGAATTAATAGGAGGCCAAGTAGGGCACCAGAGGAGGTGGGAGCCCCCCAGGCGGCCCCCCGACGCGGCCAGGGGTGGGGCCGCGCCATCAGGGCGCCTGGGGCCCCTCTGGCCCCCCTCTGGCCCCACTTCTGGCGCATGGAAGCTTCTGGAGCGCTGATTTTTTATATATTTTTCCCGGAATTTTTCTGGCAATTTAAGTAATGGGAAAACCTGAAATACAAAAACAGCAGAAAACAGAAACTGGCACTGGGGTGCTCTGAGTTAATAGGTTAGTCCAAATATGATCAAAAGTGTATGAAAGTGTATCAAAAGCATAGCAATATCACCCAAAACATGCATGGATCAAGCAGAAATTATAGATACGTTTGGGACGTATCAACATCCCCAAGCTTAATTCCTGCTCGTCCTCGTGTAGGTAAATGATAACAAGCACAATTTCTGTGGTGACATGCTACCAAAGAGTCTTTCACAATCACATGACAAATGCTTATTGAGATAATGAATCTTTAGTAATTAAGTTGCCTCATGAGAATATCACAAAGAACTGAAAGTTTACATTATGATACTGAAACACCCAATAGATTTGTAGTGAGCATGGTGTGCAAACATGACAAAGTGATACCTCGCTTGCCCCCTTTAGTGAAGCAAAACATAAATGCAGGAGCACCTCCGAAGTTTAAGTGACGACTAGATACACTGATTTCAGAATAAGCGATATCACAATCATGCAGAAGACAATGGTACTTTGGGACAATGCACATTACACTCAGAATGACAATCATGCTCTCAATAGTTGGTGCTTTGAAGAAAGAAGGTGGAGACTCTCGAACCGTGGATTTTTATGGCAAGGTTGAAAACCCGTGGCTGGAAGCAAAGACTAAACAAGTACCAGAGCTCGTGGTTTTAAAAACAGAGATAAAAAGCTTTTGGGAGGTGCATAATTCGTCAACGAATGCTAGTAGATAACCCAATTACTTCTTATGCTGGACAAGTATCGAGGAACGGCTCCCACGCGGGGACGATCACATCCCCTTAATCTCCTTTGTTTATCACTGCCAGAGTTTCCTGATTTCTCATGAACAAAGCGTGAAGGAGGGTTTGTTTGTTGCTATTATCTTTTGTGAGCTGGGCGCACCCATGCCAGTCCCTCCTCGTATTAGGGGTTTGCAGATTAGACATGCAATCCCGGGGTAAAATTTGTCCAACATATGAATTACCTACTACTTCCTCATGAGCTAAAGCAGAGGCACAAAAGAGAAATGCTTTTGAATAATTTTGAGATGGTACAAGAAAGTCTTTGTTAGGAATGGCAAGTAAATACCATATATAGGAAGGTATGGTGGACTCATATGGCATAACTGGTTTCAAGGATTTTGGATGCACAAGCAGTCAGACCGCTTAGTACAGGTGAAGGCTAGCAAAAGACTGGGAGCGACCAACTAAGAGAGCAATGACGGCCATAATCATGCAGAGCGACAAAGCAACATTGAATCGGGCATGGAAGTTATATCACTACTCACAAATTAAAGATCATCAAGGCTTGATAGACTTTCTTTACAGTCTTAAATATGCGTGAGCATATGCCAAGTCAATCAAAATAAATTCTTGGAGGAAGATATCACTAAACCATACCACATCATAGGCAAACAAATCATGTTGGTACTTCAATAACACATTAAGAACCCCCAGCTATTTGAGACTAACCATAAGAAAACATGAACTACTAAGCACCATTATGCACATAGCATTTTTATCATAGACATATCAACTAGTGACACAGAAGCCAACTCTCTTAACAAGATAAGCATGATAACTCAAGAGAGTTCCAGAAGCAACAACCTAAACAAAAGCTCTTAAAAAGATAAGCATGAAAACTAAGAGCTAAGCATGACAGCAGCTATGAAAAGATAAAGAACACACACAAGAAGATACGCATGCAAGCCTATGTTGTGTTCTACAGTGGAGTGGAGCGTGTTTCTCTCCCAAACAATGAAGGCTAGGATCCAACTTGTTAAGAACAGCAAGTAAAACTAAATAAACTAAAAAGAAAAGAGCAAGACGCTCCAAGCATAGCACATAACGCATGAAGTGATAAAAATATAGTGGAACGAAGGACGAACTGATAATTGTTGATGGAGAAGGGGATGCACGGGGGCATCCCCAAGCTTAGATGCTTGAGTATCCTTGGATATTTCTTGGGGGTGCATGGGGGCATCCCCAAGCTTGAGCGTTTGACACTCCTGAATCTTGTTTTATCATCTTCCCTCGCACACTTGAAAACTCCCTTCATACATAACTCATCATAATCTGATTAGAGAGGTTAGTACCCACAATAAAATAATTTTTCTCTACTGGAAACAAAGATATTCTTGAAGGTCTACTGTTTCTCAAGATCGCCAAAAAGTTTTTGCAAAGAAAAAGCAAGCTTAAGGTCTGCAAAACGAAAAAAAGGCAAAACATGGCAGAATCTGTGAAAAACAGACCAGCAGGTAGTAAATAATTTTTTTGGGGTACTTCTGCAACTCAAATTAAAAAACTCAAAACGGACGCTCGAAAGCCGATTGTATAGAGCATGCTGTCAAAACAATTCAGATCAAAAAGATGATCTGGCGATTTTATTCGAATTTTTCTTTCCAAGGACATATTCTGTTTTCTGGACAGCATGTCACAACTTTTGAACTTTCTTGCAATCAGAGGCTAAAATTGGCACAAAGCTGAAAAATAAAGATACAATGATGTTGCTACAGTAGTAACAAACATCAAGACCACTAAAAACTGAAAGAACAAACTGAAAGCAAAGATAACAAGGGTTGTCTCCCTAGAGCTTTTTCTTTATAGCCATAAAGATAGGCTTAGGACTTTAATGATGGTCTCGTAGGAATAAGAGTTGAAGAACAAAAGAGAGCATCAAGAAGCAAATACCAAACACATTTAAGCCTAACATGCTTCCTATGCATAGGAATATTGCAATAGAATAATTCATTGAAGCACAAAGCAATAAGCATAGGAAGACAAAACAAGTGCATCTTCAAAACCTTCAACATAAAGAGAGGGAACTTGATATTATTGAAATATCTATAAGCATATGTTCCCTTCTCATAATAATTTTCAGTGGGATCACGAATAAACTCAACAATATAAGCATCACATAAAGCATTGTTACCATGATCCACATGCAAAAAGGTACTCTTACTCTCCACATAAGCATAATCTTTCTCATTGGTAATAGTGGGAGTAGGACTATCATAAACAACTTGAACACTATAGATTAATTATGTATTAGGAAGATGGTGTGAAACAAGGGAGTAATTCCCTCCATGATTATGACAAGTTTCATAAGGATAATTTCTCCTTATGTCATAGGTACCTTTATAATCACTATAGATTGGAGTTATAACATCATCATAGTAGAGAAGAGCATTATCATTGCTAGCAACTATATTTGTAAACATGTTGTCTTTATTCTTACTAGCAAAAGAATTATCAATTATCACATCACTAGTGGGTAAAGGATTTGCAATCCTATCATCCCCAAGCTTAGAGCTTTCCATATCATCACTTTCAGAGTTGGTACCAAAAAGATTTTCAAGATCATAAGTAGCATTATCATCGTTTTCCCAATCACAATAAGTAACATGCATATCATAATCAAAATCATCTTCAATAGTACCTACGGACGTATCATCAAGATGATAATTAAGGCAATAAACTTCACCTTCTTCTTTAAACTTACAACCGTTAGGATAAAAGTTGATGGGAGGAATATGCTCAGGCCAGGTTGATACCCATTATTCTTCCTTCTTGCTCCTCTTCCTCCTCCTCTTCTTTTTCTTCTTCTTCACCTTAGGAGGGAGTGGTTGGAGATGAAGCTTCTCCACATATCCTGGTTTATCATTAGAAACAATAGGGGAAACTTGGGAGAAACTCTCCTTTTTATTAGCAGAAATATAAGAGACATTTTTATACTTTGGTAAAGTTCCCTCCTTTCTAATCTTACTTATGTAATCATTTTTATGGCAATTAACAACACAATAGTGATGGCAATTTTGCAAAGTGTTTTTTATTCCTATGGCATTAACATCTAGCCAAGAAGTCTTTTCTGATAACTCTTCACACATCAAAAATAACATAAGCTCATCATAAAGATCAGGGGTGATCATGTTATCACACAACTGGTTAACAGTTATGTTTTGAAAGTGCATGCATTGAAAATTAAAGTGACCCTCTATACAGCAAAGTTCACAAGTAAAAGGATAAAGGTCACACAATTCTCTAGCAATTTCATTTAAATCTTTGACCCAAGTGATTGTTCTTTCATGCTTATGTTGCTTACAATACTTCTCTTCTTCAATCATAGGCCTTTCACAAGGTCTATCCACTCCACAAAAATTAACATGCTTATATAAAACTTCATTTTTAGGAATTGGATCATACATGTTGCAATCATCATGAACAATTTCATTTTCTTTGCAAATCTCTTTAAAAGGTTCATGATGCTTGATCCAATCCTCCTTAGGCATATTAAGATGTGAAGCAAAAGATTTGAGGAAATCAACAAGGAGTTGAGAATCAAGCCCAAACTTAGCACTAAACTTATTAAAACTTGTAGTTTCAACAAAGGACTTAATGCAATCATACTCATAAATTATACCTGACTCTTTACCTTCGTCGATCTCCCAATCTTCAGTGTTGCGTTGAATTCTTTCAAGGAGTTCCCATTTAGCATCAATCTTTTTGTTCATGAAAGAACCCATAGAGGAAGCATCAAGCAAATCTTTATCCTATCGAGAGAGCCTCGCATAGAAATTAGTAATGATCATATCTTTGGGGAGCCCATGGTTAGGACATTTTAGCATTAACATTTTCAGTCTCCCCCAAGCTTGAGCTATGCTCTCTCCGTCATGAGGATAGAAATTATAAACATAATTCCTATTCTCATGGACTTCATGAAGAGGATAAAACTTGGAGTAAAAGAGAGACTGGATCTCTTCCCAATCCAGCAGGTGAGAGTGATCTAGTAGCCTATACCATTCCAATGCTTTTCCTTTCAGTGACAAGGCAAATAATTTCCTTATGACTCCATCTCTTGTCAAACCTGAAATCTTAAACAACTCACAAAGTTCTGTAAGTTTCAACAAATGAATACTAGGATTGACTGTCCCATCATAACAGTCATTCCTAATTATTTCAATTATCCCAAGTGGTATTTGGAACGGGATACATTTAGTAGGTGGAGGAAACTTCTCTACCACGGGTGTGGTAAAGCGGCCTTCCCCAAGCAGCGAACTAAGAGTGCGGTTTTCCATAAACATAACTAGTGAAACTAAAAACAAGAAACGAAAAGATTTAATTGCAAGATCTAAAGATATACCTTCAAACACTTACTTCCCCGGCAACGGCGCCAGAAATAGCTTGATGTCTACACACGCTTCTATTCTTGTAGACTATGTTGGGCCTTCAAGCGTAGAGGTTTGTAGGACAACAACAATTTCCCTCAAGTGGATGACCTAAGGTTTATCGAACTCAGGGAAGTAGAGGTTGAAGATGGTCTCTCTCAAGCAACCCTGCAACTAAGATACAAGAAGTCTCTTGTGTCCCCAACACACCTAATACAACTAGGAGTTGTACAGGTGCACTAGTTCGGCGAAGAGATGGTAAAATATGGATGATAGGAGTGGCAAAGCAAAGTAATATAAATCTGTAATAAAAAAAGTGCAGCAAGCAAACAAGTGGTAAACGTGAGCACAAATGGTATTGCAATGGTGGAAACAAGGCCTAGGCTTCATACTTTCACTAGTGGCAACTCCCAACAACATTAACATAGTCTAATCACATGATATTTCCCATAAAACATGCAATGGAGACGCACTCGGAGGTCTTTCCTTTGTGGTCAAGAGAGGACGAGAATTATGTAGGGCTACAAAAGCACACCTCAAAGTTCGTAGTTCTCAATCTATGGATTTCCCAATGTCACCGCGGCCATCCAAAGAGAGTACCACAATCACCACAACATATCTCCAGGATAGTCAAAGACAAGCACCAAGAGACTCTCAATCTTAAATCAACACACAAAAGAGGAAATCACTCATGAAAATATTCTTCTAATCCATGTCCAATAGACCGCTGTCACCTTGGTCTCGGGGATTATACTAGATAAAGACAAGTGAGTACATCAATTCAATACATAGAGGAAGGGGAAATATCATGGGATCACCCTAGATTAACATAGCCTATGATCACAACGAAGATCACATCATGGGAGAGAGAATTGACCACATAGCTACTGGTAGAAACCTCAGCCCCGAGGAGGAACTACTCCCGCATCATGGAGGGAGGAAGCAACGTCGATGGAGATGAATCCGGGGGCACTTCCCCGTCCCGGCAGGATGCCGGCATAGGAATTCTAGTCCCCCGAAACTTGGTGGCGATGGCGGCGGAGATCGGAATTGCTTCTGAAGAAAAGGGTTCTGGAATCAGGGTTTCCGCGACGGGAGAATAAATAGGAGGCCAAGTAGGGCACCAGAGGAGGTGGGAGCCCCCCAGGCGGCCCCCCAGCACGGCCAGGGGTGGGGCCGCGCCATCAGGGCGCCTGGGGCCCCTCTGGCCCCCCTCTGGCCCCACTTCTGGCGCATGGAAGCTTCTGGAGCGCTGATTTTTTATATATTTTTCCCGGAATTTTTCTGGCAATTTAAGTAATGGGAAAACCTGAAATACAAAAACAGCAGAAAACAGAAACTGGCACTGGGGTGCACTGAGTTAATAGGTTAGTCCAAATATGATCAAAAGTGTATGAAAGTGTATCAAAAGCATAGCAATATCACCCAAAACATGCATGGAGCAAGCAGAAATTATAGATACGTTTGGGACGTATCACACGACCGCCCATGTTCTTCTTTCTCTCTCCCGCTCACCTGACTAGCGGGGCCCGCTAGTCAGCCTCTCTGTACTCGCGCGAAGCGGTATGAGTGGTGGCGCCTTGGGCCTTTACGCCTTCGACGTCACCCCCTTTTCCAGTCTGTTTATTTAAATTCCAAATTTAAATATATTCCAGAACACTTCAAACTGCAATAACTTTTTAACCATAAGTCCAAATGAATTGATTCATTTTGCATTGTGTTCTTTGTAAAGAAATCTTGCAGCACACCAAAAATGAGACTTTTTGGTGCTGTGTAGATTTTTTGGTGAACTTTTGAATGGTTCTTGATATTTTGTTTTTGTACTTTTAAATATTTTCAGAAGGTGAAGCTTGTCCTGAGGATCACTAGGAGGCTTGTGAACCTCATTTGAACTAAGGCAGGCCACAACAACATTTTCATGGTGCCATTTCAATATTTGTGATTTTCCAACTTGAATAATGATTTAATCCATGTACATGAATTTATTTTTGTAAGTTACATTCTGTTGGTTGCTGCATTTAGTTGTTATATTTAGTTTACAGAAAGTTGGAAGTGGATTTAAGTTGTTAAGATAGCTAGAAGAAAGTTTGGGTCATGGAGAACTAATATGCGTATGAAAATAAATAGTTATGTGAAGTTATTTTTCTTGCATAAGAACTATGGTAAAATTTTGCTAGAAAATATTCTGTTTTTAATTAAAAGTAAATCATAACCAGAAGAATGTTGGAAGTTGTGATGCTTGCACTTAGTAGGGTAAAGTTGACCCAGTTCTTTATGGTAATGCATATCGGTATGTTGCATTTGCATGGCATCTTATGACACCGATTATTTATTTTCTTTAAGTTGAACCTGTTAATAACTCAACTTGAATAAATTGTTGATCGGGTCATGGTGCCACTGAATCGAGTTTTTCCCAGTGCAACCACATTTGCCTTTATGGGAAGGTCTTTATTCGGTCTGTTGTCATGCCTCTGGTCGGTACCTCCAAGTAGGGAAGGTTATGGGCATGCGGTACCCTGGCCCGGTAAGTAGACATAACCTTGTGTGCCCGTTGTTGAGTTTATGGTACCGAGTCCCCGTTTGGGACAGTTTATGTTTGGCCACGACAGTGGTCGGTGTGCCTTTGGTAGGCACGGGGCCACCTAGGACTATTCCGATAGGGAATGAGTCGGAGTGGCCGGGAGAGTGTCATGGCAATGGAAGAATTTTGTCGAAACGCCGTTGGTCCACCCGAATGGGAAAGCGAGGCCATGGATTCCGTGGTGTGGGTACAGTGCACTACCTCTGCAGAGTGTAATTAATCTATCGATAGACAAGACCACGGTCACGGACACGCTCGAAAGTAAGTCACACCATGGGTCAACATCAAATAAAATTTTGTTCACCAAGTTATGAACTTTGCACTGTTAAAGATGGTGGAAGAGCCACCGGGATGATTGAGACCAAGTATGGTCAGGGTTGTGATCGCCAGAAAGATCACGAGATTTGTTATGTTGAGATGAACAAGTTCGTGTATCGCGATTGATCACCGTTGGTAAGTCAGTCCGAGGGACTGGATTCACAAAGGCATGAGCACAACATGTTGGTTATATTCATACTCATGTTTGGTGTTGCATTTTAATAATTGAATAATTATCATGATATTGTTTGTCATTATGATTTTGTTTGTTGTAAGCTTGCAAGTACATTCAATGTACTGACCTGGCGTGTCATGCCAGATTTCAGGAAAGTTTCGCTGGAAAGGAGTGCTGTCCGAGTCTAGATCGTGTCCACATCGGTGTCCCTCTGCTATGGAGTTCTGCTACGAAGTCGTTCCGCTGTCACGTAGTTGTTATGACCGAGGCCCTTTTATGTTCATTAAATAATGCACATATTGTCCATCCGCACCGTGTGTGCCGCTTGGCCTCGCTACCTCTTGTAATGTAAAACTATGATCCGCTAGTATCAATAAAGCGGTTGTTTTATGTACCAAGATGTTGTGTGTTGCCAGAAGACAAGGTCTCTGGGCTAGCAATGGAGGGTAAACTGGTCGCTCTGATCTGGGGTGCCACAGAACCCAAAGTCAATCACTTCTTGTCGTGGAATTAACACGTGAGATGTCCGGTTTAAGGGACTTAGGTGTGGAGCCATCGCGCGGGTTAGCTTGAAGAGGTTAAAAGCACACAAAGGACACAGAGGGTTTATACTAGTTCGGCCCCTTCGGTGAAGGTAAAAGCCTACGTCTAGTTTGGTTTGGTATTGCTCGGGCGTCGATGAACAGGGAGCGGATTGTTTGCCTGTCTCTCGACGGATTGTTGCTTGTCCTTGAACCGTCGCCGGGCCGTTCCTTTATATAGGAGGCAACGCCCGGTCCGGTTTACAGAGTCCCGAGGCCGGCTCATAATCGTGTCCGCCTCGGTCTCTATTCTTTCTTCCTTGTATCTTAAGTTACATAATAGGACGGTTTATAAACCGTAAACATTGCACATGGGCCCTGAGCCTTCATGGGCCGTAACTTCTACTGAATTTATAACAACACAGCTACATTACTATAATCCGGATCTCCCTAGCCGGTTTATACCTGCTAGTAATATCCCTGACATTAGGCCCCAGAATGATTTGAACTTGTTCATATCAGTCTTCTAAGTCTTGCATAAACTTCCTCTTTGTATCTTCTCTGTCTTGTAAACCGGCTAGGACGTCATCCCTGAGAATCATTTTATTCGATCGTGACATCACCTCCGCACTTATTGCGCACAGCTGTTTGTTACCTTTGTTTAAAGGCTATCCCAAAAATCGAGGCGACAGTAGAATCTTTATCTGATTTGACCTCCTCAAATCCCGCGCTTGCCGTTTCATCTCTCCAGCCCTTATAAATACTGCTGGGCCTTCATTCTTTTCCTTCCTTCTACTCTTCTTCTTCCTCCGCCGCCCGAAGCTTCGCCGCTGCCTCCGAGCTCGTCGCCGTCGTCGACCAGACTGCTGCATCACCCTGAAACGCGACCAGATTACTCCGCCGCCGTCTCTTCCATTCTCAGGTATTCCTCTTCTCTCGCTGCAGATCTGTAACCTAGGGTTCCTCCATTGCTTCCGCCATGAGACCTCGAAGCTCTGTCTGTTCATCCTATAGGCTGTTTCTGCCGTAGATTCGAGCCCTGAGTTTGTTTCGAACACACCCCTGCTCCGTAGTTTGAACTTAGACTCGGTACTTTTAGCTTCAACCCTTAGATTCATCTGCTCTGTAGAAAACCTTCGCAGTTCTTCTTGTGATAAACTTGCGTAAATTTCCTCTTTTTCTTACTGCTCAGATCTATTTTACTTTAGCCTTCTGTAGAAACATGTTTCTTCGTCTTGATAGATCTGCAAGTTACTCGCCGGTTTAGTCAAGCATATATTGCTTCTGCAACGCATCAACCATGAACCCGACGGTTTAGCTTCTTCTTTTTTGTTATCATAATCCGGTAGCAGCTCGTTTCCCACCTGCTTCCGGGTTGTCAATGCCATTAGCCTCCTGTCTAAACCGTCGATGTAATTTGATAACACAATCCGGTTTACGCTGCAGCACTTATATAATCCGGTATTTTACACTTTACCTTTTCAGCGCTTTCCTTCTGCCCATATGTCTACCAAGCAGTTCGTTTCTTGCAACTGGGTTCCTTCCCGCATTACGGAAGCGGACTTAGTCAATGCTGCTTCAATTGGCATTCTGGGCCCTCAAGCAGTTCTGAAATGGCGGGCCCCAGGGGATGAATGCCCCCCTACCCCCAAAGGAGAAGTTATTGTTTTCTTTGATCATATGGCCCGAGGCTTTAGTCCCCCCGGTTCAAAGTTTTTCCGGGACGTGCTGGCCGCTTTTCAGCTTCATCCTCAGGACATAGGTCCAAATTCCGTAGCAAACATCTGCAATTTCCAAGTCTTCTCCGAGGTGTATCTTCAAGAGGATCCATCAGTCGACTTGTTCGGGGATTTCTTCCACTTAAATCGGCGGACAGAGTTTACTGCCGGACCTCATCCAGAACTGGGCGGGGTTAGTATTCAAAAGAGAAGAGATGCGGTCTTTCCTCACGCTGCTCTCCATACACACCCCAATGACTGGAACCAATCCTGGTTCTACTACCAAGATACTTCGCCTGAAGGAGAGAACCCACTGCCGGGTTATCGCGAACATCGTCTTCCTGAAGATCATCCACTGCCACAGCGTCTTAGCTCCTCGGAACGGCCCCGGTTCGCCCCTCAGCTTGCCAAGCTTAAGGCCTTTATGGCCGACGGTTTAACCGGAGTGGATTTCGTCCGCTGCTGGCTTGCCTGGAGCATCCTTCCTTTAAGACGGCGCTCTGGTCTCATGTATCAGTATACCGGAAAGCCGGATGATCCTCAACGCCACATTGACGTAATACTTCCTGAGAAGGATGTTATTGAATCTGCTAAGAAAATGCTCAACATCTCTTTGGAGGAATGTAGCCAAACCGGATTGGCTTCATATTACAAGAAGACAAACTACCAGCAGTAAGTTTTAATCTCTTCTGTTCGCTTTTAATCCGTCCATTTAAATTATCTTCCATTTATCTTTCATCTTCTACACAGGCCGACGATCCTTTTTGGAAAAGGAAACCTCAGGATAAGTCAGGCAAACAGCCACGCCGGAAAACCTTCGCTGTTAAGAAGAAAAAGGCAGTTGCTGGCTCCGGTTCACATGTTGAGGAAGATGATCCGGATTCTGAGGTATGAGTTGATCCTGATATGCTTTGATCTCTTTTATCCAGATTTATGTTAACAGTGTCTTTTCACAGGATTTGGCTGAGGCTGATAAAGCGGCCGAAACTGAGGTAATCACTCTTTCTTCAGATTCTGAACCGCCGATGCCCAAGATTCGTAAGGCATCTCGGAAGTACCCTTTTTCTCATCCTTACGCTCAATTGGACCCCAATTTTCTTTTGAAGAAGCAGCAACATGAAGCCCGCCGGACTACAAGCCATAGTGGCCATGTAGTCGAGTCTTCCGGAATATCTCTCACTCCGGCTCGGAGGCGCCGCTCTGAGGTTTTACTTTCTCCAACTCTTCTTCATCCCAAGGCCAGACTTATATGCAAACCACTTAAACCGTCTGATCCTAACTATCAGGAGACACCTTTATCATCTTTCGGCGAATCGACTGCCACACAGGTCCCGATTCTGAAAACTGTCCCTGGGTAAGTCCTTTATCTCATCCGGTTTACCTTTGTATTTGCCTTTATGACTCTGATTTCTTTTTCAATTCCTTTCAGCAAGCCCAAGCCTAGCAAAAAGGCAAAGGCCAGCAAAACGGCTGCTGAGACTGCTACTGCTGATCCGGTAGGTGATTCGGACGAGGTCATCCCTCCGGAAAACGAGCCTACAATTCAGCTTGACGATCCTGCTCCCATGGATCGTGATTATGTTGCTGCTCCTGAAAATACCAATGCTGAAGATGTCCATGAACCGGCAAGTCCTGTCTGGGCCAGCCCTCCTCGGACTAGCCCGTCTCCCGTTAGTCCGGCTCATACTGCTGCCCCTTCACAGCCAAATACTGCTTCCTCTCCGGACGTTCAAATAACCGGGACGGGTTTTACCGCTCCTGCTGAGCCTATCGTCTTAGCCAAGCACACTGCTAAAGCGGAGAAGCTCCAGCAAGAGAAGGGCAAATGGAGTACAGATTTGTCCAATTATGTTGAACTGAGTGCCCATGAACTTTACTCTTGGTATTTGAACCGGCTTTATACCAGCCGTGAATATGAAATGGGTTTGGTTAACATGATGAAGGACAAATACGAGGTACCTTACTTGTCTGTGGTTTGCCTTCTTTATATTTCTGTCTTTATGCCATAATAGCCCCCAAGTACCGGTTTAGCTTTGTTGTAGGTGAACCGGTACTTCCAAATGTATGGAAAATGAACTTACATTAGCCCCCAAGTGCCAGGGTCATAATTTGTGTTATGTGCCTCGGACTTGTCTGAATCTCTCTTTCGATACTTCAATTGTCCATTAGCCCCCAAGTGTCAAGTAGATAACTTGCTTATGTGCTTGAGACTTGTCTTTAATTGTCACCTTTTGATACTTCAACTGCCCATTAGCCCCCAAGTGTCAAGTAGATAACTTGGTTATGTGCTTGAAACTTGTCTGAACTGTCATTTATTCCACTTGATTTTCTTGCAGGCTGACTCGACCCGGAGGACTGCAGAAATAACTGAGCTCCGGAATAGACTTGCTGAGACTGAAACTACTGCTGCCAAGGCCAAAAAAGATCTGGCATTGAGCTTAACCACTGCTGAACAATTGAAAAAAATATTTTGAAGCGGAGCGGACAACCTGGGAAGTGCAGAGGAATGCTCTTGAAAAAAGAGCAAAGGATGCTGAAGAGGCCCTCAACCTGGTGACACAAGAGTTGACCGGTTTAAAGCGGCAAACAGAGCTTATGACCTCTGCCGTCTTTGGTAAATACTTAACTTGCATGTGTTTTCATCTCCGCAATCTTTAGTCCGCTCCGGTTTAACTGTGATAATCATATGCAGGGCGACGCGTCACTCATCTTGGGGATGACCTCCAGAAGAAACTCAAGGCCTCTTATACTCTTGTCAAGCAGCTATATTCTGGCGCTCAAAGGATTATAAGTGCAATGTCTTTTCATAAAGCGGCCCCCACCACTATCCAAGGTACTTTGGAGAAGCTTTCTATATTGCATGTACGCTTGGAAGAGGTGAAGAAATCTGCTGCACGAGTTGGTTCTCTTGTAGCACTGACCAGAGCTAAAGCGTGGGTTCCGGATTTTGATCCGGAAGAAGCTATGAACGGGTACCCCAGCACCAAGGAAGATGGATCGGCCTTCTCTGGCAAAGATCTTCATGCTTTGACTAAGGAAATGCGTCCTCTTGCCAGCAAGCTTGCTGATGAATCGGACTTGACCAGGTATCATCCGGCGTATGACTTAAAGAATGAGCGGGTGGATCGGCCGGTTTATGATACCAAAAATCTAATCCCACCAGTGCGCCCCCATACTTTCGCCCCAGATGTTGATCCGTCCGATCTCACTACTGAAGAGATGTACTTCCGTGCCTTATCCAAGATCGATTGGCGCGTTCCTGATTTTCAGCCGCTTCAAGAGGACGAAGAAGCTCCGGAACAGGTGGATCCTCAGCCTTCGCAGCAGGAAGAAGAAGTATAAGCCGCTCAGTTTAACTTTTAGCTGTTGTACTCTTTTGTCGAGAAAAACTTTAATCCGTTCAGGCTTGCCGTGCCTTGTAATAGGATAGCTCGAAATATTGTCCGTCTTGATCCGGATGTCAGATGTTTGATTAGGCATCTGCGAATCTTAATCTCTTGTCTGCTATGGTTGATCTTTTATATTATCTGTATCTGCATAGATAACACTGAAAATATGTCCTAGCGGTTTACCGCTGGACCTATTAAATCGCTCTCATATATATCAAATGAGTGTCTGTTTTATACCAAAAATAACTTCATACCTTTGATTAAGTATGCTTGATATCCTTAATCCGGCGAACATTGTAGTTTCTGAGGAAGCTCTTGGCTCTGTTGGGGTGGACCCAATAATTATTCCGGGTTCATAGGAACTACCGGTTTAAATAATGCTGGAGCTCTGTGTCCAGATTTTTGAAAATATGTGGTCAACTTTGAAGTTGTCCAGCTCCGGATCAAAAAACCATAGCAAACACATGAAAAAATCACAATCACAAAAACACAGGTTTGCAAATAAGACCATGTAGTCGAGGCTTTTTGCGAGCTGCCAGGCTCCATATGTGCCAATCAAAGGGTGCGACCCAAATGGCTATGACTATTTTTCTTTTGCCATCAAAGGATGTACTCCAAGGGGCAAGAAATATTGCATTTGCCATCAAGGGAAGTACTCCTAGGGACAAGAACTTTTCTTTTGCCATCAAAGGGTATGTATCTTCCAAGGGGCAAGAAATATTGCATTTGCCATCAAAGGAAGTACCCTAGGGACAAGAACAGATTTTTTTTTGCCATCAAAGGGAATGATCAACCAAGGGGCAGGAAATATTGCATCTGCCATCAAAGGAAGGTTCCCTAGGGACAAGAACAATTTTTTTTCTTT
>LR738710.1:661083429-661124306 GCA_902687465.1 Secale cereale | reverse complement strand
GCCATCAAAGGAAGGTTCCCTAGGGACAAGAACATGTTTTTTTCTTTTGCCATCAAAGGGAGTGATCAACCAAGGGGCAGGAAATATTGCATCTGCCATCAAAGGAAGGTTCCCTAGGGACAAGAACAGGTTTTTTTTCTTTTGCCATCAAAGGGAGTGATCAACCAAGGGGCAGGAAATATTGCATCTGCCATCAAAGGAAGGTTCCCTAGGGACAAGAACATTTTTTTGCCAATCAATGGAGCTTATCCAAAGGGTGCTTGATGTGAAGATAATCATGTAGACCGGACCAGACAAGACTTTTTAGCGATGATTCACGTGTGATCCGTAGCCCCCTAGTTTGGTCCTTTCTGCATAAAATAGTTTGTTTTGAAATATCTGTAATAATTTCACATGACATATATTTAGAAGAAAAAAGGCTGATTCCCCGGTTTACCAAGGGTGCCGGTTTATTCATTAATCATAATATATACATAGGATACAGCAGAGCTCATGGCTCAAGTGTAGTAGGGCCATAGGAGAGCGATGTTCCATGGCCTCTTCGTCTCATCTTATGATGTCCGTGAGTCTTTGTGCTCTCGAACGTCCACCAGGTAATATGAACCATTGCGCAGGTTCTTGCTGACCATAAAGGGCCCTTCCCAAGGTGGGGATAACTTGTGCATATCTGTTTGGTCCTGGATGAGCCGGAGTACCAAGTCCCCCTCCTGGAACGTCCTGGTTTTAACCCGGCGGCTGTGATATTTGCGCAAGTCCTGCTGATAAATCGCAGATCGTGCTGCTGCTATGTCACGCTCTTCATCTAGCTGATCCAAACTGTCCTGTCTTGCCTGCTCATTGGCTGCTTCAACATAAGCCGTCACTCGTGGTGAATCATGGCGGATATCGCTTGGAAGAACCGCTTCAGCACCGTACACCATGAAGAAAGGTGTATAACCTGTGGACCTGTTCAGCGTAGTATTGATGCTCCAGAGGACAGAAGGTAACTCCTCAACCCAGCACCCTGGTGTTCTTTGCAAGGGAGTTATAAGCGGGGCTTGATATCTCGCAAAATTTCTTGATTGGCCCTTTCAGCTTGACCATTGGATTGAGGGTGAGCTACAGAAGACACATCTAGGCGAATATGCTCCCTTTGACAAAACTCTTCCATCTCTCCTTTAGATAAATTCGTGCCATTGTCTGTGATGATGCTGTGTGGAAAACCAAACCGGAAAAATTACCTTTTTGATAAATTTAACCGTTGTTGCCGCATCACACTTGCTCACAGGCTCTGCCTCAATCCACTTTGTAAACTTATCCACAGCAACCAGCAGATGAGTTTTTTGATCTTGGGATCGTTTAAGAGGCCCAACCATATCAAGCCCCCAAGTCGCAAACGGCCAAGTAATTGGTATCATCCGCAACTCCTGTGCCGGAATAAGAGCACGTTGTGAAAATTTCTGACATGCATCGCACTTCCGGACTAGATCCTCCGCATCAGCATGGGCTGTCAGCCAATAGAACCCATGACGGAAAGCTTTAGCCACCAAAGATTTTGAACCGGCGTGATGACCACAATCCCCTTCATGAATCTCTCGAAGGATGTTACAGCCCTCCTCGGATGATACACATCGCTGAAATGCTCCAGAAACACTGCGATGGTGAAGTTCCCCGTTTACAATTGTCATGGATTTGGATCGCCGGATTATCTGTCTTGCTTCAATCTCATCATCTGGCAACTCTCCACGGCGTAGATATGCCAAGTACGGGAGCGTCCAATCCGGAATAACATGAAGTGCCGCAACCAGCTGCGCTTCCGGATCAGGAACAGCCAAATATTCCTCCGACGGTGTCTGAACTGATGGACTGTGTAGCTCATCCAAAAAGGTATTCGGTGGCTCCGGTTTACACTGAGAACCCAGCTGGCTTAGAGCATCGACTGCTTCATTTTTTCGCCGGTCTATGTGATCCACCTGATATCCTTTGAAATACCCTCCGACTGCTTCAACTTCTCGTCTGTAAGCTGCCATGAGAGGGTCTTTAGAATCCCACTTGCCAGATACTTGCCGTGCCACTAAATCTGAATCACCAAAACACTTGACCCGGCTCAAGTTCATCTCCTTAGCCATCCGCGGGCCATGAAGCAATGCTTCATATTCTGCCGCATTATTTGTACAAGGAACCATTAGACGAAGGACATAACAGAATTTGTCACCTCGCCGGGAAGTTAATACAACTCCAGCCCCTGAGCCTTCTAATTGTCTTGAACTGTCAAAGTGAATAGTCCAGTATGTATGATCCGGCTTCTCCTCTGGTGCTTGCAATTCTGTCCAATCATTGATAAAATCCACCAATGCTTGGAATTTGATAGCGGTGCGTGGCACATACTTCAATCCGTGTGAGATAAGCTCAATGGCCCACTTCGCCACTCTGCCAGTGGCTTCCCTGTTCTAGATTATATCCCCCAATGGAGCTGAACTGACAATAGTTATTGGGTGGCCTTGGAAATAATGCTTCAACTTTCGGTTTGCCATGAACACGCCATATACCAGCTTCTGCCAATGCGGGTACCTTTGTTTGGATTCGATGAGAACCTCACTGACATAATAAACCGGACGTTGAACCAGATACTCCTTTCCTGCTTCTTTGCGCTCGACTACGATTGCCACGCTAACTGCCCGTGCATTGGCGGCTACATATAACAGCAGCGGCTCCTTATCAATGGGGGCAGCAAGGACCGGTGGTTCTGCCAGTTGCCGCTTTAAATCCTCAAACACAGCGTTTGCCTCATCGCTCCACATAAACCGGTCTGTCTTTTTTAGCATCTGATAAAGCGGGATTGCCTTCTCCCCCAGACGACTGATGAACCGGCTCAATGCTGTAATCCGGCCGACAATACGTTGAACATCATTGATGCAAGCTGGTAGTCAGGGACGTGATTGCCTTGATCTTCTCCGGATTGGCTTCTATTCCTCTGTTTGACACCAAAAATCCAAGGAGCTTGCCCGCCGGAACACCGAAAGCACACTTCTCCGGATTAAGCATCATTTTATAGGCCCGAAGGTTATCAAAGGTTTCCTTGAGGTCCTCTATCAATGTCTCCTCCTTCCTTGACTTCACCACGATGTCATCCACATAGGCATGAACATTTTTCCCTATCTGCCCTTTAAGACAGTTCTGTACGCAACGCTGGTAAGTTGCTTGGGCACTCTTGAGCCCAAAAGGCATAGACACATAGCAAAAAGCACCAACAGGAGTTATGAAGGCTGTCTTCTCCTGGTCCTTAACTGCCATCTTGATCTGGTGATATGCTGAATATGCATCCAAAAAACTTAGCCGCTCACATTACGCCGTAGCATCAATGATCTGATCAATACGAGGGAGAGCAAAAGGATCGGTTGGACAAACTTTGTTTAGGTCTGTGTAATCCACACACATTCTCCACTTTCCATTTTTCTTTAACACCAGCACTGGATTAGCCAACCACTCCGGGTGGAATACTTCAACTATGAACCATGCGGCCAACAGCCTGGCCACTTCTTCACCTATAGCCTTGCGCCTTTCTTCTGTAGATATTGCTTGACCGGTTTGAATTTCGGATCAACATTAAGACTGTGCTCAGCGAGTTCCCTCGGTATACCTGGCATGTCAGAAGGTTTCCATGCAAAGATATCCCGGTTCTCACGGATGAACTCGATGAGCGTGCTTTCCTATTTAGGGTCAAGGTTAGCGCTGATAGTGAACTGCTTGGATGGATCGCCTGGCACAAAGTCGACTTGCTTGGTTTCGTCTGCCGATTTAAACTTCAACGCCGGATCATGCTCTGTAGTTGGCTTCTTCAATGGGGACATATCCGCCAGATCAACATTGTCTTTATAAAACTTCAATTCTTCCGTAGCACATACTGCCTCTGCATAAGAGGCGTCTCCTTCCTCGCACTCCAATGCGATTTTACGACTTCCATGAACCGTGATGGTTCCCTTGTGACCCGACATCTTCAGCTGTAGATAAACGTAGCACGGTCTAGCCATAAACTTAGCGTAAACCGGCCGTCCAAACAGCGCATGGTATGGGCTCCGGATCTTTACTACTTCAAAGGTTATCGTCTCTGACCGTGAATCCTGTTCATCTCCAAAGGTAACTTCTAGGTCAATTTTCCCAACTGGGTAAGCTGATTTACCTGGCACTACTCCATGGAATACTGTGTTTGACTGTCTTAGCTTCTTATCCGTCAGCCCCATGCGACGGAAAGTCTTGAGAACCTTGGTGAAATTGTAGCCACCCACCTGTGGTGCCACCACTAAGACCAATTCGCCCGGATTATCGACCCGCGGTGGGTGATCCTCTCTGCTCCACACAATAGGTTGTTCCGAACAGCGCAAGAAGCGTGGTATTGCCGGTTCAACCGTGTGGACCGCCCGCTTTAAAACTTTCTGATCTCGTTTGCACAAACTCGTGGTGAACACATGGTACTGTCCACTACTCAGCTCCTTCGGATTACTCTGATCTCCGGATTGTTGCTGCTGCTGACGCTGCAGATTGCCTTGGTTGTTGTGACTACCCTGGCCTTGCTGTTGGTTGCCTTGGTTATTGTAACCGCCCTGACCATACTGATGGTTGCCTTGGTTATTGTAACCGCCCTGACCATACTGATGATTGCCTTGGTTGTAACTATTGTTGCTGCCATGATATCCTGATCCGGAGCCATTAACCTGGTGACCCGGACCATGAAACCCGGGGCCTGAACCGCCGCCTGGTGGTCCGTTGTTGAATCTGGCCCGGTTCATGGCCTCCATCATGACCCGGCATTCCTTAGCTGTCCGTTCCTCTGTGTTGTGCTTCGGGCAAGGCTCGTTCAACTGTCGCTCCAGATTAATGAACCCCCCGCCGCTCTGTGGAGGCGGTCTACCCTTGTTGCGTTGAAAGTTTCCTTGAACTTTGGTATTGGCCACAAAATCTGAGCCAGCCTCTGCCTTTCGCTTACCGTTGAAGTTTGTTCCGACCGGACTAGCCTGCGCCGGTTTACCAGGCTTATTTGCTTTTCCGGACTTATCCCCATCCGCTTCTGGGTACTTAGTGTTGTCAGAGTCCCCATATTTTACCAAAGCGCTCATGAGAGTTCCCATGTCATTACAATCCCGCTTGAGCCGTCCCAGCTTCAGCTTCAGGGACTCGAACCGGCAATTGTTTTCCAGTGTTACTATCGCCGTGCTGGGACTGATACCATTCGAAGAGTGTAAGATTTCTGATACTCACCGTACCCAGAGCGCTCGTAGGCTCCTGCTCTGCTTGTATACATGCCGCTAGGTCCACTACTGACATTGGCTGTTTGCACGTGTCCTTGAAATTTTTGATAAACTGGCGGCGCAACTCACCCCATGATCCGATGGAGTTAGGTGGTAAACCCTTTAACCATGTCCGGGCTGTACCCTCAAGCATCATGGTAAAATATTTTGCGCATGCCGCTTCATCTACGTCCAGCATCTCCATAGCCATCTCATAGCTCTCGATCCAAGCCTCTGGAGCCAAATCTGCTGTGTAGTTAGGCACCTTACGTGGACCTTTGAAGTCCTTGGGTAACCTTACACTTCGTAAAGCAAGAACGAGACACTGCACTCCAAAGGAATTCGCTGTGACTCCCGTCTCTGCTGTGGTTGTGTGAACCGGCGTCGTTTGGCAAGCGTCCTCACGGGCCGTAGGTCTAGCCCAGTTTATCGCCTCCTGGGCTTGCGCCTCTGCTCCTGCCGGATTATCCTGTCTGTGACGGTTACGCCTCCGTTCAGTACTGGATACTTCCGGTTCATCCCAATGCCTAGTATAACTCCGGCTGTGACGGGGTGTTGAATGAAGTCTCTCCCTGCTGTAGGAGTATGCCTGCTGCTGTGTCAATGCCGTGTCAAGCAGATCCTTGACCCTGCGTGCTTCCACCGACACAGGGGATGTTCCCTCAATGGGTAAAGCGGCCAGGCGTGAAGCGGCGGCGACAATGTTATCCAGGGGGTTTGAGTAATGGCCAGGAGGAGTGGGGACGTGCGGCGTGGGTATGACCCGACGATCTTGCTCCGCAGTGGGTTGTTGAATCGGTGTGCCTGTCACTGGGGCTCCCCTCCGGTTTACTTCTAGATTATTGTTGTCTCCCACTCCTGGCGTGCCAAAGAGATTCATCGCCTCATAGACCGGCGGTAGACAAGTCTGATACCTTCTATTCCTTACTCCCTGCGCAGAGACCTGATCCATCCTGAGCTGGAAAGCCTGAGAATCCAGGTCTGCCTGCCTTGTGGCTATCGCAGCTTTCTATGCATTTAGATCCTGTCTGGCTTGTTCGATCCGGCCCTTCAGCTGAAGGATTTCTGCATCGTGCTGTGCCTTGTCTGCAGGAGCCACCACTACTACTGCCCGTGTTGTCAACTCCTCTACTAAGGCGAATAGAGCGTCAGAGGGCGAGGGGGCTTGGCCGCTCCCCCCTGCACCAGCTGTGAATGCCCTGGTCACCGTGGGCTGCGGCGCTGATTGCGATCCGGCCATAAAGACGGCCACCCGGTTTGGCAGATCAAAAGGGTCCGAAATACTATCACCATCGGACACACCCTCGGATCGGCCGTCCCACAACAGATACAAGGATTCAGCCTCTCCGGATGAGGATTCATCGTCGGAATAGACAATTGTCTCGCCCCCAGAATCCGATCCGTCTTCGGCTTGGACTCCATGTATTGCTCCAACGAAAACACGCTTCACGGCAGGCTGAATCCGGGCCGATCTCGCACGCTGAGCCGGCTCGACGATGTTGGGGAAGATGTCCGGCTCAGGTCCCGGTTCACCAATCTTGCCGATGAAGACATGGATGCCGTCGAAGGGAACCCAGTACCCGTATTCGATTGAATCGGCCTCCGGGCCCCAGCCTGCGTCATCGATGTAGATCCGGCCGCGGCGACTCTTGGTCATCCGGCCGACCGCGTAGCCCTTGAGTCCTTCAAAGCTGCCCTTCAAGAACTCGAAACCATCGTGCGATAGCCCCACGGTGGGCGCCAACTGTCGTGGAATTAACACGTCAGATGTACAGTTTAAGGGACTTAGGTGTGGAGCCATCGCGCGGGTTAGCTTGAAGAGGTTAAAAGCACACAAAAGACACAGAGGGTTTATACAAGTTCGGCCCCTTCGATGAAGGTAAAAGCCTACGTCTAGTTTGGTTTGGTATTGCTCGGGCGTCGATGAACAGGGAGCGGATTGCTTGCCTGTCTCTCGACGGATTGTTGCTTGTCCTTGAACCGTCACCGGGCCGTTCCTTTATATAGGAGGCAACGCCCGGTCCGGTTTACAGAGTCCCGAGGCCGGCTCATAATCGTGTTCGCCTCGGTCTCTATTCTTTCTTCCTTGTATCTCAAGTTACATAATAGGACGGTTTATAAACCGTAAACATTGCACATGGGCCCTGAGCCTTCATGGGCCGTAACTTCTACTGAATTTATAACAACACATATACATTACTATAATCTGGATCTCCCTAGCCGGTTTATACCTGCTAGTAATATCCCTGACACTTCTCCCATTGCAAGAACTATATATCTAGTAGGCCAAACCAAACCAATAATTCGAAGAGACTTGCAAGGATATTATAATCATACATAGAAGAATTCAGAAAAGAACCAAATATTTATTATAGATAATCTTGATCATAAACCCACAATTCATCGGATCTCGACAAACACACCGCAAAAAGATTACATCGAATAGATCTCCTCGAAGACCAAGGAGAACTTGGTATTGAGATCCAGAAAGAGAGAAGAAGCCATCTAGGTACTAACTATGGACCCGAAGGTCTGTGGTAAACTACTCACAACTCATGGTGAGGCGATGGTGTTAATGTAGAAGCACTCCGTGGAAGATCCCCCCTCCGGCGGAGCTCCAAAACAGGCCCCAAGATGGGATCTCACGGGAACAAAAGGTTGCGGCGGTGGAATTAGGGTTTTCTCTGTTGCTTTGATGTTTTCAAGGTACATGGGTATATATAGGAGGAAGGAGGGCATCGGGGGAGCCAGAGGGGGACCACGAGGGTAGGGGGCGCGTGATACGTCTCCGTAATATCTATAATTTTTGATTGTTCCATGCCAATATTCTACAACTTTCATATACTTTTGGAACCTTTTTATACTATTTTTTGGGACTAACATATTGATCCAGTGCCCAGTGCCAGTTCCTGTTTGTTGCATGTTTTTTGTTTCACAGAATATCCATATCAAACGGAGTCCAAACGAAATAAAAACGGACGGAGATTTTTTTGGAATATATGTGAATTTTGGCAAGCAGAACCAACATGAGACGATGCCCGAGTGGGCCACGAGGCAGAGGGGGCACGCCCTGGGCCCTCGTTGCCACACTGTAAGGCGGTTGATGCCCTTCTTTCGCCGCAAAAAGCTAATATCCGGATAAAAATTGTGTCGAAAAATCAGCCCAATCGGAGTTACGGATCTCCGGGAATATATGAAACGGTGAAGAGCCATAACCTAGGAACGCAGAAACAGAGAGAGATAGAGAGACAGATCCATTCTCGGAGGGGCTCTCACCACTCTGCCGCCATGGAGACCATGGACCAAATGGGAAACCCTTGTCCCACCTAGGGAGAAGGTCAAGGAAGAAGAAGAAGGAGGGGGGCTCTCTCCCCCTCGCTTCCGGTGGCACCGGAGTGCCACCGGGGCCATCATCCTCTGACGGCGATCTACACCAACACCTCTGTCATCTTCACCAACATCTCCATCACCTTCCCCCATCTATCTACAGCGGTCCACTCTCCCGCAACCCGCTGTACCCTCTACTTGAACATGGTGCTTTATGCTTCATATTATTATACAATGATGTGTTGCCATCCTATGATGTCTGAGTAGATTTTTGTTGTCCTATCGGTGATTGGTGAATTGCTATGATTGGTTTAAATTGCTTGTGGTTATGTTGCTGTCCTTTGGTGCCCATCATATGAGCGCGCGTGTGGATCACACAATAGAGTTAGTTGTATGTTGATAGGACTACGTATTGGAGGGCAAGAGTGACAAAAGCTTCAACCTAGCGTAGAAATTGATGCATATGGGGTTGAAGGGGGACCAATATATCTTAATGATATGGTTGGGTTTTACCCTAATGAACGTTAGTAGTTGCGGATGCTTGCTAATAGTTCCAATCATTAGTGCATAGAATTCCAAGTAAGGGATGACATGCTAGCAGCGGCCTCTCCCACATAAAACTTGCTATCGGTCTAGTAACGTAGTCAATTACTTAGGGGCAATTTCGCAACTCCTACCACCACTTTTCCACACTTGCTATCACTAACTTTATTGTTTCTTTATCTTAACAGCCCCTAGTTTTATTTACGTGTTCTTTATATTCTTGCAAACCTATCCCACAAAAACTACAAAGTACTTCTAGTTTCATACTTGTTCTAGGTAAAGTAAACGTCAAGCATGCATAGAGTTGTATCGGTGGTCGATAGAACTTGAGGGAATATTTGTTCTACCTTTAGCTCCTCATTGGGTTCGACACTCTTACTTATTGAAAGAGGCTACAACTGATCCCCGCCACTTGTGGGTTATCAAGACCTTTTTCTGGCGCCGTTGCCGGGGAGCAATAGCGTGGGGTGAATATTCTCGTGTGTGCTTGTTTGCTTTATCACTAAGTAGATTTTATTTGCTGTTCTAAGTTTTTCTTTATCTTAAATATGGATATGGAACACGAAATACCAAAAAACTTAGGTGTACTTGCTACTCATGGAGATGGGGAACCTCCTAAAACCCTCGAAGCTCATTATGTGAAAGATATTATGTACTACTTTGATAATCCTGAGAAAACCCCATTCAACTATGTATTGGGGGTAACGTTGGATCAACGTGAATACTTTAGGGATTATCGCTTGACACAAAAAGGTAAACTGTTATGGGATCAAATTCATATGTTGCATTGGTATGCTCGGCAACTATGCTTCAGATATGATTATACTTGTTGCTCTAGGCTGAAGGCTCCACACCTTACCTTTTCAAGCAAATTTAATGATAATGAAACCTTAGCTTCTTATGCTAATGGTATATATGATTATTATGATGTGGAACAAATAGAAGAATTCGTTGCTTTTAAGGGTGCTTATGAAATTGAATCTCTGTTTAGAAAGAATGATGCTTTTGATGATGATGTTTCTAGAACTGAAAATCTTGCTATATTGAAATATTTCTATTTGAATTATGAATATAACTTCGATATTGATGCGTTTATTGAGAGGGTCTCCGCTGTCCAAGAAGAGACTAATATTTTGCAGGAGTCTATGGAAGAAGAAATCAATGACATTGTGAGCTCAATGGATGAAAAAGATGAGGAGGAGAGCGAAGAACAAAAGGAGGAAGAGCGGATTAGCTACCCGTGCCCACCTTCTAATGTGAGTAACTCTTCAACTCATACATTGTTTAATTTCCCTTCGTGCTTACCGAAGGATGATTGCTATGATCCCTTGGATTCTTTTGAAATATCCCTTTTTGATGATGCTTGCTATGCCTGTGGCCAAGATGCCAATATGAATTATGCTTATGGAGATGAACTTGCTATAGTACCTTATGTTAAACATGAGATTGTTGCTATTGCACCCACGCATGATAGTCCTATTATCTTTTTGAATTCTCCAAACTACACTATATCGGAGAAGTTTGCACTTATTAAGGATTTTATTGATGGGTTGCCTTTTTACGTTACACATGATGATTTTGATGAACATAATATGCATGTGCTTGCTGCTCCTACTTGCAATTATTATGAGAGAGGAACTACATCTCCGCCTCTCTATGTTTCCAATACGATAAATTGCAAGAAACTCCTTATACTATGCATTGGCCTTTACTTGATGTGCATAAATTGTTCTTGTATGACATGTCTATGCATAGGAAGAGAGTTAGAATTCGTTGTTGCATGACACAAATCACTTTGTGCTCACTACTAAATGCCAAATCATTGTTAATTAAAATTGGCTTTGATATACCTTGGGATCCGGGTGGATCTATTACTTGAGCACTATATGCCTAGCTTAATGGCTTTAAAGAAAGCGCTGCCAGGGAGACAACCCGGAAGTTTTAGAGATTCATTTATTACTATTGTGTGCTTTTATAAAGTTAAAAAAAAGAGGGGAACATAAGACTTTTTTAAAAAGAAAAGTGAAAGTAAGAAGGACGAGCACCGTTGGAATGGGGGAGCTCCTTGAACTTTGTTCATGCCCATGGAAACTTTGCAAATCTTGAATTACAGAAACTTTTCAATAAAAATGATTATCCCCTTGTACAATTCCATTGTATTATAAAAATAATGTGCCAAGAGTTTCCTTTAGGATGATTAAACTGCTTGTTGGTTTGTGCGGTGCAAAAACAGAAACTTTGGCTGTAGTGCGAGGTTTTACATTTTTTTACTGGAACGTCGAAAGGATCCGAAACTTTTTGCAAAGTCTTGCTATACAATTTTTTGATTTTTCCTAATTTTTCCAAAAAATAGACTTACAGAAGTATGGTTAATGTTCAGATTACTACACATTGTCCTGTTTTCACAGATTGCTGTTATAGCTTCATTATTTCCATACGTTTGAATTCTTGTCGATGCCTCCTTGACTTGGGGCCATAGAATTATGATAGAATACAGTGGATAATGTTTGTTTATAATTATACAATAATGTTAGAGTAGTACATGATGGGATTTTATTGATCATATGCACTAACCCCGCAACTAAAAGTTCGGTTAAGTTTTGTGTGGATGAAGTGTTCGAAGACCGAGGATGTCTCGATGTGAGAAGAAGGAGGAGAGGAAAGAGCTCAAGCTTGGGGATGCCCAAGGCACCCCAAGTAAATATTCAAGGAGACTCAAGCGTCTAAGCTTGGGGATGCCCAGGAATGCATCCCATCTTTCTTCAACAAGTATTAGTTTGTTTTCGGATTTGTTTCGTTCAGTGATATGCGTAAACTCTTGGAGCGTCGTGTGCTTTTTCTTTTTCTTTTAATAAATGCACCATGCTGGTATGAGATAGTCCTTGGTTGATTTATAGAATGCTCTTTGCACTTCACTTATATCTTTTGAGTATGACTTTATAGAATGCTTCATGTGCTTCACTTATATCATTTGAAGTTTGGATTGCCTGTTTCTCTTCACATATAAAACCACCATTTGTAGAATGCTCTTTTGCTTCACTTATAATTGTTAGAGCGTGGGCATAAATTTTGTAGAAAGAATTAAAACTCTCTTGCTTCACTTATATATATTTAGAGAGTTGAGAGGAATTGGTCGTTCATATGGTTAGTCATAAAATCCTACATAAACTTGTAGATCACTGAATATGATATGTTTGATTCCTTGCAATAGTTTTGGGATATAGAGATGCTAATATGTGGGAGGTACTAGTGAATGATTGTGGTCTAGTAAATATATTGGTGTTAAGGTTTGTGATTCCCGAAGCATGCACGTATGGTCTCCTAACTATGTAACCAAATTGGCGCGCATTGTATTTTGATTGTTTATCTTTGCATGAAGGTCGGGGGCGCGTGATGGTTAACTCCTACCAACCTCCCCCTAGGTGCATGCGTCGTAGTGTTTTTGCTTCGAGGGATAATAGATTTTTCGCAATAATTATGTGAGTTATTTATGAATAATGTTGAGTCCATGGATTATACGCACTCTCACCCTTCCACCTTGCTAGCCACTCTAGTACCGCGCAATTTTCGCAGGTGCATCAATCCACCTTATATCCTTCCTCAAAACAGCCACCATACCTACCTATTATGTCATTTCCATAGCCATTCCGAGATATATTGCCATGTAACTCCACTGTTCTGTTTATTATGACACGCACCATCATTGTCATATTGCCTTGCATGATCGTAAGATATCTAGCATGATGTTTCCAAGGCTTGTCCATTTTTTGATGGCATTGCTACGCTAGATCATTGCACATCTCGGTACACCACCGGAGGCATTCATATAGAGTCATATTTTTGTTCTAGTATCGAATTGTAATATCGAGTTGTAAGTAAATAGAAGTGTGATCATCATCACTATTATTAGAGCATTGTCCCTTGAAAAAAAAGGCCAAAAGAAAATAAAAGAAAGGCCAAAAAAGAGAAAGGCCAAAAAAATGGAAGGCCCAAAAAAACAAAAAAAAACAAAAAAAAAATGAGAGAAAAGATAGAAGGGACAATGCTACTATCCTTTTCCACACTTGTGCTTCAAAGTAGCACCATGATCTTCATAATAGAGAGTCTCTTGTTTTGTCACTTTCATATACTAGTGGGAATTTTTCGTTATAGAACTTGGCTTGTATATTCCAACGATGGTCTTCCTCAAATGCCCTAGGTCTTCATGAGCAAGCAAGTTGATGCACACCCACTAGTTTTCTTTTGAGCTTTCATACACGTATAGCTCTAGTGCATCCGTTACATGACAATCCCTACTCACTCACATTGATATATATTGATGGGCATCTCCATAGCCCTTTGATACGCCTAGTCGATGTGAGACTTTCTCCCTACTTTTGTCTACTACCACCTTCTATTCCACCCATAGTGCTATGTCCATCGCTCACGCTCGTGTATTGTGTGAAGAGTTGAAAAGGTTCGAAAAAGTAAAGTGTGAAAACAATTGCTTGGCTGACACCGGGATAGGCATGAGGGTTACCTTGTGTTAAGAAAAGGGAGCATAAAAGACTATATGATTTTGTAGGGATAACGTTCTTTAGCATTGATATTTTGAAAGACTTGATTGTTTGTTGGGATGCCCGAGTACTAAATTCTTTTATGTCAAATGATAGACTATTGCTTTGAATCACTCGTGTATTAATATTCATGACATGATTAGATTACATGATCAAGATTATGCTAGGTAGCATTCCACATCAAAAATTATCTTTTTATATCATTTACCTACTCGAGGACGAGCAGGAATTAAGCTTGGGGATGCTGACACGGCTCCGTCGTATCTATAATTTTTTATTGTTCCATGCCAATATTATACAACTTTCATATACTTTTGGCAACTTTTTATACTATTTTTTGGGACTAACATATTGATCCAGTGCCCAGTGCCAATTCCTGTTTGTCGCAGAATATCCATATCAAACGGAGTCCAAACAGAATAAAAACGGACGGATATATTTTTTGGAATATATGTGAATTTTGGGAAGCAGAACCAACATGAGACGATGCCCGAGTGAGCCACGAGGCAGGGGCGCGCCCTGGGCCCTCGTGGCCACACCGTAAGGCAGTTCATGCCTGCTACCTCTTGAGCTTGCGTTGTATTCCCTCGAAGAGGAAAGGGAGATGCAACACAGTAGCGTAAGTATTTCCCTTAGTTTTTGAGAACCAAGGTATCAATCCAGTAGGAGACCACGCGCCAGTCCCTTGCACCTGCACAAACAAAGAAGAACTTCGCAGCCAACGCGATAAGGGGTTGTCAATCCCTTTACGGTCACTTACGATAGTGAGATCTGATAGAGATGTGTAACATCCCAAATTTTCAATTTGGAATGTTATACATAGATCATATCTGCATTGCATGCTTTTTGCATTTTTGTTTGTGGCGTTCCTCGAAATTCTAAGCAACTCAAGGACCTACGGAAAGAGTTGGGAATTTTACCGTTTTCGTATTTGAGTTCGCTCGAATACCGGTACGAGGGCAGTGTGATTCTAATTATTTTTCTCTCCTAAAAATATTTCTAAATACAAAATATGAGCGGAGATAATATGACTTCTCCAAAACAACAGAAATATTGGAGGAAAATGTTAAAATCACTTTTGGTATTTTTTCTGGATTTATTTGCGGATTTATTTGCATAGGAAAAATGCGCGTTTTTCAAAATTGCATTTAGGTCCGGGAAAAATGTTCACTTTGTCCTAAATATTATTAGAGGACGGTGAAAATTTATTTCGGGATTTTTGGAGTCCGTTTAGTATTTCTTTCGTTAGTTTTCTGCGCCAGGACTCTATTTTAAAAAAAGTGAACCGACTTAGACTCGTATAGGGTCGGGAGACTGGGCTTTATAAGCGCCAGCCCCGCCAGCCCGCAGCCCCGCCTCGCCCTGCAAACCCTAGCGCCGCCGCCCGCCGCCGCCGCCGTCAGCCGCTGCCGTCGCCGCCCACGCCCACCGCCGTCGCGCCGCCCGTTGCCCGCCCCGCCGCGTGCCGCCGCCGCCGCCGGACTACCTCGCCGGAGCACCGCCACCTCACCACCGCCGGACCGCCGGAGATCCCGCCGGAGTTCGTTGCTTGAGGTAGTTCTCGGTTTTTTTTCTTCGAAAAACCAATCTTTTTTTAGGAAAACCCTAGATCTGTTTTTTTATTTAGATTAGATCAGTTCGGTTTTTCGTCGGTTTAGTTATTTAGCGGACGTTCGTCCGTACGTTCGTTTTAACGAACGGTTTTCGTCAGTTAGCCGCAGACAGCGAACGTTCGTTTGCTAGCCTGTTCATATGTTTTTCTTTTTCGGGGTATTTATCCGCGGTTATTCCGATCGCGATTTCTGCCCTAATCTTGTTTTTCGTTTTTATTTTCGCTCGAGAGTAGGAATCAAGTGATTCAAAATCCCAGATCTTCCTCTCGATGCCCTCTTTACGTTTAATCAACTTGAACAAAGTTTTGGTACTGTAAAATTTTACTTTAGGCCAACTAGTAAACCGGAGCTCGTTTCTTTTGCAGTTTGAGTTTCGTTGCTTCTTTCGAGTTGATTCTTTTTGCGAACCGGAGTTCTTAAGTTAAACTTTCTGGTTAGATCTCTTATTTGAGTTTTACCCGTGCATTAGTTAAGTACTTATTGTGTGCTTGTTTGATTGCAATAGAGTACCCGGAGTGCGCCGCTTGCTACTTTGTGTCTCTAGGTTTTGCGGATCATCAGCAAGGCAAGTAACACTTTGATCATACTTTCCAATTACCCAGTTTTCATTGCATTAGTTCAACCCTCACACATTGCATGAGTAGGATTAATTAACTTGTGGGACTGGGAAGTAGATTGAGGTAGTACCTATTACCTGCATTACATTCAAACCTTTGGGAGTTACTTCTACGTTTGCTGTTAGGACATGCTATGCTCGTAGACGTGGATTGGGTGAGTGAAATCCATGACAGATGTGAGTTTGTTAATTAATGGTTCAACTTAAGGTGGCAACATTAATACACATCTGGGTGGATTGAGGAATCTGGGTATTCCAGTGATTGCCTGTTTTTCTTTTGGACCGCCACCCAGGCTCAAATGGATCATGAGATTATTCATACTAGAAACTTCCGTTTGCAGCCATAATGCTATTATGGGCTCTAGCATAGTATGAGTAAGTCGTGCGAACTCTTACAGTGGTGGACTAGCAGATGTAGGGGATGTAGGTTGGTACGGTCCGCCCAATCGTAAGGTGCTAGCGCTTCTGAAAGACTATGTCTCGGTCATCCGTTTCTCAAACAACATGCAGTGCGAGAAACCAAACGGAGGCGATCGAGTCTTGTGGGAAAAGTGCACAAACCTCTGCAGAGTGTACAAACTGATCATGATTAGCCGTGTCCCCGGTTATGGACGTTTTGAGTATCTAGTACTTGGATTTTCATGTGAATCTCATCATGTTACTCTAATTTAATATTGTTGGGTTTAAAGATTATTTTAATTGGGGTTGAGAGGATGTCTATCTTCTCAACGGTGTTTCAACTACTATGATAGCTAATTAAAATCTATTCCTTTGAAGTAGGGAAAAATTGGCTTTACGCAAAAACTGTAACCATAGAGCTTCCACCAGCCATATTGCATATAGTATAGTTTTACTTCCATTGCATTCTCTTGTGTTACCTTGCCAGCATATTCCATGTGCTGACCCGTTTTTGGGCTGCATCGTTTCATGTTGCAGACTTTTCAGACGACGAATAAGATGCCTTTTAGGTCGTGGTTCTATACTCAGTGATGCCGCTGGAGTTGATGGACTCACTTATCTTCCAAGCCTTCCGCTGTTATCGTGTTAGATGGCCTTCAGCCATATTTATTGTAATAAATTCATCGTTGGATTATCGATGTAATAAGTGTGTGATTGCTACTCTATTATAAATCCTTCAAGTACTGTGCGTGTCAGCATTACTGATCCAGGGATGACACTGATGCACAGAGATCAGACTGTTTGAGGTCTGGTCGCTACAAGATGGTATCAGAGCACACGCTGACTATAGGACACGACCACTAAGAGAAGCCCTAGAGCACTATTCACTCTTCTCTTTTCTGACTCCTCATCTTTTCTACTCTTTAGGATGGTGGAAGCAAAGAACAAGTTCATGCAACCGGATGATGATACACCATTTGGACGACACCTGAAGGAAGTCACAAGATATCTAAACATTGGACTACCAAGTTTCACCGGAACCTACAATGCCACTCTACCTGAGGAGGAGCGTTGGTTGATTCAAGCTCAAGTTCCAGGAAGGACGTTCGCACCCGTCACCTCACTCATAGCATTTTACTTTAATGCGCCTACATGGAGCCTGGGCAGGAGCATGGCAGCCCACATCGCTATGGGAAGGATTGTAGAAGTCTACAAGAAGGAGCTAAAGGACACCATCTACCAGATTTGTGGACGCCGAGATGAGAATTGGGATATGATCAGCACCCGGAAGGATAGATCCATTGCAGCATTCATCCAGGAGTTGAACCACCACATTCGTCGCTAGGAGCACCAGATGTGTGCAGGGATGATAGATTTGAAGAAGGCCCTAAATAGGAATTTGGAGCTAGAAGAAGAACTCAAGTCTACATGCGACGGATATGAGGAGGAGATGAGAATACTTGTGGAGAATAATGATGACTTGACACGGAAGTTAGGAATACTCATGGGAGAAGAAGACGAGGAAGAAGAACCCAAGGAGATTCCACCGGAAGACTATATCATCATAGATGACACAGATTCGGAAGCTGAGGATAGCAAGGACGAAGACTATGAAGATGAAGCTGGAGCAGATGTTATGGAATCCTCTGCCGATCAATATTTTTATATGACCACCCTGTGACTAGTAGTTTACCTCCATATATTAGTGTTTAGAGCACTTTTGTAACGATCTTTAGATTCGTAAGACCTTGTTTGAAATTGATTGGTGTGATATGATTGTGTTTGTCTCATGTGCATATGGGTAGTGATTTTCCCTTAGACCTCTTTTCTATTCTAATCTCTTCCCTCTACACCCATCAGATGCCTCCAAGACGTGAATTTGAGTTTCCCCCTGAGCTCACCCAGTTGATCCAACAGCAGAACACCCTGATGCAACTTCTTGTCCAGAACACTCAGAACAACCACAACAACAACAACAACAACCCTCCACCACCACCACCCGTGGACAACCTGACACGTTTCTTAAGGTTGCAACCACCCGTGTTTGCTAGCAGCATCGAACCAATAGTGGCTGATGACTGGCTACGCAAGATTGGAAGGGATTTGACCACCGCCAATTGCTCGGATGCTGAGAAGGTGCGATTTTCCGCACACCAGTTGTTTGGACCAGCCGCAGCATGGTGGGAGAATTACACAGCCACTTATCCCGTAGCCAATGTGACTTGGGATCAGTTTCAACAAGCTTTTCGTACCGCCCATGTCTCAACCGGAGTAATGAGCATGAAGAAGCAGGAATTTCGCAATCTGCGCCAAGGAAATCATACTGTGGCTCAGTACGTGGATGAGTTTAGTACCCTATCTCATTATGCCCCAGATGATGTGGCCATAGATGACAAAAAGCAGGAGAGATTCATGGAAGGGTTGAATGATGAGATGAGTGTACAGTTGATGGTGGAAACTTTCAATAATTACCAGGAGTTGGTTGACCGCGCCCTAATGATTGAAAGGAAGCATCAACAGATTGAGAGTCGCAAGAGGAAGTATGGACAAGGAAAGTATAACTCTGGAGCTCAGCAGAAGCCCCGTTTTACCCCTAAAACGGTAGGACAGTTTCAGCATACCCTTGGAGGGGGTAGCTCGCACAATCACAATGGCACCAAGAATGGCAATGGAAATGGAAATGGAGCCAATGGAAACCAGAACCGCCCTACACCGTCCACACCCACCAAGAGGGATTTCAGCCATGTCACTTGTTACAAATGCGGGAAGAATGGACATTATGCCAATGAATGCCCAGAAGTTAAGAATGGGAACGGCAATGGAAGCGCCGGGAAGAAGCCCAACCCGTTCAACAAAGGACAAGTGAACCACGTAACTGTGGAGGAGGTAGAGGAGCAACCAGATGCGGTTATAGGTAAGTACTTAGTTAAGTCCTTTACTGCACTCGTTCTTTTCGATACTGGTGCATCGCGTTCATACATTTCAAGGGGATTCGTGGATAAGTATAAGCTACCGACCCAAGCCCTTAGATCGCCCATGTTAGTAACCTCGCCAGGAGCAGAGTATATGGCTAAGTCATGGTGTGATCAGTTGCCCCTAAGGATTGGTACTTATATTTTCCCTTCGGACCTAATAGTATTGGAATCTCAAGGACAGGATGTGATATTAGGCATGGATTGGTTATCTAAGTATGAAGGGAAAATTGAATGTGCCAGCAAGACCATTTTGCTTACTACGCCGGAAGGAAGAAGGATCAAGTATGTATCCCGGCATGAGTCCAAGAGGAGTAGATTAAATTCCTTGTCAGGAGTTGTTCAAGAGGAAGTGCCAGTAGTGAAGGATTATCCGGACGTGTTTCCAGAAGAACTGCCAGGAATGCCACCGGATAGAGATATAGAGTTTTTGATTGAACTTTTGCCAGGAACGAGGCCAATTTCTAAGAGACCATATAGGATGCCCACAAAGGATTTGGAGGAAATTAAGAAACAGATTAAGGAGTTACTGGATAAGGGATTTATACGGCCAAGTTCTTCGCCTTGGGGTTCGCCAGTACTTCTAGTGGAGAAGAAGGATGGATCGTTAAGAATGGTTGTTGATTACCGAGGATTGAATGAAGTAACGATCAAGAACAAGTACCCATTGCCGATGATCAATGATCTGTTCGATAGATTGCAAGGAGCTAAGGTATTTTCCAAGATTGATCCGCGATCAGGGTACCATCAATTGAAGATCCGAGAGCAGGATATACATAAGACGACCTTTACCACTAGGTATGGGTTGTACGAGTATACCGTTATGTCGTTTGGTCTGACAAACGCACCGGCATACTTTATGAACCTGATGAACAAAGTGTTTATGGAGTATTTGGATAAGTTCATCGTAGTGTTCATAGATGATATATTGATCTTCTCAAAGGATGAAGAGGAGCATGCAAAGCATTTGCGTTTGGTATTGGAGAAGCTCAGAGAACATCAGTTATATGCCAAGTTTAGCAAATGTGAGTTTTGGTTGAAGGAAGTCAGATTCCTCGGACATGTTATATCTGGAGAAGGAATAAAAGTAGATCCCGCCAAGATGGACACCGTGGCAAATTGGGAAGCACCGACAACAGTTGGGAAGATCCGGAGTTTTCTTGGACTCGCAGGATACTACCGGAGATTCATCGAGAATTTCTCAAAGATTGCAAAGCCAATGACGGAGTTGTTAAAGAAGGACACCAAGTTCAATAGGACAGAAGAATGTGAGGCCAGTTTCCAGGAATTGAAGAAAAGGTTGGTCTCATCCCCTGTGTTGATTCTGCCAGATCAACATAAGGATTATGAGGTGTACTGCGACGCTTCATGTCGAGGACTTGGAGCTATTCTTATGCAGGAAGGAAGAGTTGTTTCGTATGCTTCACGACAACTAAAACCTCATGAGATGAACTATGCCACCCACGATTTGGAGTTAGCAGCCGTAGTGCATGCATTGAAGACGTGGAGACATTTTCTTATTGGAAACCATTGTGAAGTATACACGGATCACAAGAGTTTGAAGTATATATTCACCCAGAAGGAGTTGAATCTTAGGCAAAGGAGATGGCTGGAACTCATTAGGGATTATGACATGAGATTGCATTATCATCTCGGAAAGGGTAACGTAGTAGCCGATGCGCTAAGCCGTAAGAGCCATGTCAATACCCTAATGATGGAGAAATTTCCAAAGGAGTTAGCCGAGGACCTACGAGAACTACATTTGGAGATAGTTCCGAGAGGCTATGTAGCAACACTAGAAATTCAGTCTACCCTGATGGATAAAATCAGAGAAGCTCAGAAAGCTGACAAGGAGGTTGTCTCTATAAAGGAGAGGATGAGCGAAGGAAGAGCTAAAGGTTTTCGTGAGGATGAACACGACACCTTATGGTTTGAGGACCGCGTTTATGTGCCTAATGACCCGGAGATCGGGAAGTTGATTTTACAGGAGGCCCATGATTCACCATACTCGATTCACCCAGGAAATACTAAGATGTATTTGGATTTGAAGGATATTTTCTGGTGGACCGGTATGAAGAAGGATATTGCGGAGTATGTAGCAGTTTGTGATGTATGCCAAAGAGTGAAGGCAGAACATCAGAAGCCAGCAGGATTGTTACAACCTATGCCAATACCCGAATGGAAGTGGGAGAAGCTTGGCTTGGATTTTATCACCAGATTGCCCAGGATCAAAGCAAGATATGATTCAATCTGGGTAGTAGTAGATCGATTGACGAAGGTAGCCCACTTTATCCCTGTGAAAACCACCTATACTAGTGCAAAGTTGGCAAAGATATACATGACCAGAATTGTATGTCTGCATGGAGTTCCGAGGAGCATCGTATCAGATAGAGGAACCCAGTTTACCTCAAAGTTCTGGAATCAGTTACATAAAACTTTGGGTACCAGGCTAGAATTTAGCACAACGTTTCACCCGCAGACAGATGGACAAATTGAAAGGGTCAATCAGATTTTGGAGGATATGCTGAGAGCCTATGCATTAGATTATGGATCTAGTTGGGATGACAACTTGCCCTACGCGGAGTTCTCATACAACAACAGTTACCAAGCCAGTTTGAAGATGGCCCCTTTCGAAGCATTATACGAAAGGAGATGTAGGACTCCGTTGTCGTGGGACGAAGTTGGAGACCGACAGTTGTTGGACCAGACTTAATCAAAGAGTCTGAGGAGAAGGTGAAGTTGATTCAAGATAGACTGAAGGTAGCTCAGTCCAGGCAGAAGAGTTATGCAGACTCGAATCGCAAGGAAATAGCCTATGAGATCGGAGACAGAGCATACTTGAGAGTATCACCTGTGCGCGGAGTTAAACGTTTCGGAGTTAAAGGGAAGTTAGCCCCGAGATTTGTGGGACCTTACCGTGTGTTGGAACGCATGGGAGAGGTTGCCTATAAGTTGGAGTTGCCCGAAGAAATGTCAGGAGTGCATGACGTGTTTCACGTTTTGCAGCTTAAGAAGTGCCACGCAGAGATGGCCGATATACCGCTTAGAGACACAGTACCCCTGGAAGCAATTCAGTTGGACAGTGATCTGACTTACGAGGAGAAGCCTGTTAAGATTCTCGAATTTTCGAGCAGAGTCACTCGCAGTAAGGTTATCAAGTTTTGCAAAGTTTAGTGGAGTCACCACACCGAGGAAGAAGCCACCTGGGAACGAGAAGATGATCTACGCAAGGACCACCCACACTTGTTCTCTAGCCAAGTCGAATCTCGAGGGCGAGATTCATTCTAAGGGGGGTAGGTTTGTAGCATCACAAATTTTCAATTTGGAATGTTATACATAGATCATATTTGCATTGCATGCTTTTTGCATTTTTTGTTTGTGGCGTTCCTCGAAATTCTAAGCAACTCAAGGACCTACGGAGAGAGTTGGGAATTTTACCGTTTTCGTATTTGAGTTCGCTCGAATACCGGTACGAGGACAGTGTGATTCTAATTTATTTTCTCTCCTAAAAATATTTCTAAATACAAAATATGAGCGGAGATAATATGACTTCTCCAAAACAACAGAAATATTGGAGGAAAAATGTTAAAATCACTTTTGGTATTTTTTCTGGATTTATTTGCGGATTTATTTGCATAGGAAAAATGCGCGTTTTTCAAAATTGCATTTAGGTCCGGGAAAAATGTTCACTTTGTCCTAAATATTATTAGAGGACGGTGAAAATTTATTTCGGGATTTTTGGAGTCCGTTTAGTATTTCTTTCGTTAGTTTTCTGCGCCAGGACTCTATTTAAAAAAAAAGTGAAACCGACTTAGACTCGTATAGGGTCGGGAGACTGGGTTTTATAAGCGCGAGCCCCGCCGGCCCAAGTCGCCAGCCCCGCCAGCCCGCAGCCCCGCCTCGCCCCGCAAACCCTAGCGCCGCCGCCCGCCGCCACCGCCGCGCTACGCGCCGCCGCCGCGTGCCGCTGCCGTCGCCGCCCTCGCCGACCGCCGCCGCGTCGCCCGCTGCCCGCGCCGCCGCCGCCCCGCCGCGTGCCGCCGCCGCCGCCGGACCACCTCGCCGGAGCACCACCACCTCGCCACCGCCGGAAATCCCGCCGAAGTTCGTTGCTCGAGGTAGTTCTCGGTTTTTTTCCGTAAAACCAATCGTTTTTTTAGGAAAACCCTAGATTTGTTTTTTTATTTAGATTAGATCGGTTCGGTTTTTCGTCGGTTTAGTTTTTTAGCGGACGTTCATCCATACGTTCGTCTTAACGAACGGTTTTCGTCAGTTAGCCGCAGACAGCGAACATTCGTTCGTTAGCCTGTTCGTCCGTTTTTCTTTTTTGGGGTATTTATCCGCGGTTATTCCGATCGCGATTTCTGCCCTGATCTTGTTTTTCGTTTTTCTTTTCGCTCGAGAGTCGGAATCAGGTGATTCAAAATCCCAGATCTTCGTCTCGATGCCCTCTTTACGTATAATCAACTTGAACAAAGTTTCGGCTACTGTAAAATTTTACTTTAGGCCAACTAGTAAACCGGAGCTCGTTTCTTTTGCAGTTTGAGTTTCCTTGCTTCTTTCGAGTTGATTCTTTTTGCAAACCGGAGTTCTTAAGTTGAACTTTCTGGTTCGATCTCTTGTTTGAGTTTTACCCGTGCATTAGTTAAGTACTTATTGTGTGCTTGTTTGATTGCGATAGAGTACCCGGAGTGCGCCGCTTGCTACTTTGAGTCTCTAGGTTTTGCGGATCATCAGCAAGGCAAGCAACACTTTGATCATACTTTCCAATTACCCAGTTTTCATTGCATTAGTTCAACCCTCACACATTGCATGAGTAGGATTAATTAACTTGTGGGACTGGGAAGTAGATTGAGATAGTACCTATTACCTGCATTACATTCAAACCTTTGGGAGTTACTTCTACGTTTGCTGTTAGGACATGCTATGCTCGTAGACATGGATTGGGTGAGTGAAATCCATGACAGATGTGAGTTTGTTAATTAATGGTTCAACTTAAGGTGGCAACATTAATACACATCTGGTTGGATTGAGGCATCTGGGTATTCCAGTGATTGCCTGTTTTTCTTTTGGACCGCCACCCAGGCTCAAAGGGATCATGAGATTATTCATACTAGAAACTTCCGTGTGCAGCCACAATGCTATTATGGGCTCTAGCATAGTATGAGTAAGTCGTGTGAATTTTTAAAGTGGTGGACTAGCAGATGTAGGGGATGTAGGTTGGTACGGTCCGCCCGATCGTAAGGTGCTAGCGCTTCTGAAAGACTATGTCTCGGTCATCCGTTTCTCAAACACCATGAAGTGCGAGAAACCAAACGAAGGCGATCGAGTCTTGTGGGAAAAGTGCACAAACCTTTGCAGAGTGTACAAACCGATCATGATTAGCCGTGTCCCCGGTTATGGACGTTTTGAGTATCTAGTACTTGGATTTTCATGTGAATCTCATCATGTTACTCTAATTTAATATTGTTGGGTTTAAAGATTATTTTAATTAAGGTTGAGAGGATGTCTATCTTCTCAACGATGTTTCAACTACCATGATAGCTAATTAAAATCTATTCCTTTAAAGTAGGGAAAAATTGGCTTTACGCAAAAACTATAACCATAGAGCTTCCACCAGCCATATTGCATATAATATAGTTTTACTTCCATTGCATTCTCTTGTGTTACCTTGCCAGCTTATTCCATGTGCCGACCCGTTTTCGGGCTGCAACATTTCATGTTGCAGACTTTTCAGACGACGAGTAAGATGCCTTTTAGGTCGTGGTTCTATACTCAGTGATGCCCCCTGGAGTTGATGGACTCACTTATCTTCCAAGCCTTCCGCTGTTATCGTGTTAGATGGCCTTCAGCCATATTTATTGTAATAAATTCATCGTTGGATTATCGATGTAATAAGTGTGTGATTGCTACTCTGTTATAAATCCTTCAAGTACTGTGCGTGTCAGCATTACTGATCCAGGGATGACACTGATGCACAGAGATCAGACTGTTTGAGGTCTGGTCACTACAAGATGATACTTATATTTTTGGTATAGAAACAGAAAGTAAAGAAAGCAAATAAATAACTGCGGCAGAAATTAATGGGAAAGTAATATGATAGAGATAGACCCGGGGACATAGTTTTCTATGGTGGGTAAACAAATTACTGTCGAGCAATTGATAGAAATGAGAATAATTAGGCATGATCATTGTATATATGCATCACGTCCGAGACAAGTAGACCGAAATAATTATGCATCTACTACTATTACTCCACACATCGACCGCTATCCAGCATGCATCTAGTGTATTAAGTTCATACGAAAAGAGTAACACCTTAAGCAAGATGACATGATGTAGAGGGATAAACTCAAGCAATATGATGAAAACCCCATCTTTTTATCCTTGATGGCAACAATACAATACCTGCCTTGCTGCCCCTACTGTCACTGGGAAAGGACACCGCAAGATTGAACCCAAAGCCAAGCACTTCTCCCATTGCAAGAACTACAGATCTAGTAGGCCAAACCAAACCAATAATTCAAAGAGACTTGCAAGGATATTATGAGCACGCATAAAAAGTTCAGAGAAGAACCAAATATCTTTCATAGATAACCTTGATCATAAACTCACAATTCATCGGATCTCGACAAACACACCGCAAAAAGAGATTACACCGAATAGATCTCCTCGAAGACCGAGGAGAACTTTGTATTGAGATCCGGAGAGAGAGAAGAAGCCATCTAGATACTAGCTATGGACCCGAAGATCTGTGGTAAACTACTCACAACTCATGGTGAGGGCGATGATGATGATGATGAAGGCCTCCGTGATGGATCCCCCTCCCAGAACAGGCTCCAAGATGGGATCTCCACGGGAACAACAGCTATAGCGGTGGAATTAGGGTTTTCTCTCTGCGTATGGAGTTTCTGGGGTACGTAGGCATATATAGGAGGAAGAGGGGCACCAGGGGCCACCGGGCCTGCCCTCGAGGCAGGGGGGCGCGCCCTGGGAAGGGGGGCGCCCCCCACCCTCGAGGGTGGGCCCCCTGTCCTCTGGCTTGGCCCCGAAGTTTATCTCGCGTGATTTTCTCCAAAAATATCTCCTGCGAAGGTTTCATTCCGTTTGGACTCCGTTTGATATTCCTTTTCTGCAAAACCCTGAAATAGGCAAAAAAACAGCAATCTGGACTGGGCCTTTGGGTTAGTAGGTTAGTCCCAAAAATGATGTAGCATGGAACAATCAAAAATTATAGATTAGTTGGAGACATATCAATGCCCTTCTTTTTCTGCAAGAAATCTAATATCCAGATACAAATCGTGTCAAAAAATCAGCCCAATCGGAGTTAAGGATCTTCGGGAATATAAGAAACAGTGAAGGGCTAGAATCTGGAAATGCAGAAACAGAGAGAGACAGAGAGACAGATCCAATCTCGGAGGGGCTCTCGCCCCTCCGCCGCCATGGAGACCATGGACCAGAGGGTAGACCCTTCTCCCACCTAGGGAGAAGGTCAAGGAAGAAGAAGAAGGAGGGGGGCTCTCTCCCCCTCGCTTCCGGTGGCACCGGAGTGCCACCGGGGCCATCATCGTGTGACAGCGATCTACACCAACACCTCTGTCATCTTCACCAACATCTCCATCACCTTCCCCCATCTATCTACAGCGGTCCACTCTCCTGCAACCCGTTGTACCCTCTACTTGAACATGGTGCTTTATGCTTCATATTATTATACGATAATGTGATGCCATCCTATGATGTCTGAGTAGATTTTTGTTGTCCTATCGGTGATTGGTGAATTGCTATGATTGGTTTAAATTGCTAGTGGTTATGTTGTTGTCCTTTGGTGCCCATCATATGAGCGCGCGCGTGGATCACACCATAGGGTTAGTTGTATGTTATTGGAGGGCAAGAGTGACAGAAGCTTCAACCTAGCGTAGAAATTGATGCATACGGGATTGAAGGGGGGCCAATATATCTTAATGCTATGGTTGGGTTTTACCTTAATGAACGTTAGTAGTTGCGGATGCTTGCTAATAGTTCCAATCATAAGTGCATATAATTCCAAGTAAGGGATGGCATGCTAGAAGTGGCCTCTCCCACATAAAACTTGCTATCGGTCTAGTAACGCAGTGAATTGCTTAGGGGCAATTTCGCAACTCCTACCACCACTTTTCCACACTCGCTATCACTAAGTTTATTGTTTCTTTATCTTAACAACCCCTAGTTTTATTTACGCGTTCCTTATATTCTTGCAAATCTATCCCACAAAAACTACAAAGTACTTCTAGTTTCATACTTGTTCTAGGTAGAGTAAACGTCAAGCGTGTGTAGAGTTGTATCGGTGGTCGATAGAACTTGAGGGAATATTTGTTCTACCTTTAGCTCCTCGTTGGGTTCGACACTCTTACTTATCGAAAGAGGCTACAACTGATCCCCTACACTTGTGGGTTATCAGCGCGCCCTGTAGGGGGGGGGGGCGCCCTGGACCCTCGTGGCCACCTCCCTCATTCCCTCGCGTGTACTCCAAGTCTTCTCTGTTGATATTGTTCCAAAAAATAACTCTCGCGAAGGTTTCATTCCGTTTGGACTCCGTTTGATATTCCTTTTCTGCGAAACCCTGAAATAGGCAAAAAAAAATAGCAATCTGGACTGGGGCTTTGGGTTAGTAGGTTAGTGCCAAAAATAATATAAAAGTGTATGATAAAGCCCATTAAACATCCAAAACATCATATATAATAGCATGGAACAATCAATAATTATAGATACGTTGGAGACGTATCAAGCATCCCCAAGCTTAATTACTGCTCGTCCTCGAGTAGGTAAATGATAAAAACAGAATTTTTGATGTGGAATGCTAACCAACATAATTTTCAATGTAATTTCTTTATTGTGTCATGAATGTTCAGATCCGAAGGTTCGAGACAAAAGTTTATAATGACATAAGAAATAATAATACTTCAAGCATACTAACAAAGCAATCATATCTTCTCAAAATAACATGGCTAAAGAAAGTTATCCCTACAAAATCATATAGTCTGGCTATGCTCCCTCTTCATCACACAAAATATTCATATCGTGCACAAGCCCGGTTTCAGCCAAGCACTTGTTTTCATACTCAATTATTTTAAACCTTTCAACTTTCACGCAATACATGAGCGTGAGCCATGGATATAGCACTATAGGTGGAATAGAGTGGTGGTTGTGGAGAAGACAAAAAGGAGGAAGATAGTCTCACTTCAACTAGGCGTATCAATGGGCTATGGAGATGCCCATCAGTAGATATCAATGTGAGTGAGTAGGGATTGCCATGCAACGGATGCACTAGAGCTAAAAATGTATGAAAGCTCAACAAAAGAAACTAAGTGGGTGTGCATCCAACTTGCTTGCTCACGTAGACCTAGGGCATTTGAGGAAGCCCATCATTGTAATATACAAGCCAAGTTCTATAACGAAAATTCCCACTAATATTTGAAAGTGACTAAACAAGAGACTCTCTATCATGAAGATCATGGTGCTACTTTGAAGCACAAGTGTGGAAAAAGGATAGAAGCATTGTCCCTTCTCTCTTTTCTGTCATTTTTTGGAGGGGCTTTCTCTTTTTTAACCCCTCTCTCTATATTTTTTTTGGGCCATCTCTTTTTTTGGCCTTTCCTCAGATAGGGCAATGCTCTAATAATGAAGATCATCACACTTTTATTGACTTTACAACTCGATATTACAACTCAAAGCTAGAACAAAGTATGTCTCTATATGAATGCCTCCGGCGGTGTACCGGGATGAGTGATGAATCAAGAGTGACATGTATGAGAAAATTATGCATGGTGGCTTTGCCACAAATACGATGTCAACTACATGATCATGCATGACAATATGAAAATATGAAGTATGTCATATGAACGGAACGGTGGAAAGTTGCATGGCAATATATCTCGGAATGGCTATGGAAATGCCATGATAGGTAGGTATGGTGGCTGTTTTGAGGAAGGTATATGGTGATACGTCTCCAACGTTTCTATAATTTTTGATTGTTCCATGCTATTATTTATGATGTTTTGGATGTTTAATGGGCTTTGTCATACACTTTTATATTATTTTTGGGACTAACCTACTAACCCAAAGGCCTAATCTAGATTGTTGTTTTTTTTTCCTATTTTAGGGTTTTACAAAAAAGGATTATCAAACGGAGTCGAAACGGAATGAAACCTTCGGGAGAGATATTCTTGGAGAAAATCACGCACGGGAGACTTGAGAAACACGGAGTAGGGCACACGTGGCGCCCACGAGGGTTGGGGCGCCCCCCTCATAGGGCGCGCCCCCTGCCTCGTGGGCCCCACGTTTGGCCCCCGGTGCCCTCATTCCTCCTATATATACCTACGTACCTCGAAACCATTAGAACAATAGAGAAAACCCTAGTTCCACCGCTGTAACCTTCTGTTCCCGTGAGATCCCATTTTGGGGCCTGTTCCGGAGCTCCGCTGGAGCGGGGATCTACCATGGAGTGCTTCTACATCATCATCATCGCCTCACCATGAGTTGTGAGTAGTTTACCACAGACCTTCGGGTCCATAGCTAGTATCTAGATGGCTTCTTCTCTCTCTTTGGATCTCAATACAAAGTTCTCCTCGGTCTTCGAGGAGATCTATTCGATGTAATCTATTTTTGCGGTGTGTTTCTCGAGATCCGATGAATTGTGGGTTTATGATCAAGATTATCTATGAGAAATATTTGGTTCTTTTTTGAACTCTTTATGTATGATTATAATATCCTTGCAAGTCTCTTCGAATTATTGGTTTGGTTTGGCCTACTAGATATATAGTTCTTGCAATGGGAGAAGTGCTTGGCTTTGGGTTCAATCTTGCGGTGTCCTTTCCTAGTGACAGTAGGGGCAGCAAGGCACGTATTGTATTGTTGCCATCGAGGATAAAAAGATGGGGTTTATATCACTAAGTTTGAGTTTATCCCTCTACATCATGTCATCTTGCTTAAGGCGTTACCCTGTTCTTATGAACTCAATACACTAGATGCATGCTGGATAGTGGTCGATGTGTGGAGTAATAGTAGTAGATGCAGAATCATTTCGGTCTACTTGTCTCGGACGTGATGCCTATATATAATGATCATGCCTAGATAGTCTCATAATTATTCGCTTTTCTATCAATTGATGGACAATAATTTGTTTACCCGCCGTAGAATATCGCTATCATGAGAGAAGCCACTAGAGAAAACTATGGCCCCCGGGTCTATTCTCAACATATCAATTTACAATCTACTTTACTTTTCCTCTTTTACTTTCTGTTCTCATAATAAAAAATACCAAAAATATCAAACTATCATATCAATCAGATCTCACTTTCGTAAGTGACCGTAAAGGGATTGACAACCCCTTATCGCGTTGGCTGCGAAGTTCTTATTTGTTTGTCCAGGTGCGAGGGACTCGCGCATGGTTTCCTACTGGATTGATACCTTATTTCTCAAAAACTGAGGGAAATACTTATGCTATTGTGCTGCATCTCCCTTTCCTCTTCGAGGGAATACAACGCAAGCTCGAGAAGTAGCAAGAAGAATTTCTGGCGCCATTGCCGGGGAGGCTTGCGCAAAAGTCATATACCAAGTACCTATCACAAACCCTTATCCTTCGCATTACATTTTTGCCTCTCGTTTTCCTCTCCCCCACTTCACCCTCGTCGTTCTATTTGCCCTTCTTCCGCCGTGTGTTTATCGTTCGCTTGCTTCTTGTTTGCTTGTGTGTTGCTTGCTTGCTTGTCATCATGTCTAGCACACCTTTCATTATCAATACTCACAAGAGTGAGGTTCTCAATTTTAAACAAAGGGAGGAAGAAAACTTAAAAGATGCCTGGTATAGAATTTGCAATGCTCAAAATAGATCTAATAGGAAGCTTTCCACTTCCATGCTTCTTCGCAATTTTTATGTTGGCATAACTCCGTGGAATATAGTTATCTTAGATACCATTACTGGAGGGAATTTCTTGGGTAGCCATACTTTTGATTCTTATAATATACTGACTGAATTATTTGGCTCACCACCTCTTACGGTTAATGGGACTGTTTTAACTTTGGAGCATGTTATGCAAAGGTTAGAAATCGTCAAAAATAAAGTTGCTACGGTAGAGTTGGTAGAGAACTTGGATAGAAAAATCCATAATGAAATTACCCAATATGGATCCAAGGTAGGAGTTGTTCTGAAAAATCTTAAGGAAAAGGAACCCATAGATAAAGAAAAATTAGATCAAGATTCTACTAGAATCAATAAACTTGAGGATATTATTACTAATGTGGGTTCTGCTTTTTCGGCTATAAAAATTACTCCAAATCCTTCTACCACTAAATTATCTAAGTTCATGTATGTTCCTACAGACATGGGTGAACCATCTAGTAAAGGAATCGCGGATCTCAAATCCATAAGTGTTCACCCTAATTTTCTTACTTTTGCAAGAGAACCTTTTGACACCTTAGAATTTCTTGATTTCTTGCCCAAAAGTTTGATTATCGATAGGGATAAAGAAGTGCCTAAGAATCACAAGTGCTTAGTTAAAGAATTGCCTTCCAACGATGGCAATACCTAGATCTATCCTTGTATCGTGCCTAGCTAGGGGCGTAAAACGATAGCGCTTGTTCGGAGGAAACCCAATTTTATATTTTTTTTGTTTTTGCTTCTGTTTAGGAATAAATATTGCATCTAGCTTCTGTTTAGATGTGGTTTTGTGTTTTGTTTAGTGTTTGTGCCAAGTAGAACCTTTGGGAAGACTTGTGTGAAGTTTATGTGATCTTTGTGTGAAAAACAGAATCGTTAGCGCTTGCTAGAATGATCACCAGATTTTATTGGAGCGTGCTATTTAGTTGATTATTTTTGAAGATGATTAATATACAAATTCCTCATGTTTACCAATTCAGTTTGAATTTTTTGGAGTTACAGAAGTATGCGAAACCTGCAGATTACTAAAGACTGTTCTGTTTTTGATAGATTCTGTTTTTCGTGTGTTGTTTGCTTATTTCAATGCATCTATGAGTAGTATTGGTAAGTATGAATCATATAGAAGTTGGAATATAGTAGGTTTAACACCAAAATAAACAAAGAATGAATTCATTGCAGTACCTTTGAGTAGTGGTTTGCTTTCTTATACTAACGGAGCTCACGAGATTTTTGTCTAAGTTTTGTGTTGTGAAGTTTTCAAGTTTTGAGTATTGCTTTGATGGACTGTGGAACAAAGAGTGTCAAGAGCCTAAGCTTGGGGATTCCCAAGGCACCCCAAGGGAAAATTCAAGGACAACCAAAAGCCTAAGCTTGGGGATGCCCCGAGAAGGCATCTCCTCTTTCGTCTTCATCCATCGGTAACTATACTCGAAGCTATATTTTTATTCACCACATGATATGTGTTTTACTTGGAGCATCTTGTATAATTTGAGTCTTTGCTTGTTAGTTTGCCACAATTACCTTGCTGGACACAGCTATTTGAGAGAGTTAAATATGGCCTAGGAATTGTTAGAACACTCTATGTGCTTCACTTATATCTTTTGAGTTGAATAGTTTTTGCTCTAGTGCTTCACTTATATATTTTAGAGCACGGTGATGATAATATTTTGAAGAAATTATTGATATCTCATGCTTCACTTATATCCTTTTGAGAGTCTATTAAAACAGCATGGTAATGTGCTTAGGCTATAAGACTAGTCTTCACATGATAGACATCCAATATCAATGTAGTAAAAACTTTCACACTAAGTGCATTGAATAGGATGAGAAGTTGGATGCTTGATAATTGTTTTGAGATATGAGGATAGTGATATTAGAGTCATGCTAGTGGAATTATTATGAAATTGAGAAATTCTTGTGTTAAGGTTAGTGATTCCCGTAGCATGCACGTATGGTTAACCGCTATGTGACGAAGTTAGAGCATGAGGTATTTGTAAAGTGTCAACCTATGTGTGGAGGTCGGGGGCGCGCGATGGTTAACTCCTACCAACCCCCCCCTAGGATCATGCGTTGATTGCTTTGTTTTGATGACTCGTAGATCTTTGCAATAAGTATATGAGTTTTTATGACTAATGACGAGTCCATGGATTATACGCACTCTCACCCTTCCACCATTGGTAGCCTCTCTTGTGCCGCGCAACCTTCGCCGGTACCATACACCCACTATATATCCTTCCTCAAAACAGCCACCATACCTACCTCTCATGGCATTTCCATAGCCATTCCGAGATATATTGCCATGCATGATCATGTAGTTGACATCGTATTTGTGGCAAAGCCACCATGCATGATTTTTCATACATGTCACTCTTGATTCATTGCACATCCCGGTACACCGCCGGAGGCATTCATATAGAGTCATACTTGTTCTAGTATCGAGTTGTGTCGGTGGGAACGACACCTATGGGATCACAAGAATCCCTACTACGTTTAGCGGGGCGCGGGGTTGAGAGAAGAGCGGATCAAACAGATAGCACACGGTTCGTTTATCCAGGTTCGGTCCGCGAGGATGCGTAAAACCCTACTCCTGCTTTGGTGGATTGTATATCTGTGTTCTTCAGCTAGCTATGGGGCGTGAGGAGCTCCAAAAAAGCCGAATCCTCCTCATGGTCGCCTCGGGCCTCCTTTCATAGAAAAAGGGGTTACCACAGTGGCACACAGGAAGTGGAAAGGGTACAGTGATGCGAGTTTATCCCTCGCATTACATGACAAGGCGCATTTAATGCGTCTTGCTTAGGTGTCCTTGCTTTATCGGGGACGGGGGAGAGATATGTCTTGTCCGTCGCCGCTCCTTGTTGTGTCGACACGCGCCCTGGCCAGCGATGCCTGAGATGCCATGTAGGTAGGCAGGTAGCTGAGGTGGCGCAATGGTGGGTCTTCACGAAGATCTGCATGCCGCCACGCAGGTGCCTGCCCAGCTGGTTGGGTCATCATCTGCATACGGCGGTGGAAGTTTAGTCGGCGTGGGCCTGATGGTGGCCCTGCGGATGTCCTCGGCAAGGGCCTTGCCGGGGCCCCGGCAAGGGTCTTGCCGCGGCGCCTGCTGCCATCCCTGGCAAGGTGCTTGCCGGAGGTCTTATGGTCTTCCTTGGCTGGGATCCCGCCAAGGGTCGTCGTCTTCTTAGTGCGTATCTGATCTTGAATGTCTTCACAAAGATCTGCATGCCACTATGGGGATGTCTCTCGAATCCTGCCCCGTGGGGGCAGTGGACTCAAGGGTGATTTGCTCCGTATGAGTGGGGCGAGTTGCCGCGGCTAGGGTCTTGTCGGGTCTGCTAAGGCCGGCCCCGGCAAGGATCTTGTCGGGGGAGCCCGTCTCGTCCCTTGGCTCTTCGTGCTCTTGTCCTTGGTGTCGTTCTAGTTCTCTTGAGCTTCGGTCTTACCCTGGCTTACCTCCCTTGCCTTGCTTGGTGCGGCGGTGCCCGTGGCTCAGACTGCCCGTGCACAGTCATAGGGGTACAAAAAAGTGTACCCCCCTTTTTGTACACCGACAGGAGCCCCCGGGTCTGGGCCACACATAAGTGCGACGCGTTGTTGGGCTAGGCCCAGAACGGTGCGCGGGCAGGCGGGACGGTTTTTACCGTGGTAAGACTTTTCGCGCTGTGCTTTGCATGATTCGCGTGCGTGGCGCGGTGCGAAGGGGTGTGCGTGACGTGGGTGGCATGCGTGGGGCGGTTCCCGCAGGCATGCGTCACATCGTAGTAAAGAAGCGGCTTCACACCTTCCCCGTAAAAGGAGGGAGGCGTGGGGGTGCGGCTCATTTACTAAATGGAGTCGAGGCGCGGTCTTCAAGGCCTCCACTCCCCATGATCACGGGGTAGGGAGAGGTCGCCTCACTTGTCACCTCGGTTCTGCGCATTGGCCACGTGTATCCCATGCGCTTGGGGTGGCGAATGGTGGAGGCGGGGAACCGGGCCGTCGCTGGTTGGGGCAGCGGGTCGGTCCTGGTTCCCTGTGCTTCTTGTGTCTTGATTGGCCGAGCGGGGCGGCTGAGCCCCAACCTCGTTCCTTTATAAGGAGCGGGGAGGGGGGATGGCACCCCGTATCTTCCATCCTCTTCCTTCTTCTGCTTCCGCTTCTTCCTTCCCCTTGCAATGGAGAAAGGGAATCCCGGTCCTTCGACGGTGGCGGCAAGGGTTGCTGTTCGACAACGCGTCCCTCCTCCTCCTGCACCTGTGGTGGTAGAGCCAGCCGTGAGGGGAAGGGGGAGAGGGCGAGACCGTGGGCGAGGTCGGGGTAGAGGTCGCAGCGCTCAGGGAAGAGGAGGACGGGGCGGCGCGCCGGCCTCGCCCCCGCCAGCGGCTCCTCCTCCGACGGAGGGCCACGTTGGAGACAATCCCCGTGAATTCTTCGTTAGGTTGCGTCGGCCGCCGCGCTGTCGCCTTCGCCTCCCGACTCCATTCGCGCGGGAGATGGAGTTGGATCCACCGCAGTCATTGTGGCTGCGTATGAGGGGCTGCGGGATTAGCGGTACGCGGGTCCGCGTGGACTTCCCTGCTCCTCACGTGATGTATCTTTGTCGGGGGTGGAAGACATTTGCTCGTATCCACAGCTTGGCGGATGGGCTCACTCTCCATTTTAAGTTGATGGAGGATGGCCTTCTTTCCGTCAAGGTATTCGGGCACTTCGGGACTCGTGCAAGGTGCTGCATGGAGAGCTCTTCTGATGATGAAGATTCCTCCTCGAGCGAGAGTGACGAGGAGGACAGCGACAGCGACGACGAGGGTGGTAGGCGGCAGGATGACGGGTCCGACTAGGTGTCGGGCGCCGTTCCATGCGGCACCGGTGACCCCATCATCCATGTCGCCGGCTCCTTGAACTTCTCGGGGCCGTCTTCTTGGGCGGCTGGCGTTGGGGGGGGGGGCGGAAGAGGAAGAGGGCGGGCGGCAAGGCCGTCAAGTTGGAGTACGCGGGCACCGACGCCTTTGACGCGTACTGACGTCCTACCGCCTCGTCTTCGAGGTCTGCTTCCGGCGCCGCCATCACCATCCAACCTTTGGGCGGCCACCAAGATGTTCTCTCGGTGTCTTCTGCCACCCGTAGCTCGCCTAGGCGCTCCTTTTGCCCTTCTCGCCTCCTTGACCTGCCTCCTGAGGAGAGGGACAAGAAAGGGATTACGGGCATCTTATCTCTTTTTAGTTTGTAAGCCTTCGGGCGTCTGTTAAATTTAAAACTTGTAATCCCCTTGTTCATGTTTTTCATTCCCTATGGACTATACCTGAGTGGAATGTTTTTAATGAAAAAAGTATGTTTGCCGGGTCATTTGTTTGTGGGTGAAACCCACGACAAGGAATAAATCCTTGATATCTTTAAGATAAACACTTTCTCTCCCGGCAACAGGCCTTGCCATCTCCCCACTTCGCTCTACCTTTCTCACACCTTTGGCGGAGGCAGGGATGAGGTGGGTTCAGGCTCCTTATTTCATCCTTTCGCTCCCGCGACTACGACCAAACTTGGTCCCAGGAACGACCCCTAGGGCCTAGAGTTAGGAGAGCACGGTAGTTTAAGGAAAAAACGAGGTTTCACATACCTCAGTCCATAATGGAATGCATGATAAGGGATGAAGAACTTATCTGAAGCTGCAGCCCCCGGCAACCCTGGTTTGCCGTGGGTGAATCTTTGCTCTTGCAGCCCCCGACAATACTGGCTTGCCGGGGCCTAGATGCTGGTTTGTTCCTTTTTTTCTCCCCAAGTGGTTTCGACAAGGATATCTGTGTGTCCTGTGAACCAAAGAAGATAAAAGAAAGACAAAGAGATGCAAACTCGACCTCTAAGCTCGGGGTTAGCTGCCGCTAAGCACTATCAACCCTAACCAAGGACGATACTCGACCTAGCATGCATGCTATAACTTAGGGCGCCAGCGCTTCATTTATTTATGCTCAGGGTCTGCGCCTGGCTTTGTACAAAGGGTTACATGCCTTGTCGGCAAGGCTTGTACAAAAGGTGGCTTGCCGGGGGGGCCGGCAAGCCGCGCCTCATGGGTAAAACTTGCGAAGATGCTCAATGTTCCAGGAGTTGCTCGCCAGAATGACATTTTCGGTCTCCAGGCGGACTACGCCAGGCCTGGTGACTCGTATTACCCGATAAGGGCCTTCCCACTTCGGCGTCAACTTGTTGGTATTCTTGGCCGATTGAACGCGCCGAAGAACAAGGTCGCCTTCCTCAAAGCTTCGGGCACGGACCTTGCGGCTATGGTAGCGGTGCAAGGCTTGCCGGTAGCGTGCTGCTCTCACAGCCGCCCAAAGACGATCTTCCTCAAGGAGCGTTGCGTCATCTTGCCGCAGTTGCTCTTGCTCAAGCTCATCATAAGCGAGCACTCGAGGTGACCCGTATATGACTTCAGTGGGGAGAACTGCTTCTGCCCCGTATACTAGGGCAAAGAGTGTCTAGCCGGCGGCTCGATTTGGCGTCGTTCTGATCGACCAAAGAACCGTCGGCAACTCATCAATCCAGCGCCTTCCACTCTTGTGTAGCCTGTCAAAGGTCTTTGTCCTTAAGCCTCGCAGTACTTCAGCGTTTGCTCTCTCGGCTTGACCATTGCTTCATGGGTGAGCAACGGAAGCGAAACAGACTTGGCTGCCGAGGTCTTGGGTATATTGCATGAAGGTGCGGCTTGTGAATTGTGTGCCGTTGTCGGTGATGACCCTATTGGGTACACCAAAACGGCACACTAGTCCCTTGAAGAATTTGACGGCTGACTGGGTTGTGACCTTCCTCACTACCTCCACCTCTGGCCACTTTGTGAACTTGTGGATTGCGACGTACAAGTACTCAAAGCCCCCGACAGCACGGGGGAAAGGGCCCAGTATGTCAAGACCCCAGACCAAGAAGGGCCAGGAGAGAGGAATGGTTTGAAGGGCTTGAGCTGGTTGATGAAGTTTCTTTGAATGGAACTGACACGCTTCACACCTGGTGACCAGTGTCGTCGCATCCTGGAGGGCAGTGGGCCAGAAGAAGCCTTACCGAAGTGCCTTGCCGGCAAGGGCTCTTGACCCTATGTGGGATCCACATATGCCTGCATGTATCTCTGCCAACAGCCCTAGTCCTTCCTCTCGAGGGATACACTTCAATTTCACGCCATTCAGTCTCTTTCTGTACAGGACGTCATCGACGAACTGGTACATAGCAGATCGACGGGCTACTTTTTCCGCTTCTTCCTGCTCCTCAGGAAGTTCCCCAGTTTGGAGGATTCGGACGGTATGTTGTGCCCACGCTGGAGCCTGGGGCTCGACGGCGAGGGCTAAAGGCATTTCCTCCGCTATAGGAGCGGCTGTCTCGACGGCAAGAGCTTGACGCTCCGCCGGAGCTAGCCATCCCGTGGCGGGCACAGTGTCCCCGGCAACATCCTTGCCGGCGGCTCCGGGAAGCTCGGCGGGAAAGTACTTGCCGAGCCCTGATTTCCTCCTCTTGTTTTGCTCTGTTGATGGATCAACGGATGGCTAAGAAAGCTGAAGCACAAAGGTACCTGGTTCCACACGTAACTTGAGGGCAGCACGCTTTGACAGGTAATCGGCGATGTCGTTCTCAGCTCGGGGAACGTGCTCCGCCTGTATACCATCAAAACGCTCTTCCAGCTTTCTCACTTCATCGACGTAGGCCTTCATCAACGAGCTCTGGTAATCTTTGTTGACTTGTTTGACGACAAGCTGCGAATCGCCCCTGACAATGAGTTTCTTGATTCCGAGGTCTACAGCGATCCTAAGACCAGCAAGCAGCCCCTCATATTCGGCAGTATTGTTCGTTGATACCTCCCTGGGGAAGTGCATCTCGACCACGTACTTGAGGTGCTCTCCGGTGGGCGCGACAAGCAGTACGCCAGCCCCGGTGCCCTGTAAGGAGAAAGCTCCATCAAAGTACATGATCCAGTTGCAACTCGCCTCTTTGCCGGGGAGAGCAGTTTCCTGGGCTTCTTCATCAGGCGTCGCAGTCCATTCTGCAACGAACTCCGCCAGGACTCGGCTTTGAATCGTCGAGGTACTTTCAAACTTGAGGCCAAAGCTGGACAGCTCCAGTGCCCACTCTACAATTCTTCCCGTTGCATCTGGATTGTGCAATATCCGTTGCAGAGGGAGGCGAGTGACGACAGTGATCTCGTGTGCCTGGAAGTAGTGATGCAGCTTCCTCGAGGCCATAAGAAGGCCGAAGAGCAATTTCTGCACACCGGAGTACCTTGATCTAGCCCCCTGCAAGAGGGAGCTAACAAAGTAGACCGGGTGTTGCATCATTTTCTTCCTTGGCGGCACTCCAACCGGCCGTGTCATCTCTGCACCAACGGCATCAGGCTCTGTCGCTGCTATCACCTCGTCATCAATTTCTCTCTGTGCCACTAGTGCGGTGCTGACCACCTGGTTCGTTGCCACCAGGTATAGCAGCAACGGTTCTTGTGGTCTAGGCGCAACTAGTACTGGCGTGGAGGAAAGATACCTCTTCAAATCTTGCAATGCTGCTTCGGCTTCTGGCGTCCACTCCATTGGGCCCGCCTTTTTCAAAATCTTGAAAAAGGGAAGGGCACGCTTGGCAGACTTAGAAATGAATCTGCTCATGGCGGCAACGCAGCCAGCAAGCCGACGCATATCCTTGACCCGTTTGGGTGCTTCAATCTGTTCTATAGCTTTGATCTTGTCCGGATTGGCCTCTATCCCACGCTGTGACACAAAGAACCCGAGAAGCCTGCCGGACGAGACGCCGAAGACGCACTTCTCAGGGTTCAACTTGAGATTGATCTTGCGTAGGTTTGCAAATGTTTCTTGTAAATCCGGTATAAGGGTTGCCCTGTTCTTGGTTTTGACCACTATATCATCCATATAAGCCTCCATATTTCTATGGAGCTGGGGTTCAAAACCAATCTGGACTGCCCTTGCAAATGTTGAGCCAGCACTCTTCAACCCGAAAGGCATTCGTATGAAACAATACGTACCACATGGGGTGATGAATGCTGTCTTCTCTTCGTCTTCTCTTGTCATGAAGATCTGATGGTAGCCGGAGTAGGCATCAAGGAATGATAACAGGTCACACCCAGCCGTGGAGTCAACAATATGGTCGATGCGCGGCAACGGGAAGGGGTCTTTGGGACAAGCCTTATTGATATCTGTGTAATCAATACACAGCCTCCACTTCCCATTTTCCTTGCGCACTACCACTGGATTGGCCAACCACGTTGGATGGAGCACTCCTCTTACCAAACCCGCTGCTTCCAGTTTTTGGATCTCCTCTGTGATGAACTCTTGTCGTTCCAAAGCTTGCTTCCTGACCTTCTGCTTGACGGGCCGCGCATGAGGACAAACAGCAAGGTGGTGCTCAATCACCTCCCTGGGAACGCCGGGGATGTCGGATGCTTGCCATGCAAACACATCGACATTTGCCCGCGGGAAGGTGACGAGCGTGTCTTCCTATTTGTCATCAAGGGTGGAACTTATGGTGAAAGCCCCTCCTGTGCCGTCCTCCTTGACAGAAACCTTCTTGGTTCCTGGCGGTGTGGCCCTGGACTTCTTGTTTCTGCCGGTGGAGCTCTCTGGCACGTCCTCGACGGGAGCACTACACTCCGAAGAGGTGCGCTTGCCGGAGTGGGTGTCCGAGGTCTCACCGGTCTTCTTCTTCTTCTTCCCCCTCCCCC
>LR738710.1:660937550-661083320 GCA_902687465.1 Secale cereale | reverse complement strand
CCCCCCCGGGGCTCCAGTGGCAGGAGCAAGTGCCCTAGTGGCGGCAGCTGCTGCAACTGCTTGTTGGTATAGTTGGTCAGCGCAAATCAGCGCATCTTTCTTATCGGAGGGGATGGTGATGATCGTCACAGGTCCTGGCATCTTCAAGGTGTTGTAGGCGTAGTGTGACGCCGCCATGAACTTGGCCAGCGCTGGGCGGCCAAGGATCCCGTTGTAGGGCAAGGGGATCTTGGCGACATCGAACACGATCCTTTCTGTCCTGTAGTTTAGGTCACTTCCAAAAGTCACGGGAAGCGTGTCCTTCCCCTTTTGTTGACTTCTTCCCGGTTTGACCCCCTGAAACGTGCCCGTTTCCTCGAGGTCTCCGTCAGGAATCTGCAGCTTCTCGATCACGGTAGGCGAGATTAAGTTCAGACCGGCCCCGCCATCGACTAGAATCTTTGTCACCTTGAGGTTGAGTATTATCGGTGAAACCAACAATGGCAAGCACCCGACCGCAGTAGTGCGATCAGGGTGATCCTCAGTGTCAAAAATGATAGGCGTGTTGGACCATTTCAGCGGCTTTTGGGCACCAGACAACGGCTCCGTCGCTGTAATCTCACGCGCCCACTGTTTAAGCTGGCGGTGAGAAGTATGCAGCGAGGCGCCGCCATCGACACACATGGCCTCCGTGGCTTTCTGAAACTCTTGGTCGCCGAACTCGTCGTCCTCTTTGTGATTGTCATCTTCTGGCTTTCTGTCACGGCCCCGGGCGGTCCTCTCCTGTTGTTTATCCTTGCCGCGACGGCCTGCTTGGCCGTCATGCTTCTTGTCGGACCCCTCAGCACCGTCCTGGCCCTTCTCCTTGTCCCGCCTCTCATATTCAGCCCTCTGCTTCTCAGCAAGGAGCTCAACCTGTCGGCAGTTCTGGAGATCATGGCCTTTGGTGCGATGGATCTTGAAGTATTGCTTGTCGGAGTTTCCTGGCTTCTCGGCAGCCGCCAAGGCCTGGCAGGCGACACACCCGGCAATTTCCTTGCTGGGGTCATCTGCCTTGGTTTTCTTGGCGGAGCCGGCGTCATCAGATCCCTCGACGGCAAGCACGGCTTTACCTTTGCGCTTCTTGTTGCGGCGTCAGCCTTTCTTTGCCGGGGCGGCAGCATCCTCATCTGAAGGGTCGGTTTCCGCGCTGGCATCTTCGTCGGGGTATTTCCTTCCCTCTTCAGCCCGGGCACATCTGTCAGCAAGAACATAGAGTTCTGCCACGTCTTACACCTTGTTCATTGCCAGCTCTTCGTGCATCTTGCGGTTACGCACGTTCTGATGAAACGCGCTGATGATGGCGGCAGGGTGAACATCAGGGATATTGTATTGTACCCGGCTGAACCTCTGTATATACTTGCGTAGACTCCCGCCTTCCTTCTGGGGAATGACGTGCAGGTCACTTTCTTGGCCATGGGCTTGGTGACCTCCAGTAAAGGCGCCAACAAACTCATGGCACAAATCCGACCAGGAGGAAATAGAGTCTACCGGAAAGTGCATCAACCACGACATGGCGTTGGGTTTAAGAGATAATGGAAAGTAATTCGCAAGCACCTTATCGTCGCGGGCTCCGGCAGCTTGCATCGCGATGGTGTAGATGCTGAGGAACTCCGACGGGTGGGTCTTGCCGTTGTACTTCTCGCCAACGTCAGGCTTGAAGGTGTGGTGAGTGGGCCACTGGAACTGTCGCAGCTCACGGGTAAAAGCCAGACAGCCTACCTCGTAAGGTAGACCTCCACGGCTCTCCGGTGCTGGGCGGTTCACAGCAGGCCCTGCTCGCCTGTCTGACTGGTGGCGCGCTCCGCGCCGGCGCTCGATGGTGGTTCGAGCGTCTTCATGAGCTCGCTCCTGAAGAACTTGACGCTGGTCGCCGTGGGTCCGTGGGTCGGACGACGCTATGGAGATGTCGTCACCCGCGACGTCTCGACGAGTCGACACACGCAGTACCGGGTGAGGAGGAGGCGAATGCACCATGGCCACGATGCTGCCGGTCCTCCCGCCACTGGTGCGTGGGACCCCATCGGAGCGTCGACCCGGGGGCTTCGCTGGACTTGGTTCATCCTTATTGGCGACTGCGACAAGGCTTCGGATGGTGGCTCTCCATTCGTCGAGTTTCCCCGTAACGGGAGGAAAGTAGAGGAGAAACTGCGCGCACGCCAGGGCTTCTGCTGGGGTTAGCGGTAGCGAAACCTGCACGGACCGCGACGCGCTTTGACTCTCGACCATGTTAGGAGGAGCTCTATCACGACCCCGCGGTCGCATGCCGTTTTCACCAGCGCTTCGGCGGGCGGGCAGGTCTTCTACGTCTCGGGAGTGGCGCTCGGGGCTCTTCCCGCGGCGACGCCCGGGATCTTCGGAGTGATGACGCCGATCATCGCGCGCTGCTTGGGAGGAGCGCGCTGTTGGCGCCGGCGTGGGAGTCCTGGAGGCCCTTGCATCGCCTTCGGGTGATGCGGCAGCGATCTTGGAAGGCCCCGCGCCAACCACGAAGGGCCTGGCTCCGTCTTTAGATTTGGCGGTGTGTGGCCCGTTACCAGGCGCACAAACATCGCCACCTCCCAAACTCCGGCTGCTGGGACGGCGTTAGTGTTCGCGAGCAGCGCCCCGGGTCCTTTCTGCGACCGGTCCGCTGCTCGCCCGCGTTGGGACGGGCTGTCTGGCTTCCGACTGGCCAACCGCCACCGTCGTCTTCTTCTTGGGTGCCATGATGATGAAGAAGCGTCGAACTAACTGCTAAAGCCGATTCTCACAACTACAGCCCCTGCCTGGCGTGCCAAAGATGTCGGTGGGAACGACACCTATGGGATCACAAGAATCCCTACTACGGTTAGCGGGGCACGGGGTTGAGAGAAGAGCGGATCAAACAGATAGCACATTGTTCGTTTATCCAGATTCGGGCCACGAGGATGCGTAAAACCCTACTCCTGCTTTGGTGGATTGTATATCTGTGTTCTTCAGCTAGCTATGGGGCGTGAGGAGCTCCAAAAAAGCTAAATCCTCCTCCTGGTCGCCTCGGGCCTCCTTTTATAGAAAAAGGGGTTGCCACAGTGGCACACAGGAGGTGGAAAGGGTATAGTGATGCGAGTTTATCCCTCGCATTACATGACCAGGCGCATTTAATGCGTCTTGCTTAGGTGTCCTTGCTTTATCGGGGACGGGGGAGAGATCTGTCTTATCTGTCGCCGCTCCTTGTTGTGTCGACACGCGCCCTGGCCAGCGATGCCTGAGATGCCATGTAGGTAGGCAGGCAGCTGAGGTGGCGCAATGGTGGGTCTTCACGAAGATCTGCATGCCGCCACGCAGGTGCCTGCCCAGCTGGTTGGGTCGGCAGCTGCATACGACGGTGGAAGTTTAGTCGGCGTGGGCCTGATGGTGGCCCTGCGGATGTCCTCGACAAGGGCCTTGCTGGGGCCCGGCAACGGTCTTGCCGCAGTGCCTGCTGCCATCCCCGGCAAGGTGCTTGCCGCAGGTCTTGTGGTCTTCCTTGGCTGGGATCCCGCCAAGGGTCGTCGTCTTCTTAGTGCGTATCTGATCTTGAATGTCTTGACAAAGATCTGCATGCCACTACGGAGATGTCTCCCGAATCCTTGCCCCATGGGGGCAGTGGACTCACGGGTGATTTGCTCCGTAGGCGTGGGGCGAGTTGCCGGGGCAAGGGTCTTGTCGGGGCTTCTAAGGCCGGCCCAGGCAAGGATCTTGCCGGGGGAGCCTGTCTCGTCCCTTGACTCTTCGTGGTCTTGTCCTTGGTGTCGTTCTAGTTCTCTTGAGCTTCGGTCTTACCCTGGCTTACCTCCCTTGCCTTGCTTGGTGCGGCGGTGCCCGTGGCTCAGACTGCCCATGCACAGTCATAGGGGTACAAAAAAGTGTATCCCCCCCTTTTTTGTACACCGACAAGTTGTAATATCGAGTTGTAATTCAATGAAAGTGTGATGATCATCATTATTAGAGCATTGTCCCATGTGAGCAAAGGCTAAATCAATAAATTTCCTACCAAAAAAAGAAAAAAAAAAGAAAAAAGGAAAGGCCAAAGAAAAAAAAGGAAGGCCCAAACAAAAAGAAAAAGGAAAGAAAAAAAAGGACAATTGCTACTATGTTTTTCCACACTTGTGCTTCAAAATAGCACCATGTTCTTCATGATAGAGAGTCTCGTGTTTAGTCACTTTCATATATTAGTGGGAATTTTCGTTATAGAACTTGGCTTGTATATTCCAATGATGGGCTTCCTCAAATGCCCTAGGTCTTCGTGAGCAAGCAAGTTGGATGCACACCCACTTAGTTTCTTTTGTTGAGCTTTCATACATTTTTAGCTCTAGTGCATCCGTTGCATGGCAATCCCTACTCACTCACATTGATATCTACTGATGGGAATCTCCATAGCCCATTGATACGCCTAGTTGATGTGAGACTATCTTCCTCCTTTTTGTCTTCTCCACAACCACCTCTCTATTCCACCCATAGTGCTATGTCCATGGCTCACGCTCGTGTATTGTGTGAAAGTTGAAAGGTTTGAAAGAATAGAGTATGAAACAAGTGCTTGGCTGAAATCGGGGTTGTGCATGATATGAATATTTTGTGTGATGAAGAGGGAGCATAGCCATATTATATGATTTTGTAGGGATAACTTTCTTTAGCCATAGTATTTTGAGAAGACATGATTGCTTTGTTAGTATGCTTGAAGTATTATTATTTCTTATGTCAATATAGACTTTTTCTTGAATCTTTCAGATCTGAACATTCATGCCACAATGAAGAGAATTACACATCAAAAATTCTGTTTTTATCATTTACCTACTCGAGGACAAGCAGGAATTAAGCTTGGGGATGCTCGATACGTCTCCGACGTATCTATAACTTTTGATTGTTCCATGCTATTATTTATGATGTTTTGTATGTTTAATGGCTTTGTCATACACTTTTCTATTATTTTTGGGACTAACCTACTAACCCAAAGGCCCAGTCCAGATTGTTGTTTTTTGCCTGTTTCACGGTTTTACAGAAAAGGATTATCAAACGGAGTCCAAACGGAATGAAACCTTCGGGAGAGATATTTTTGGAGAAAATCACGCACGGGAGACTTGAGAACCATGGAGTAGGGCACACGTGGCACCCATGAGGGTGCCCCCCCCCAATAGGGCGTGCCCCCCGCCTCGTGGGCCCCATGTTTGGCCCCCGGCGCCCTCCTTCCTCCTATATATACCTACGTACCCCGAAACCATCAGAACAACAGAGAAAACCCTAGTTCCACCGCCGTAACCTTCTGTTCCCGTGAGATCCCATCTTGGGGCCTGTTCCGGAGCTCCGCCGGAGCGGGGATCTACCACGGAGTGCTTCTACATCATCATCATCGCCTCACCATGAGTTGTGAGTAGTTTACCACAGACCTTCGGGTCCATAGCTAGTATCTAGATGGCTTCTTCTCTCTCTCTCTCTCTTTGAATCTCAATACAAAGTTCTCCTCGATCTTCGAGGAGATCTATTCGATTTAATCTCCTTTTGCGGTGTGTTTGTCGAGATCCGATGAATTGTGGGTTTATGATCAAGATTATCTATGAGAAATATTTGGTTCTTTTCTGAACTCTTTATGTATGATTATAATATCCTTGCAAGTCTCTACGAATTATTGGTTTGGTTTGGCCTACTAGATATAAAGTTCTTGCAATGGGGGTGTGCTTGGCTTTGGGTTCAATCTTGCGGTGTCCTTTCCAAGTGACAGTAGGGGCAGCAAGGCACGTATTGTATTGTTGCCATCGAGGATAAAAAGATGGGGTTTATATCACTAAGTTTGAGTTTATCCCTCTACATCATGTCATCTTGCTTAAGGCGTTACTCTATTCTTATGAACTCAATACACTAGATGCATGCTGGATAGCGGTCGATGTGTGGAGTAATAGTAGTAGATGCAGAATCGTTTCGGTCTACTTGTCTCGGACGTGACGCCTATATATAATGATCATGCCTAGATAGTCTCATAATGATTCGCTTTTCTATCAATTGCTGGACAGTAATTTGTTTACCCGCCGTAGAATATCGCTATCATGAGAGAAGCCACTAGAGAAAACTATGGCCCCCGGGTCTACTATCAACATATCAATCTACAATCTACTTTACTTTTCCGCTTTTACTTTCTGTTCTCATAATAAAAATACTAAAAATATCAAACTATCATCTCTATCAGATCACACTTCGTAAGTGACCGTAAAGGGATTGACAACCCCTTATCATGGTGGCTGCAAAGTTCTTATTTGTTTGTGCAGGTGCGAGGGACTCGCGCGTGGTCTCCTACTGGATTGATACCTTGATTCTCAAAAATTTAATGGGACAAAAGGTCATGAGTCTTCGCTCAAGGGAAAAACCTAGCCCATTGTTTTGAATAGCAAAATCATCATTCAATTCGGAAATTCTATCAATCAAGACATCGATAGGAACCTTTTTTCTAAGGTTTTCATTAAAAGCAACATGATCAGGGGATCGCAAACGCATTATGTCTTCTTGATTAAATAAGATAGCCTCTATGGGAGGTCGACCAGCATCTACTCCGTAATGAGTAAAGATTTCTTTGGTCTCTTTCATGATAAATCTGAATTCATGAGCCAAAAAGATAGTAGCTGCGCGCTTAACAGAAGAATGCTCAATATTGGAAAATTCCAGGAAGATTCTCTGAATGCAAGGATGCATATGGATAAATTGCCTTTCAATTTCAACTACAAGCATAGATATGGCATCCGCAAGGCTACTAGTTCTATGAAGAATAGAACCACCCATAGTGGGTAAAGCACCGACACAAGTAAGGAAGTCTTGAAGAACTCCTTTTCCAATAATATTACCACTACCAACCCGGAACTTCTTAATATGTAAAGTGGTAGTTTCATCCGGAGGATCAACATAGACGTTGCCCTCACCATTACTACCCTTTTCGATAAAATCTTCCCCCATCTCAGACATGAGGGCAAGAGAACGATAAACACACGGCAAAAAGAAGGGCAAATAAAACGGCAAGGGTGAAGTGGGGGAGAGGAAAACAAGAGGCAAATAAATGTAATGCGAAGGATAAGGGTTTGTGATAGGTACTTGGTATATGACTTTTGCGTAAGCCTCCCCGGCAACGGCGCCAGAAATTCTTCTTGCTACTGCTCGAGCTTGCGTTGTATTCTCTCGAAGAGGAAAGGATGATGCAGCACGGTAGCATAAGTATTTCCCTTAGTTTTTGAGAACCAAAGTATCAATCCAGTAGGAGACCACGCGCGAGTCCCTCGCACCTGCACAAACAAATAAGAACTTCGCAGCCAACACAATAAGGGGTTGTCAATCCCTTTACGGTCACTTACGAAAGTGAGGTCTGATAGATAGGATAGTTTGATATTTTTGGTATTTTGGATATAAGAACAGAAATTAAAAACAACAAAGTAAAGTAGATTGTAGATTGATATGTTGAGAATAGACCCGGGGGCCATAGGTTTCACTAGTGGCTTCTCTCATGATAGCAGAATTCTACGGTGGGTGAACAAATTACTATCGAGCAATTGATAGAAAAGCGAATAATTATGAGAATATCTAGGCATGATCATTATATATAGGAATCACATCCGTGACAAGTAGATCGAAACAATTCTGCATCTACTACTATTACTCCACACATCGACCGCTATCCAGCATGCATCTAGAGTATTAAGTTCATAAGAACAGAGTAATGCTTTAAGCAATATGACATGATGTAGAAGGATAAACTCAAGCAATATGATATAAACCCCATCTTTTAACCCTTGATGGCAACAATACAATACGTGCCTTGCTGCCCTTGCTGTCACTGGGAAAGGACACCGCAAGATTGAACCCAAAGCCAAGCACATCTCCCATTGCAAGAACTATAGATCTAGTAGGCCAAACCAAACAAATAATTCGAAGAGACTTGCAAGGATATTATAACCATACATAAAAGAATTCAGAAAAGAACCAAATATTTCTCATAGATAATCTTGATCATAAACCCACAATTCATCGGATCTCGACAAACACACCGCAAAAAGATTACATCGAATAGATCTCCTCGAAGACCGAGGAGAACTTGGTATTGAGATCTAGAAAGAGAGAAGAAGCCATCTAGGTACTAACTATGGACCCGAAGGTCTGTGGTAAACTACTCACAACTCATGGTGAGGCGATGGTGTTGATGTAGAAGCACTCCATGGAAGATCCCCCCTCCGGTGGAGCTCCGGAACAGGCCCCAAGATGGGATCTCACGGGAACACAAGGTTGCGGCGGTGGAATTAGGGTTTTCTCTGTTGCTTCAATGTTTTTAGGGTACATGGGTATATATAGGAGGAAGGAGGGCATCGGGGGAGCCAGAGGGGGCCCACGAGGGTGGGGGGCGCCCTGGACCCTCGTGGCCGCCTCCCTCGTTCCCTCGTGTGTACTCCAAGTCTTCTGTGTTGATATTGTTCCAAAAATAACTCTCGCAAAGGTTTCATTCCGTTTGGACTCTGTTTGATATTCCTTTTCTGCGAAACCCTGAAATAGGAAAAAAACAACAATCTGGACTGAGCCTTTGGGTTAATAGGTTAGTCCCAAAAATAATATAAAAGTGTATGATAAAGCCCATTAAACATCCAAAACATCATATATAATAGTATGGAACAATAAAAAATTATAGATACGTTGGAGACGTATCAGTTAGTAATGAGATGATGTATTACAGAACGAGTAAAGAGATTGCTGGTGACGAGATTGAACTAGGTATGATGATACCTACGATCGAATCTCACGCAAGTAACATACCGGTGTCAAAGGGAACAACGTATGTTGTTGTGCGGTTTCACCGATAAAGATCTTCATAGAATATGTAGGAACCAATATAAGCATCCAGGTTCCGCTATTGGTTATTGACCGGAGATGAGTCTCGGTCATGTCTACATAGTTCTCGAACCCATAGGGTCCGCACGCTTAACGTTTGATGACGAACCATATTATGAGATTATGTGTTTTGATACACCGAAGGTAGTTCGGAGTCCCGGATGTGATCACGGACATGACGAGGAGTCTCGAAATGGTTAAGACATAAATATTGATATATTGGAAGGTTATATTCGGACACTGAAAGTTTCGGCGGTCACCAGATAAAAACCGGAGTACCGGGAGGTTACCGAAACCCCCCGGGGGTATATGGGCCTTAATGGGCTTTAAGGGAGAGAGAGGGCTGGCTAGGGCTGAGCCGCGCCCCCAAGCCTAGTCCAAATTGGACTAGGGGGAGGGACAGCGCCCCCTCCTTTCCTTCTCCTCCTCTCCTTCCTTCCCCCTCTCCTACTCCTACTAGGAAAAGGAGGAGTCCTACTCCTAGTGGGAGTAGGACTCCCTCCCTTGGCGCGCCCTCTCCCTAGCCGGCTGCCTCCTCCCTCCCTCCTTTATATACGTGGGGAGGGGGCACCCCATAGAGACACAAGTTGATTTGCAAGCCGTGTGCGGTGCCCCCCTCCATAGTTACACACCTCGGTCATATCGTTGCAGTGCTTAGGGGAAGCCCTACGCCGGTAACTTCATCATCATCGTCACCACGCCGGCGTGCTAACAAAACTATCCCGCGACGCTCAACTGGATCAAGAGTTCACGGGACGTCATCGAGCTGAACGTGTGCTGAACGCGGAGGTTCCATACGTTCGGTGCTTGGATCGGTTGGATCATGAAGACGTTCGACTACATTAACCGTGTCACTAGACGCTTCCGCTTTTGGTCTATGAGGGTACGTGGACACACTCTCCCCGCTCTTTGCTATGCTTCTCCTAGATAGATCTTGCGTGATCGATGGATTTTTTTTGAAATACTACGTTCCCCAACTATGGCATCATGAGCCAGGTCTATGCGTAGATGATATGCACGAGTAGAACACAATGAGTTGTGGGCGATAATAGTCATACTGCTTACCAGCATGTCATACTTTGATTCGGTGGTATTGTGAGATGAAGCGACCTGGACTGACATTACATGTACGCTTACGCGAGACTGGTTTCACCGTTACGAGCACTCGTTGCTTAAAGGTGACCGGCGGGTGTCTGTCTCTCTCACTTTAGTTGAATCGAGTGTGACTACGTCCGGTCCTTGTGAAGGTTAAAACAACACACTTGACGAAAAATCCTTGTGGTTTTGTATGCGTAGGTAAGAACGGTTCTTGCTAAGCCCGTAGCAGCCACGTAAAACTTGCAACAACAAAATAGAGGACGGCTAACTTGTTTTGCAGGGCATGTTGTGATGTGATATGGTCAAGACACGATGAGTTATACGTTATTGTATGAGATGATCATGGTTTGTAAATTATCGGCAACCGGCAGGAGCCTTATGGTTGTCTCTTTATTGTCTGAATTGCGAAGGCCATGTAATTGTTTTACTTTATCACTATGAGTTAGCGATAGTAGTAGTAGCAATAGTTGGCGAGACGACCACGACGCTACAATGAAGATCATGGTGTCAAGCCGGTGACGATGGAGATCATGACGATGCTTTGGAGATGGAGATCAAACCCAGAAGATGATGATGGCCATATCATGTCACATATTTTGATTGCATGTGATGTTTATCTTATTTTGCTTCATATGGCGGTAGCATTATAAGATGATCCCTTACAAAACTTCAAGGTACAAGTGTTCTACCTGAGTATGCACCATTGCGAAACTTGTCGTGCCGAGACACCACGTGATGATCGGGTGCGATAAGCTCTACGTTCAAATACAACGGGTGTAAGATGGTTTTTCACATGCATAATACTCAGGTTATACTTGACGAGCCTAGCATGTACAGACATGGCCTCGGAACACTAGTGACCGAAAGGTCGAGCGTGAATCATATAGTAGATATGATCAACATAAGATGTTCAATTTTGAAAACTACTCCATCTCACGTGATGATCGGACATGGTTTAGTTGATTTGGATCACGTGATCATTTAGATGACTATAGGGATGTCTATCTAAGTGGGAGTTCTTTAGTAATATGATTAATTGAACTTTAATTTATCATGAACTTTGTCCTGATAGTTTTTGCATATCTGTGTTGTTGTAGATCAATGGCCCGTGCTACCGTTCCCTTGAATTTTAATGTGTTCCTAGAGAAAGCTAATTTGAAAGATGATAGCAACTACACGGACTGGGTCCGTAACTTGAGGATTATCCTCATTGCTGCACAGAAGAATTATGTCATGGAAGCACCGCTAGGTGACAGGCCTGCTGCAGGAGTAACTCCGGATGTTATGAACGTCTGGCAAGCTCGTTCTGATGGCTACTCGATAGTTCAGTGTGCCATGCTTTATGGCTTAGAATCGGGACTTCAAAGACGTTTTGAACGTCATGGAGCATATGAGATGTTCCAGGAATTGAAGTTAATATTTCAAGCAAATGCCCGAATTGAGAGATATGAAGTCTCCAACAAGTTCTATAGCTGCAAAATGGAGGAGAACAGTTCTATCAGTGAACACTTGCTCAGAATGTCTGGGTACTACAATCATATGACTCAACTTGGTTGCAAAGTTGACGAAGATAGTGTTATTGATAGAGTTCTTCAATCACTGCCACCAAGCTATAAAGTCTTCGTGATGAACTATAATATGCAAGGGATGCAGAAGACAATTCTTGAGCTCTTCGCTATGCTCAAAGCTACGGAGGTAGAAATCAAAAAGGAGCATCAAGTGTTGATGGTTAACAAGACCACTAGTTTCCAGAAAAAAGTCTGGAGCCAAGCGTGAAATTGAGTGCTTCTACTTCAAAGGGACTGGACACTGGAAGTGGAACTGCCCCAAGTATTTGGTGGATAAGAAGGATGGCGAAGTGAACAAAGGTATATTTGATATACATGTTATTGATGTGTACCTTAATAATGCTCGTAGTAGCACTTGGGTATTTGATACTGGTTCAGTTGCTAATATTTGTAACTCGAAACAGGGGCTACGGATTAAACGAAGATTAGCTAAGGACGAGGTGATGACGCACGTGGAAAATGGTTCCAAGGTCGATGTGATCGCCGTCAGCACGCTACCTCTACATCCACCTTCGGGATTAGTTTTACACCTAAATAATTGTTATTTGGTGCCAGTGTTGAGCATGAACATTATATCTAGATCTTGTTTGTTGTGAGACGGTTATTCATTTAAATCAGAGAATAATGATTGTTCTATTTATATGAGTAATATCTTTCATGGTCATGCACCCTTGAAGAGTGGTCTATTCTTGTTCGATCTCGATCGTAGTGATACACATACTCATGATATTGAAGCCAAAAGATGCAAGGTTGATAATGATAGTGCGACTTATTTGTGGCACTGCTGTTTAGGTCATATTGGTGTAAAGCGCATGAAGAAACTCCATGCCGATGGACTTTTGGAATCACTTGATTATGAATCACTTGGTGCTTGCGAACCATGCCTCATGGGCAAGATGACTAAAACTCCGTTCTCCGGAACAATGGAGCGAGCAACAGATTTGTTGGAAATCATACATACTGTTATATGTGGACTGATGAGTGTTGAGGCTCGCGGTGGGTATCGTTATTTTCTGACCTTCGCTTATGATTTGAGCAGATATGGGTATATGTACTTAATGAAGCACAAGTCTGAAACATTTGAAAAGTTCAAAGAATTTCGGAGTGAAGTAGAGAATCATCATAACAAGAAAATAAAGTTTCTACGATCTGATCGTGGAGGCGAATATTTGAGTTACGAATTTGATTTTCATTTGAGACAATGTGGAATAGTTTCACAGCTCACGCCACTCAGAACACCACATCGTAATGGTGTGTCCGAACGTCGTAACCGTACTTTATTAGATATGGTGCGATCTATGATGTCTCTTACCGATTTACCACTATCATTTTGGGGTTATGCTTTAGAGATAGTTGCATTCACGTTAAATAGGGCACCATCCAAACAATGTTGAACGGTGGAGCTGTAAGTTGGTGCAGTTCAATAAAAATACATATCCGGTTTGTGACTTAGAGTCATCTGGATCAGTGTCAAAGCTTGAATCAACGTAACCATTTACGACGAGCTCTTTGTCACCTCCATAAACGAGAAACATATCCTTTGTCCTTTTTAGGTACTGCTTGGATGGTGTCCTATTTAACATGAATGCATCTGTCTCTAATGCATAACCCTAAAACAATAGTGGTAAATCGGTAAGAGACATCATAGATCGCACCATATCTAATAAAGTACGGTTACGACGTTCGGACACACCATTATCCTGTGGTGTTCCAGGTGGCGTGAGCTCTGAAACTATTCCACATTGTTTCAAATGAAGACCAAACTCGTAACTCAAATATTCACCTCCGCGATCAAAACGTATAAACTTTATTTTCTTGTTACGATGATTCTCTACTTCACTCTGAAATTATTTTAACTTTTCAAATGTTTCAGACTTGTGCTTCATCAAGTAGATATACCCATATCTGCTCAAATAACCAGTGAAGGTCAGAAAATAACGATACCCGCCGCGAGCCTCAACACTCATCGGTCCGCATACATCAGTATGTATGATTTCCAATAAATTAGTTGCTCGCTCCATTGTTCCGAAGAACGGAGTTTTAGTCATCTTGCCCATGAGCCATGGTTCGCAAGCACCAAGTGATTCATAATCAAGTGATTCCAAAAGTCATCAACATGGAGTTTCTCCATGCGCTTTACACCAATATGACCTAAACGGCAGTGCCACAAATAAGTTGCACTATCATTATCAACCTTGCATGTTTTGGTTTCAATATTATGAGTATGCGTATCACTACGATCGAGATCCAACAAGAATAGACCACTATTCAAGGGTGTGTGAACATAAATGATATTACTCATATAAATAGAACAACCATTATTCTCTGATTTAAATGAATAACCGTCTCGCAACAAACAAGATCCAGATATAATGTTCATGCTCAACGCTGGCACCAAATAACAATTATTTAGGTCTAAAACTAATCCCGAAGGTAGATTTAGAGGTAGTGTGCCGGCGGTGATCACATCGACTTTGGAACCATTTCCCACGCACATCGTCACCTTGTCCTTAGCTAATCTTCATTTAATCCGTAGCCCCTGTTTCGAGTTACAAATATTAGCAACCGAACCAATATCAAATACCCACGTGCTACTACGAGCATTAGTAAGGTACACATCAATAACATGTATATCAAATATACCTTTGTTCACTTTGCCATCCTTCTTATCCGCCAAATACTTGGGGTAGTTCCACTTCCAGTGTCCAGTCCCTTTGCAGTAGAAGCACTCAGTTTAAGGCTTTGCTCCAGACTTGGGTTTCTTCGCGGGAGTAGCAACTGTCTTGCTATTCTTCTTGAAGTTCCCCTTCTTTCCCTTGCCCTTTTTCTTGAAACTAGTGGTCTTGTTAACCATCAACACTTGATGCTCATTTTTGATTTCTACCTCCGCAGCTTTGAGCATAGCGAAGAGCTCGGGAATTGTCTTCTGCATCCCTTGCATATTACAGTTCATCACGAAGCCTTTATAGCTTGGTGGAAGTGATTGAAGAACTCTATCAATAACACTATCTTCGTCAACTTTGCAACCAAGTTAAGTCTTCACTGATAGAACTGTTGAAAGGATCGATATGGTTGACTAGAGGGGGGTGAATAGGCAACTAACATTTTTTAGCTTTTCTTGACCAAATTAAACTTAGCAACAAGATAGGTTGTCTAGATGTGCAACTACATTGGCAACATATATGATGCAACAAGTACAAGAACACAAACAAGCACAAGGGACTAACACAATAAAGTTTGCACAAGTAAAGGTGAGAGATAACCAAGAGTGGAGCCAGTGAAGACGAGGATGTGTTACCGGAGTTCCTTCCCTTTGAGGGGAATTACGTCTCCGTTGGAGCGGTGTGGAGGCGCAATGCTCCCCAAGAAGCCACTAGGGCCACCGTATTCTCCTCACGCCCTCACACAATGCGAGATGCCGTGATTCCACTATTGGTGCCCTTGAAGGCGGCGACCGAACCTTTACAAATAAGGTTGGGGCTCTCTCCACAACTGAATTGGAGGCTCCCAACGAAACCATGGAGCTTCACCACAATGGAATATGGCTCCGAGGTGACCTCAACCGTCTAGGGTGCTCAAACACCGAAGAGTAACAAGATCCGCAAGGGATACGTGGGGGGAATCAAATTTCTCTTGGTGGAAGTGTAGATCTGGGCCTTCTCAACCAAAACCAATCCCTAGAAAATCAACAAGTTTGATTGGCTAGGGAGAGAGAACGGGCGAAAATAAGCTTGTGGAGCAACAATGGAGTTTGGGGAAGAAGAGGTAAGTCTTCTTGAAGAAGAAGACCACCTTATATAGTGGGGGGGGGGGACAAAACCAACCGTTATACAGCCCGCGACCCGCATCAGGGTGGTACTACCGCTGCCACAATGGTAGTACCGCTGTCACAGCGGTACTACCGCTCTGGCAAGAGGCATAGGGCAACCAAGACAGAAGAAGGAGGAGTACATGCGCTACTGCGGTACTATCGTCCTGGAGGCGGTACTACCGCTTGCAGACGGTACTACTGCTCCCTATAGCCGCTGGGAAGCAGAGGGGTGTAGAGGCCGAGCAGCAGTTGGAGCGGCAGTAGAAGCGGTACTACCACCTACAAGCGGTACTACCGCTCCCTACTGTCGTCCCTAGTACCGCTCCCCTGCGTGGTCCTTTACGGAAGCCCGACACAAAAAATCGAGACCACAGCAGGGGTGGTAGTGCCAGCGGTACTAGGTAGTGGTACTACCGCCTATAGGCGGTACTACCGCTCTGACCGCGGTACTACCGCTTAGAACACAACACCCCTCGATTTGCACAACACGGATACTCCAAAGAAGCAGGAAGAAGGCGAGGGTGCAAGGAAAGTGTGTACGTGGTGATTCCACCCATACTCTTTCGATATGGACCCCTCTTGATAGTACGGTTATCCCTACAACTCAATTCCACCGAAAAGAAACGAAGGAAAATAATCCGTCTATAGTGAAGTCGTCGAGGGGTAACAATCATATAGTGCCCTTATATTAGATAACCTGAAAAGCTTAATGCACATGATTAGTCCACAAATGTATTGTCATCAATCACCAAAACCAACCAGGGAAAATTATGCCCTAACAATCTCCCCCTTTTTGGTGGATTGATGACAACACGGGATTTCCACAAAATATAGTCGTTGTAAATTAACCAAACCAACTCCCTACAATATATAGACAGGCTCCCCCTAGATGTGTGCACCAAGGAGATTATAGCATGAAAGGCTATGTGCACATATTTAGGATCAAAACTCCCCATATATTTTATAGACAGGCAACATCCTTGCATATAATAACATCAATAAGTAGCTAAGCAAGGATAAGCATGAGAGCAATAATATAAGGGCAAATAATGATGCATCTCACACGATAATAGGGTATTGAGACTTAAGTAGATAAGATAGGGTAGTTCTCATATGTCTTACACCATATGGTCTCACTCACAACCGAACAGAGTTCAAACATGAAAGCGAACGAACACGAACGAACTCGCAAACACAAAACCCAAATGCAAATCAAATCCCTAACTCTCCCCCTTTGGCATCAAGACACCAAAGGGAAAGGAAATACACATAGACACGATGGTGGTAATACAACTCCATGGCATCACCAATCATGCTCCTCCTCCTCCTCAGACTCATCTGCAGCACGGGGAGAGGCACGAGCTCTAGTGTCCTCCTGAGTGTTAGACCACGGGCAGTACAGTCGGGTCCAAGTCTCCTCATCAGTAATCCTCTCCTCAGAGCCATCGTTAACCTCAAGGCCAACCTGCCTCATAATGGCCTTGTCACGATGACGAGCCATCTTGGCCTCCTTGTGAGCCTTGTAGTGGCCCTTGGCCTGAAAGCAGAACCATACGTTGCATCTTCTCCTTGAGCTTCTTAGCCCACGAGGGCTCCTTAGATGGGAGCACATATTCCTCCCCATCATTGTCCTCCTCATCATCATCAGATATGACAGTCTCCTGCTCTGGAGGTGCAGGAGTAGACGAACTCCACTTCTCCTTCTGACGCAGCTCGATAGAGTCATGAAAAACCATGTTGTCTGTGACAAGCTCCTCATCTGGAAACTTGGCTGCCCAAGTGTCCTCGATAAGCTGCATAAGATAGGGTCCATAAATGATGCACTTGCGCTCCATGACAGCAGAATAAAGTTTAGACCACATCACATGTGTCACATCAAGCACCTGCTGAGTGCCCTGCCCTTCCTGACAGAAAAGAAGCAAGTCAACAATGTAAGAGTGCACCTGATCCAAGTTACCGACCCGAGGAAACAGAGAGTTCCGGAAGATACAATGCATGATGTCTAGGAAGGGCCAGAGCTCATAAGTAACCTTCCCAGTCTCAGACACCTTCCTAGTAGAATAGGTCCAAAGCTTTTCCTTATGTGTAGCGGCCATCTCCTTATGAGGGCGAAACCCAAGTGGGGTCCGGGCACCCTCATCATTGTACCATAAGATGACCATGAAGTCCTTCCATGGTGCGGACATAGGACGGCCATTGGTCATCCAAGTCAGAGTGCGGGCCTCATCATGCCCAAAGTGAACGGTTGTAAAGAACTGGGCCGCGAGCTTGGCACCAAAATCCTTGTTGAAAGAAATGATCCTCTTGATATCCAAATCCTCACACCTCTGCAGAGCATTCCCAAAGTATCGCAAGTCCTTCTCCATGTGCGAGAGATCGACAGACTTGACCTTCACAAACAAGTTCTTCTTTTCCTTCAAGACATAGTGATAGATGGACTGCTGAAACCTGTTACAGAAAGGACGGCTCTGAAGAGCAGGCTCCTGGGCTATATGGTAAGGGTTGAGCTTCCTCTTGGTACAGAACCCCATCCCAGACATCTGATGAGCATGCTTGCGCCCAGCAGAGATCTTCGACGTTGGAACTTTGGCCTTGCGCTTTGGCGGCTCAGTCGAGCCACCCTTAGTAGCAGTAGCAGGAGCCTCTAGTTCATCTGAAGAGCGATAACGCTTGGAACCTGTTGCACGGTCTGGATTCTTGCGGCGAGCCTGATGCGCGGAGCTACTACCACCTGAAACACACACACAAGAACCACAAGAACAAGAGTGCATAAGCCAAGGAAAGACAAACACAAAAGATGGAAAATTAGGCAGGGAAATATGAGCATTGGCATCTCAGAGGCGGTAGTACCGCAACCCAGAGCGGTAGTACCGCTTATAAGCGGTAGTACCGCTAGGGTGCAGCGGTAGTACCACAGAAGCGGTTGTGAGCGGGCTGACACCTACCGCGGCAAGATCAGGTACTACCGGAGATGCAAAAGTCCATACTTCTATACCAAATCATCAATATACCTATTCTAGCAGTCTCCCATGTCCTTCCTAAGCCTTGATTCAACAATAAATCGATGAATGCAACAAATATAGCCCAAAACCTAGATTCAAGAAGGAGAATCAAGGGAGAGAAGAACTGGGGCAATACCGGCATCCATGGCAAGAGGAGAAGGTGGGGATCGATCCCACCGCTTGGAACCGAGGGAGACGGCCTGGACCCGGCAGCCCGGCGACGGACCTCCGGTGCTTGGGGAGTCTCCTGAGAGAGGAGAGGACGAGGAGATGGGGCAAACTGAACGCGTATGGGGGAGTGGTAACTCCCCCTGCCCGATACATATCCCACACCCCCATCCCTAAGCGGTAGTACCGCTTGGGTACGGATTTGGAGCACAAAGTGCCCCGCAGTACCACTCCATGGTAGTACCGTGTTGGCAGGGCGGTAGTACCACTTATAAGCGGTAGTATCGCTCTGTTGCCGCGGTAGTACCGCTTAGGCGCCCCAAAGCCGGATCAAGGGGGAAATGGTGGCTTACGCACGACTAACAAAAAACCAAGAAGAACTCATAGGTGAGAGACAAACCAAGACTAACCCGAACACAACAACACCAAAGCACAACAACTCCGAAGAGAAAAGCACAAGCAACCGGAAACAACACACACACAAACTCTCTAGAAGAGAGGGCGGTGGTTGAAACCACCTATGTTTGAGCTATATGGTATGGCGCCGCGAAGATTTTAACCTTTGGCCCATGACAAACACTCATCTTTGAAGCACAAGTACCACAAAAAATGGCTAACGTGAAAGACTTGATCAATTTATGCATAATGGGGGGAGGAAGAGTTCATTGAGAGAGCAACACTCCCCCTATGTCCATGCCTACACCTACACAAGATAACATGATGAGTATGGGGAGGTATGCCTAGTTTCAATCCACATTGCTAAAATCTATGATATTTAGCTCATGCCTTAACTCGCGAAATTGTGCTTCATCCAAAGGCTTCGTGAAGATATCTGCAAGGTTATCATGAGTGTTGACATAGTGAAGATCAATTTCCCCTCACCGAATATGCTCCCAGATGAAGTCATACCGAATCTCAATATGCTTCATCTTGAAGTGTTGCACAGGGTTGAGAGAAATATTGATGGTACTTTCATTATCACACCAAAGAGGCACTTTGTCACAAATGACACCATAATCCTTTAAAGTTTGCCTCATCCGTAAAAGTTGAGCACAACAACTACCGGCCGCAACATACTCGGCTTCGGTGGAAGAGAGAGATACACAACTTTTCTTCTTGGAAGACTAACTCACCAAAGAGCAACCAAGAAATTGGCAACCTCCGGAAGTTGACTTCCTATCCACTTTGTCTCCAGCCCAATCCGAATCCGAGAAAACTACAAGGTTGAAGTTTGCTCCTCTTGGGTACCATGTGCCAAAGTTTGGGGTATGAGCCAAATATCGAAAGATTCGCTTGACTGCGATGAAGTGACTTTCCTTAGGTGAGGCTTGAAACCGTGCACAAATTCCCACACTCAACATGATATCCGGTCTAGATGCACAAATGTAAAGCAAGGATCCAATCATAGAACGATATACTTTTTGATCCACTGCTTTACCATTGGGATCAATGTCAAGTTGGCACTTGGTGGGCATTGGAGTAGTAGCCGGCTTGACATCACTTAGATTGAACCTCTTGAGCATGTATTGAGTGTATTTGGCTTGTTTGATGAAGATTCCTTCTCTTCTTTGTTTGATCTCGAACCCAAGGAAGAACTTCAACTCTCCCATCATGGACATCTCAAACTTTGCGGTCATGAGTGCGGCAAACTCATCATTGAAAGCTTTGTTAGGTGAACCAAAGATAATATCATCAACATATAGTTGGCATACAAACAACTCTCCTTTGACCTTCTTAGTAAAAAGAGTGGGGTCAATTTTCCCAATTTTAAACCCACGATCTTGCAACAACTCGGTAAGATGCTCATACCACGCACGTGGGGCTTGTTTAAGGACATAGAGCGCCTTATCGAGTTGATACACGTGATTGGGGAACTTAGGATCCTCAAACCCTGGGGGTTGTTTGGCATACAACAACTCATTAAGAGGACCATTAAGAAAAGCACTTTTCACATCCATTTGTTGAAATTTAAAGTTATGATGATAAGCAAAGGCAAGCAACAAACAAATAGATTCAAGGCGAGCAACGGGGCCAACAGTTTCACCGTAGTCGATACCCTCGACTTGGGAGTATCCTTGAGCCATCTAATAACCCACAAGTGTAGGGGATCAGTTGTAGCCTCTTTCCATAAGTAAGAGTGTCGAACCCAACGAGAAGCTAAAGGCAGAACAAATATTCCCTCAAGTTCTATCGACCACCGATACAACTCTAAGCACGCTTGACGTTTACTTTACCTAGAACAATTATGAAACTAGAAGTACTTTGTGGTTTTTGTGGGATAGGTTTGCAAGAATATAAAGAGCACGCAAACATAAACTAGGGGCTGTTAAGACAAAGAAGCAATAAAGTTAGTGATAGCAAGTGTGGAAAAGTGGTGGTAGGAGTTGTGAAATTGTCCCCTAAGAAATTGACTACGTTACTAGACCGATAGCAAGTTTTATGTGGGAGAGGCCACTGCTAGCATGTCATCCCTTACTTGGAATTATATGCACTTATGATTGGAAATATTAGCAAGCATCCGCAACTACTAACGTTCGTTAAGGTAAAACCCAACCATAGCATTAAGATATATTGGTCCCCCTTCAATCCCGTATGCATCAATTTCTATGCTATGTTGAAGCTTATGTCACTCTTGACCTCCAATACGTAGTCCTATCAACATACAACTAACCCTATGGTGTGATCCTCACGCGCGCTCATATGATGGGCACAAAAGTATAGCAACATAACCACAAGCAATTTAAATCAATCATAGCAATTCACCAATCACCGATAGGACAACGATAATCTACTCAGACATCATAGGATGGCAACACATCATTGGATAATAATATGAAGCATAAAGCACCATGTTCAAGTAGAGGGTACATCGGGTTGCGAGAGAGTGGACCGCTGTAGATAGATGGGGGAAGGTGATGGAGATGTTGGTGAAGATGACGGAGGTGTTGGTGTAGATCGCAGTCACACGATGATGGCTTCGGTGGCACTCCGGCGCCACCGGAAGCGAGGGGGAGAGAGCCCCCCCTCCTTCTTCTTCTTCCTTGAACTTCTCCCTAGGTGGGAGAAGGGTTTCCCCTCTGGTCCACGGCCTCCATGGCGGTGGAGGGGTGAGAGCCCCTCCGAGGTTGGATTTTTCTCTCTGTCTCTCTCTGTTTCTGCGTTCCGAGATTCTGGCCCTTCACCGTTTCTTAAATTCCCAAAGATCCGTAACTCCGATTGGGCTGATTTTTTGACACGATTTTTATCCGGATATTAGCTTTCTTGTGGCGAAAGAAGGGCATCAACGGCCTTAAAGTGTGGCCACGAGGGCCCAGGGCGCGCCGCCTGCCTCGTGGCCCACTCGGGCATCGTTTCATGTTGGTTCCGCTTCCCAAAATTCACATATATTCCAAAAAAAACTCCATCCGTTTTTATTCCGTTTGGACTCCACTTGATATGGATATTCTACGAAACAAAAACATGCAACAAACATGAACTGGCACTGGGCACTGCATCAGTATGTTACTCCCAAAAAATAGTATAAAAAGTTGCCAAAAGTATATGAAAGTTGTAGAATATTGGCATGGAACAATCAAAAATTATAGATACGACGGAGACGTATCAGCATCCCCAAGATTAATTCCTGCTCGTCCTCGAGTAGGTAAATGATAAAAAAGATAATTTTTTATGTGGAATACTACCTAGCATAATCTTGATCATGTAATCTAATCATGGCATGAATATTAAGACACAAGTGATTCAAAGCAATAGTCTATCATTTGACATTAGGACGATAATACTTCAAGCATACTAATAAAGCAATCATGTCCCTTAAAAATAACATGGCCAAAGAAAGTTATCCCTACAAAATTATATGGTCTGGATATGCTCCATCTTCACCGCACAAAGTATTTAAATCATGCACAACCCCGGTTTTAGCCAAGCAATTGTTTCATACTTTAGTATTATCAAACATTTTCAACTTTCATGCAATACATGAGCGTGGGCCATGGACATAGCACTATGGGTGGAATAGAAGGTGGTGATAGACAAAAGGAGGGAGAAAGTCTCACATCAACTAGGCAAATAAATGGACTATGGAGATGTCCATCAATCGATATCAATGTGAGTGAGTAGGGATTGCCATGTAACAGATGCACTAGAGATATAAGTGTATGAAAGCTCAAAAAGAAAACTAGTGGGTGTGCATCAACTTGCTTTCTCATGAAGACCTAGGGCATTCGAGGAAGCCCGTTGTTGGAATATACAAGCCAAGTTCTATAATGAAAATTCCCACTAGTATATGGAAGTGACAAAACAAGAGACTCTCTATTATGAAGATCATGGTGCTACTTTGAAGCACAAGTGTGGAAAAGGATAGTAGCATTGTCCCTTCTCTCTTTTCTCTCTTTTTTTTTGTTTTTTAGGGGCTTTCTCTCTTTTTTTAGCCCCTCTCTATTTATTTTTTACTTTTTTAGGCCATCTTTTTTTTATTTGGCCTTTCCTCACATGGGACAATGCTCTAATAATGAAGATCACCACACTTTTATTTACTTACAACTCAAATATTACAACTCGAAGCTAGAACAAAATATGACTCTATGTGAATGCCTCCGGCGGTGTACTGGGATGTGCAATGATCTAGCGTAGCAATGACATCAAAAAACGGACAAGCCATGGAAACATCATGCTAGCTATCTTACGATCATGCAAGGCAATATGACAATTATGGTGCGTGTCATAATAAACGGAACGGTGGAGTTACATGGCAATATATCTCGGAATGGCTATGGAAATGCCATAATAGGTAGGTATGGTGGCTGTTTTGAGTAAGGTATATGGTGGGTGTATGGTACCGGCGAAAGTTGCGCGGTACAGGAGAGGCTAGCAATGGTGGAAAGGTGAGAGTGCGTATAATCCAGGGACTCAACGTTAGTCATAAAGAACTCACATACTTATTGCAAAAATTTATTAGCCATCGAAACCAAGTACTACATGCATGCTCTTAGGGGGGAGGTTGGTAGGAGTTAACCATCGCGCGCCCCCGACCTCCACACAAAGGATGACACTCAATAAATAAATCATGCTCCAACTTCGTCACATAACGGTTCACCATACGTGCAGGCTATGGGAATCACAAACCTCAACACAAGTATTTCTACAATCCACAACTACCCACTAGCATGAATCTAATATCACCATCTTTATATCGCAAAACTATTGCAAGGAATCAAACATATCATATTCAGCGATCTACAAGTTTATGTAGGATTTTATGACTAACTATGTGAATGACCAATTCTTGTAAACTCTCTAAATAGATATAAGTGAAGCAAGAGAGTTTAATTTCTTTCTACAAAAGTTATGCCCATGCTCTAACAATTATAAGTGAGGCAAAAGAGCATTCTACAAATGGTGGTTTTCTATGTGAAGAGAAACAGGCAATCCAAACTTCAAATGGTATAAGTGAAGCACATGAAGCATTCTATAAAGCCATACTCAAAAGATATAAGTGAAGTGCAAAGAGCATTCTATAAATCAACCAAGGACTATCTCATACCAGCATGGTGCATAAAAGAAAATGTGAAAACTAAATGCAAAAGACGATCCAAGATCTGCACATATCACATGAATGAAATGAATCCGAAAACATACCGATACTTGTTGAAGAAAGAGGGGATGCCTTCCGGGGCATCCCCAAGCTTAGACGCTTGAGTCTCCTTGAATATTTACTTGGGGTGCCTTGGGCATCCCCAAGCTTGAGCTCTTGCCTCTCCTTCTTCTCCTCACATCGAGACCTCCTCAATCTTCGAACACTTCATCCACACAAAACTTCAACAAGAAACTCGGTAAGATCCGTTAGTATAGTAAAGCAAATCACTACTCTAAGTACTGTTGAAAAGCAATTCATATTTTGTTTTTGCATTGTAGATATTGTAATATAACTTTTCCATGGCTTAATCCACTGATAGAAATTGATAATTTAATCAAAACAAGCAAACTATGCATCAAAAACAGAATTTGTCTAAAACAGAACAGTCTGTAATAATCTGAACATTCACCATACTTCTGATACTTGCAAAATTCTTCAAAAATTATTAAAAATCAACAATTTCTATAGAAACACATTGCAAAAAGTTTCAGAACAATTTGACATTCCAGCAAAAAATGTAAAATCGCGCACTACAGCCAAAGTTTCTGTCCTGCACCGCACAAACCAACAAGCATTGTAAACATCCTGAAGGCAAACCTTGGCACATTATTTTTATAATACAATGGAATTGTAAAAGGCGATAATTACTCTTGTTGAAAAGTTTCTGTAATTAATATTCACAAAGTTTCCATGGGCATGAACAAAGTTCAAGGACGTCCCCCACTTTCACAATGCTCTTCTATCTCACTTTCACTTTTCTGTTTGAAAAAGTTTTAGGTTCCCCTCTTTATTTTTTTGTTTTTAAACTTTATAAAAGAACACAACAAAAATAAATGACTCTCTAAAACTTCCGGGTTGTCTCCCTGGCAGCGCTTTCTGTAAAGCCATTAAGCTAGGCATAAGTGCTCGAGTAATGGATCCACTGGATCCCAAGGTATATCAAAGCCAATTTTAATTAGCAATGATTTGGCATTTAGTAGTGAGCACAAAGTGATATGTCTCATGAAGCAACGAAGTCTAACTCTCTTCCTATGCACAGGCATGTCATACAAGAACAATTCATGCACATCAAGTAAAGGCCAAAGCATAGTATAAGCGGTTTCTTGCAATTTTATCGTGTTGGAAACATAGAGAGGCGGAGATGTAGTTCCTCTCTCATAATAATTGCAAGTAGGAGCAGCAAGCACATGCATATTATATTTATCAAAATCATCATGTGTAACGGAAAAAGGCAACCCATCAATATAATCCTTAATAAGTGCAAACTTCTCTGATATAGTGTAGTTTGGAGAATTCAAAAAGATAATAGGACTATCACGCGTGGGTGCAATAGAAACAATCTCATGTTTTACATATGGAACTATAGCAAGTTCATCTCCATAAGCATAATTCATATTGGCATCTTGGCCACAAGCATAGCAAGCATCATCAAAAAGGGGTATTTCAAAAGAATCAACGGGATCATAGCAATCATCATAGCATTCATCCTTCGGTAAGCACGAAGGGAAATTAAACAATGTATGAGTTGAAGAGTTACTCTCACTAGAAGGTGGGCACGGGTAGCTAATCCGCTCTTCCTCCTTTTGTTCTTCGCTCTCCTCCTCATCTTTTTCATCCAATGAGCTCACAATGTCATTGATTTCTTCTTCCATAGTTTCCTGCAAAATATTAGTCTCTTCTTGGACAGCGGAGACCTTCTCAATAAACGCATCAATATTGGCATTGTATTCATAATTTAAATAGCAATATTTGAATATAGCAAGATGTTCAGGCCTAGAAACATCATCATCAAAAGCATCATTCCCTTTAAACAGAGATTCAAATTCATAGGCACCCTTAAAAGCAACAAATTCTTCTATTTGTTCCACATCATAATAATCATATATACCATTAGCATAAGAAGCTAAGGTTTCATTATCATTAAATTTGCATGAAAAGGGAAGGTGTGGAGCCTTCATCCTAGAGCAATATAGTCATATCTCAATCATAGTTGTCGAGCATACCAATGCAACATATGAATTTGATCTCATAATAGTTTCCCTTTTTGTGTCAAGCGATAATCCCTAAAGTATTCACGTTGATCCAACGTTACTCCCATTACATAGTGGAATGGGGTTTTCTCAGGATTATCAAAGTAGTACATAATATCTTTCACATAATGAGCATCGAGGGTTTTAGGAGGTTCCCCATCTCCATGAGTAGCAAGTACACCTAATTTTTTTGGTATTCCGTGTTCCATATCCATAACTAAAGATAGAAAACAACTTAGAACAGCAAATAAAATCTACTTAGTGATAAAGTAAACAAGCACACACGAGAATATTCACCCCATGCTATTGCTCCCCAGCAACGGCGCCAGGAAAAGGTCTTGATAACCCACAAGTGTAGGGGGTCAGTTGTAGCCTCTTTCGATAAGTAAGAGTGTCGAACCCAACAAGGAGCTAAAGGCAGAACAAATATTCCCCCAAGTTCTATCGACCATCGATACAACTCTACGCATGCTTGATGTTTACTTTACCTAGAACAATTATGAAACTAGAAGTACTTTGTTGTTTTTGTGGGATAGGTTTGCAAGAATATAAAGAGCACGCAAATATAAACTAGGGGCTGTTAAGACAAAGAAGGAATAAAGTTAGTGATAGCGAGTGTGGAAAAGTGGTGGTAGGAGTTGCGTAATTGCCCCTAAGCAATTGACTACGTTACTAGACCGATAGCAAGTTTTATGTGGGAGGCCACTCCTAGCATGTCATCCCTTACTTGGAATTCTATGCACTTATGATTGGAACTATTAGCAAGCATCCACAACTACTAACGTTCATTAAGGTAAAACCCAACCATAGCATTAAGATATATTGGTCCCCCTTCAATCCCGTATGCATCAATTTCTACGCTAGGTTGAAGTTTCTGTCACTCTTGCCCTCCAATATGTAGTCCTATCAACATACAACTAACCCTATGGTGTGATCCACGCGCGCGCTCATATGATGGGCACCAAAGGACAGCAACATAACCACAAGCAATTTAAATCAATCATAGCAGTTCACCAATCACCGATAGGACAACGATAATCTACTCAGACATCATAGGATGGCAACACATCATTGGATAATAATATGAAGCATAAAGCACCATGTTCAAGTAGAGGGTACAGCGGGTTGCGGGAGAGTGGACCGCTGTAGATAGATGGGGGAACGTGATGGAGATGTTGGTGAAGATGACGGAGGTGTTGGTGTAGATCGCCATCACACGGTGATGGCCCCGGTGGCACTCCGGCGCCACCGAAAGCGAGGGGGAGAGAGCCCCCTCCTTCCTTGACCTTCTCCCTAGGTGGGAGAAGGGTTTCCCCTCTGGTCCATGGCCTCCATGGCGGCAGAGGGGCGAGAGCCCCTCCGAGATTGGATCTGTCTCTCTGTCTCTCTGTCTCTCTTTGTTTGTGCGTTCCCAGATTCTGGCCCTTCACCGTTTCTTAAATCCCCGGAGATCTGTAACACCGATTGGGCTGATTTTCTGACACAATTTTTATCTAGATATTAGCTTTCTTGTGGCATAAGAGGGCATCAACCGCCTTACGGTGTGGCCACAAGGGCCCAGGGTGCGCCCCCCCCCCTTCCCAGGGCGCCCCCCTGCCTCGTGGCCCACTCGGGAATCGTTTCATGTTGGTTTCGCTTCCCAAAATTCACATATATTCCAAAAAAATCCGTCCATTTTTATTCTGTTTGGACTCCATTTGATATGGATATTCTGCGAAACAAAAAACATGCAACAAACAGGAACTGGCACTGGGCACTGGATCAGTATGTTAGTCCCAAAAAATAGTATAAAAAGTTGCCAAAAGTATATGAAAGTTGTAGAATATTGGCATGGAACAATCAAAAATTATAGATACGACGGAGACGTATCACCACCAAACGAGCCTTGTTGCGAATGACAATCCCATGAGCATCTTGCTTGTTCTTAAAGATCCATTTGGTTCCAATGACATTTTGGTTCTCCTTCGGCCTTGGCACCAAACGCCACACCTTGTTGCGCTTGAAGTTATGGAGTTCTTCATGCATGGCATTGAGCCAATCGGGGTCTTCGAGCGCCTCATAGACCTTTTAAGGTTCAACACAAGAGACAAACGCTTGATGAGCACAATAGTTTGCTAATTGAATACAAGTGCTTGCCCCCTTTGTGATGCCTCCAAGTATATTCTCCATGTGATGCTCTCTAGAAGTGAGCCTAGAAGCAACTTTGGCAGCACGATGCTCTAATTGCTCTTCAAGAGATAGTTGAGGAGCTATGAGTTGATCATATTGAGCATCGTCATGAGCTTGATCTTGATCTTGAGCTTGCTCTTGATATTGAACATGCCCGGGAGAGGGAACTTGGCCTTGTGCATCACTTGGTGGATCACCACCATCTTGCGGTTGATCTTGCACTTGGCCTTGTTCATCGGGTTGAGGACCTTCACTTTGTTCTTCGGAAGCGTGTGGGTCTTGGGTTGGTGATGGTTCCACTTGAGTGGAACATTGTCCTTCTCCTTCGGCCACAAGGGATTCCTCAATGGGTATCATATGGCCAGCACCCATTCTTCTTATGGCTTGAGGAGGAATTTCATCACCTACATCACAAGTACCACTTTGCTCCACTTGGGAGCCGTTATTCTCATCAAACTCTATGTTACACATCTCCTCAATGAGTCCATTGGACTTGTTGAGGACACGGTAAGCATGAGAGTTTCTAGCATAGCCAACAAATATGCCCTCATGAGCTCTAGCTTCAAATTTAGACAAACTGACACCTTTCTTGAGTACGAAACACTTACCGAACACCCGGAAGTACTTGAGATTGGGCTTGTTATCGGTAAGTATCTCATATGGAGTCTTGTTCAAGCCTTTGCAGAGATAGATCCGATTGGATGCATGACAAGCGGTGTTGATGGCTTTGGCCCAAAATTTGTATGGAGACTTGAACTCGGCCATCATGGTCCTTGTCGCGTCCATCAATGCCGGGTTCTTTCTCTCCGCCACACCATTTTGTTGAGGGGTATACGGTGCGGCATATTGATGCTTGATCCCCTCATCACTAAGAAACTCATCCAAGGTGTAATTCTTGAACTCGGTGCCGTTGTCACTTCGAATCATCAAGATATTTGCATCATGTTGTCGTTGAGCTTCATTCGCAAAGTTGATGACGGTTTGTTGGATCTCACTCTTCCTCTTGAAGAAGTATACCCAAGCGTATCTTGAATAATGATCTACAATCACCAAGCAATACTTTCTACCCCCAAGACTATGAAAGTATGGAGGCCCAAAGAGATCCATGTGAAGGAGCTCTAAAGGTCTCGACGAGTAGATGATAGTCGTCGGAGGGTGAGCCTTCGCATGTAACTTTCCTACGATACAAGCACTGCAGGCACAGTCTTTTGCAAAACTAACATTTGTTAGTCCACGGACATGGTCCCCCTTGAGAAGACTTTGCAAAGATCTCATATTGACATGGGCTAAACGGAGATGCCAAAGCCATCCCACATCAACTTTAGCCATTTGGCATGTCGCGGTTTTAGTGGGTCGCTCCGAGAAGTTAACCACATAGAGACCGTTCTCGACATGCCCAACAAAGGCTACTTTAAGAGTCTTGCTCCACAAGAGGGCCACGGTATCAATATCAAAGAATGTAGCAAAGCCCATGAGTGCAAGTTGACGAACGGAAAGTAAATTGTATGCAAGGGACTCAACAAGCATGACTTTCTCGATCATGAGATCATGAGAAACGACTACCTTGCCAAGCCCCAATACCTTTGAAGATGAAACATCACCCCATTCGACATTGGTGGCCATAGATGAACATTTGTGCACATCCACCACCAAGTCTTTGCTTCCGGTCATATGATTTGTGGCTCCACTATCGAGCAACCATGATCCCCCACCGGAAGCAAACTCCTACAAGAGATCAATGCTTGGATTTAGGTACCCATTTTGTAATGGGTCCTTTGAGGTTAGTAACAAGGGTCTTAGGAACCCAAATAGACCATTCAATGTACTCATAAGAAGAACCAACAAATTTAGCAAAAACCATGTCCATCACTAGCATGGCATAACACATAAGACGGGTTATAGTCATCGGCTTTGTTGGAAGGAGAGGCAGTGTTTTTCTTGACTCCACTACCCTCCACATTGTTCTTCTTCTTCTTAGGATTACCCTCTCCCTCCTTCACAAAGGTTTGCTTGAGAGGAGGGGGTTGCTTGGTCTTGTCATTCTTCTTCTTCTTGGGCTTGGAAGCAAACCCAATTCCTTCGTTGGCAACAACTTCCTTTTGATTGCTCAAAAGATCGTCCAGGTTCTTCTCACCTTGTATGCAAGACACACGGCCTTCCTCAAGTTGGTTCTTTAACTTGGCATTCTCTTCAACAAGATGCACATGCTCGCAACATGGGTTAGTAGCATTTGCATTATCAATTAAAACCATGCGAGGAAAAGTAGCTTTCTCCTTAGTTAGCGAAACTTGAAGTTGATCATGAGACTCTTTGAGGCTAGCATGTACACTCTTCAAGACCTTGTGAGCCTTGTCAAGTGTATCAAACTCCTCCTTGAGTCTAGCATGGTCAACTACAAGTTTTGACTTCTCGGAATTGAGCACACGAGAGACAACTAAAGAATGATCAAGATCTTTCTTTAATTTAGCATGATCATCGTTGTGTGACTCCTCAAGAGCCAAATGAAGACCACGCTCTTCCTCAAGAGCATTAGAGATATTCGATATCTCATCGGCATAGTCTCGACTATGACCTTCCATTTTAGAGATGGTCTCCTCGTGAGCCTCGATCATGTCTGGCTTCACCAAGTTGTTCCAAGAGAGCAACGAAGTGCTTCTTGGGTTTACCTTTGAGTTTACTCATAAACAACTCAAATTAATTTTCCTCCTCCTCCGCCCACTCACTCTCATCAATACAATCCATCAATGAAGGATTAGAAATGATGGTATTATTGATGTTGGGGGTTACCTTGTTGGTGGCCTTAGCCATGAGGCACTTGGCGGTGATGTTTTCATTTGGTGAGTCGAAGAGGGATGATCGCGGAGTTGTTGCTATAGCAACGGTGGCCATGGTAACCACGTCGTCATCTTCTTCATCATCGTCATCCTCATCATATTATTCTTGGGCCACCAATCCTTTGGGAGGAGTCTTCTTGGTGAAGTTGTTCTTGTTGGGATAAAACTTGGCCTTGTCATTTTGGATAAGCTTGCCTCCATTGTCTTCTCTTTTCTCATATGGGCAATCTTCAACAAAGTGACTCACATTTCCACAATTGTAGCATGTCCTCACGCGTTGCTTGCCCTTGAATCCACTTGAATTGTTCTTGTTGAAGTTGGGCCTTGAATTCTTCTTGTTGCCCCAAAATTGTCGTGATGCTAGAGCCATGTGCTCATGATAGGCATATTTGGTGTCTTCTGGGCAACACTCATATTTATCCTCTTCTTCTACACAAGCCTTGGCCTTCAATGCAAGGCTGGGCTTCTTTGATCGTTGAGCATGCAACACCGCATTGTCGGCATTCTTGTCCAAGATCCTCATGGCAACGAACTCATCCAACACTTCACTTGAGGACAAAGTGTGGAAGTCCGGTCTTTGGCGGATGACTGAGGATATGGCCTTGTGGAAAGGCATCATGGCCTTGAGAAACTCACGCTTAATCCAATTGTCATCTGTATCCTTGCTCCCATGATTACGAAGTGAAACCGCAAGAGTGGTTAGGTTCACGAGGATCTTCATCTTCGAACATGGCAAACTCATCGTCTTCATCTTGCACAACCTCATAGTTTGAGCATTGAATGCTTGCTCTTCCCCTGTACAAGGAACCAACATGCTCCCATGCTTCCTTGGCCACGGAGAAGGGCCGAAGATGTGCAATATCTTTAGGGGGTGGCTTCTTGAAGAATGCAAAGAACAGACTCGTTAAATTGATGATCTGCAGCTTCTCTTGGAGTTAAGTTGTAAGGATCATGCGGGTAGAAACCTTGCTCAATGATTCTCCAAAGGTTAGTAGAACAATGGTTTAAATGATGTTTAAAATGAAACGTCCAAGTAGCAAAATTAGCATTTTTCACAAACTTAGGAGGAGGACCAACCGAATGTAGATGTGGGGTGGGAATGGGTCCTCCATAATTGATGGGAGGTGTGGAATGAGCAAAGATGCCACTCCCATTCCTAGTCACCGGGACTTGCTCACTACTAACTTCTGCCTTATCGGGAATAGCATCCGGCACGTTGTTAGCGGGATGAACCACTTCCAACGGTGCGGTGGGTAATTTAAGACCCTCAAGAAATTCTTTGAACATGCCTTTGACCTCGGTCGTCAATGAGTCTTTCAATGTGTCCAAAGCCACATTTAACTCCTCACGAGATATCGAGGGTCCCCCATCGGACGTAGGCAGGGACGGATTTCACCGGAGTGTCCCTCTGTCTCGACTACGTTGTCACCCATACTCTTTTGACGGTAAAGTCCTTAATAAAGAGACGAGGCTCTAATACCAATTGAAAGGATGGATATGGTTGATTAGAGGGGGGTGAATAGGCAACTAACAATTTTTAGCTTTTCTTGACCAAATTAAACTTAGCAACAAGATAGATTGTCTAGATGTGCAACTACATTGGCAACCTATATGATGCAACAAGTACAAGAACACAAACAAGCACAAGGGACTAACACAATAAAGTTTGAACAAGTAAAGGTGAGAGATAACCAAGAGTGGAGCCGGTGAAGACGGGGATGTGTTACCGAAGTTCCTTCCCTTTGAGGGGAAGTATGTCTCTGTTGGAGCGGTGTGGAGGCACAATGCTCCCCAAAAAGCCACTAGGGCCACCGTATTCTCCTCACGCCCTCACACAATGTGAGATGTCGTGATTCCACAATTGGTTCCCTTGAAGGCGGTGACCGAACCTTTACAAACAAGGTTGGTGCTCTCTCCACAACTGAATTGGAGGCTCCCAACCAAACCACGGAGCTTCCCCACAATGGAATATGGCTCCGAAGTGACCTCAACCGTCTAGGGTGCTCAAACACCCAAGAGTAACAAGATCCGCAAGGGATAAGTGGGGGGAATCGAACTTCTTTTGGTGGAAGTGTAGATTTGGGCCTTCTCAACCAATCCCTAGAAAATTAACAAGTTTGATTGGCTAGGGAGAGAGATCGGGCGAAAATAAGCTTGTGGAGCAACAATGGAGTTTGGGGAAGAAGAGGTAAGTCTTCTTGAAGAAAAAGACCCCCTTATATAGTGGGGGGACAAAACCAACTGTTATGCAGCCCGCAACCCGCATCAGGGCGGTACTACCGCTGCCACAGCAGTACTACCGCCGTCACAGCGGTACTACCGCTCTGGCAAGAAGGCATAGGGCAACCAGGACAGAAGAAGGAGGAGTCTTGATACGTCTCCGTCATATCTATAATTTTTGATTTTTCCATGCCAATATTCTACAACTTTCATATACTTCTGGCAACTTTTTATACTATTTTTTTGGACTAACATATTGATCTAGTGCCCAGTGCCAGTTCCTGTTTGTTGCATGTTTTTTGTTTTGCAGAATATCCATATCTAACGGAGTCCAAACGGAATAAAAATGGATGGAATTTTTTTTGGAATATATGTGAATTTTGGGAAGCGGAACCAACATGAGACGATGCCCGAGTGGGCCACGAGGCAGGGGGCGCGCCCACCAAGGCCAGGAGCGCCCTGGGCCCTCGTGGCCACACTGTAAGGTGCTTGATGCCCTTCTTTCTCCGCAAGAAATCTAATATCCAGATAAAAATCGTGTCACAAAATCAGCCCAATCGGAGTTACGGATCTCCGGGAATATAAGAAACGGTGAAGGGCCAGAATCTGGGAACACAGAAATAGAGAGAGACAGAGAGACATATCCAATCTTAGAGGAGCTCTTGCCCCTTCGCCGCCATGGAGGCCATGGACCAGAGGGGAAACCCTTCTCCCACCTAGGGAGAAGGTCAAGGAAGAAGAAGAAGGAGGGGGCTCTCTCCCCCTCGCTTCTGGTGGCACTGGAGTGCCACCGGGGCCATCATCGTGTGACGGCGATCTACAGCAACACCTCCATCATCTTCACCAACATCTCCATCACCTTCCCCCGTCTATCTATAGCAGTCCACTCTCCCGCAACCCGCTGTACCCTCTACTTGAACATGGTGCTTTATGCTTCATATTATTATCCAATGATGTGTTGCCATCTTATGATGTCTGGGTAGATTATCGTTGTCCTATCGGTGATTGGTGAATTGCTATGATTGATTTAAATTGATTGTGGTTATTTTGCTGTCCTTTGGTGCCCATCATATGAGCGCGCGCGTGGATCACACCATAGGGTTAGTTGTATGTTGATAGAACTACGTATTGGAGGGCAAGAGTGACAGAAACTTCAACCTAGCGTAGAAATTGATGCATACGGGATTGAAGGGGGACCAATATATCTTAATGTTATGGTTGGGTTTTACCTTAATGAACGTTAGTAGTTGCGGATGCTTGCTAATAGTTCCAATCATAAGTGCATAGAATTCCAAGTAAGGGATGACATGCTAGCAGTGGCCTCTCCCACATAAAACTTGCTATCGGTCTAGTAACATAGTCAATTGCTTAGGGGCAATTTCGCAACTCCTACCACCACTTTTCCACACTCGCTATATTAACTTTATTGCTTCTTTATCTTAATAGCCCCTAGTCGTTATTTACGTGATCTTTATATTCTTGCAAACCTATCCTGCAAAGACCACAAAGTACTTCTAGTTTCAGACTTGTTCTAGGTAAAGTAAACGTCAAGCGTGCGTAGAGTTGTATCGGTGGTCGATAGAACTTGAGGGAATATTTGTTCTGCCTTTAGCTCCTCGTTGGGTTTGACACTCTTACTTATCGAAAGAGGCTACAACTGATCCCCTACACTTGTGGGTTATCAAGACCTTTTTCTGGCGCCGTTGCCGGGGAGCAATAGCGTGGGGTGAATATTCTTGTGTGTGCTTGTTTGCTTTATCACTACGTAGATTTTGTTTGCTGTTCTAAGTTGTTTTCTATCTTTAGTTATGGGTAGGAAACGCCAATTACCAAATAAATTAGTGGTGCCTACGGAACCAATGGTTGAAGAACCACTCAAAATCTATCACACTACTGAAGCTTATTACTTGGATCATCTTCGATCCCTATGTGCTCGGGCTGAAACCCCAACTAGCTTAGTTGAGGGGAAAATCTTTAGATGAGCATGCTTGTTATGTGCGACACTGCATATCTGAAAAAGGGAAACTTTTACCGGATCAAATTCATCGTTTTCAATGCTATGCTTGGAATTTATGTGAAATTTATGATTTTACTTGTTGTTCTGAAGACCCTACGAAACACCTTCCCTACCAATGTGAGTTTAGTGATAATGGAATCGTATCTTCTTATGCTAAGGGTGTTTATAGTTACTATGATGTTCAACAAATTGAAGAATTTGTTGCTTTTAAGGGTCCTTGTGAAATTGCTTCTTTGATTGAAATGTATGATGCTACTCTTTACAAATCTAAAATTTTTGTCGTATTTAAATATTTTTATGATAATTATGCTTCTAATGCCTATGTTAAACCATATATTGAGGACTACTCCGCTGTCCAAGAAGAGACTAATATTTTGTAAGAGTCTATGGAAGAATAAATTAATGACATTGTGAGCTCATTTGATGGAAAAGATGAGGAGGACAGCGAAGAACAAAAGGAGGAAGAGCGGATTAGCTACCCGTGCCCACCTTCTAATGAGAGTAACTCTTCAACTCATACATTGTTTATTTTCCCTTCGTGCTTACCGAAGGATGATTGCTATGATCCCGTTGATTCTTTTGAAATATCCCTTTTTGATGATGCTTGCTATGCTTGTGGCCAAGATGCCAATATGAATTATGCTTATGGAGATGAACTTGCTATAGTTCCTAATGTTAAACATGAGATAGTTGCTATTTCACCCACACATGATAGTCCTATTATCCTTTTGAATTCTCCAAACTACAGTATATCGGAGAAGTTTGCACTTATTAAGGATTATATTGATGGGTTGCCTTTTTCCGTTGCACATGATGTTTTTGATGAATATAATATGCATGTGCTTGCTGATCCTACTTGCAATTATTATGAGAGAGGAACTACATCTCTGCCTCTCTATGTTTCCAACACGATAAAATTCTAAGAAACTGCTTATACTATGCATTGGCCTTTACTTGATGTGCATGAATTGTTCTTGTATGACATGCCTATGCATAGGAAGAGAGTTAGACTTCATTGCTTCATGACACATATCACTTTGTGCTCACTACTAAATGCCAAATCATTGCTAATTAAAATTGTCTTTGATATACCTTGGGATCCGGGTGGATCCATTACTTGAGCACTATATGCCTAGCTTAATGGCTTTAAAGAAAGCATTGTCAGGGAGACAACCCGGAAGTTTTAGAGAGTCATTTATTTCTGTTGTGTGCTTTTATAAAGTTTAAAAACAAAAAAATAAAGAGGGGAACCTAAAACTTTTTCAAAAAGAAAAGTGAAAGTGAGAAGGACGAGCACCATTGAAATGGGGGAGCTCCTTGAACTTTGTTCATGCCCATGGAAACTTTGCAAATCTTGAATTACATAAACTTTTCGATAAAAATAATTATCCCCTTGTACAATTCCATTGTATTATAAAAATAATGTGCCAAGAGTTTCCTTTAGGATGATTAAACTGCTTGTTAGTTTGTGCAGTGCAAAAACAGAAACTTTGGCTGTAGTGCGCGATTTTAAGTTTTTTACTGGAACATCGAAAGGATCTGAAACTTTTTGCAAAGTCTTCCTATACAAATTGTCGATTTTTCCTAATTTTTCCAGAATTTTCAGAGTTACAGAAGTATGGTTAATGTTCAGATTACTACAGAACGTCCTGTTTTCATAGATTGCTATTATAGCTTCATTATTTGCATATGTTTGAATTCTTGTTGATGCCTCCTTTACTTGGGGCCATAGAATTATGATAGAATACAGTGGGTAATGTTTGTTTATAATTATACAATAATGTTAGGGAAGTACATCATGAGATTTCATTGATCAAATGCACTAACCCCGCCACTAAAAGTTCGGTTAAGTTTTGTGTGGATGAAGTGTTCGAGGATCGAGGAGATCTCGATGTGAGAAGAAGGAGGAGAGGAAAGAGCTCAATCTTGGGGATGCCCAAGGCACCCAAGTAAATATTCAAGGAGACTCAAGCGTCTAAGCTTGGGGATGCCCCGGAAGGCATCCCATCTTTCTTCAACAAGTATCGGTTTGTTTTCGGATTCGTTTCGTTCACATGATATGCGTAAACTCTTGGAGCATTGTATGCTATTTCATTTTTATTTTAATAAATGCACCAGGCTGGTATGAGATAGTCCTTGGTTGATTTATAGAATGATCTTTGCACTTCACTTATATCTTTTGAGTATGGCTTTATAGAATGCTTCTTGTGCTTCGCTTATATCTTTTGAAGTTTGGATTGCCTGTTTCTCCTCACTTAGAAAACCGCCATATGTAGAATGCTCTTTTGCTTCACTTATATTTGTTAGAGCGTGGGCATATCTTTTGTAGAAAGAATTTAAACTCTCTTGCTTCACTTATAGCTATTTAGAGAGTTGACAGGAATTTGGTCATTCATATGGTTAGTCATAAAATCCTACATAAACTTGTAGATCGTTGAATATGATATGTTTGATTCCTTGCAATAGTTTTTGCGATATAAAGATGATGATATTAGAGTCATGCTAGTGGGTAGTTGTGGATTGTAGAAATACTTGTGTTGAGTTTTGTGATTCCCATAGCATGCACGTATGGTGAACCGTTATGTGACGAAGTTGGAGCATGATTTATTTATTGAGTGTCATCCTTTGTGTGGAGGTCGGGGGCGCGCGATGGTTAACTCCTACCAACCTCCCCCCTAGGAGCATGCGTGTAGTACTTGCTTTCGATGGCTAATAAATTTTTGCAATAAGTATGTGAGTTATTTATGACTAATGTTGAGTCCATCAATTATACGCACTCTCACCGTTCCACCATTGCTAGCCTCTCTTGTACCGCGCAACTTTCGCCGGTACCATACACCCACCATATACCTTCCTCAAAACAGCCACCATACCTACCTATTACGGCATTTCGATAGCCATTCCAAGATATATTGCCATGTACCTCCACCGTTCCGTTTATTATGACACGCACCATCATTGTCATATTGCCTTGCATGATCGTAGGATAGCTAGCATGATGTTTCCATGGCTTGTCCGTTTTTTTGATGTCATTGCTACGCTAGATCATTGCACATCCCGGTACACCATCGGAGGCATTCACATAGAGTCATATTTTGTTATAGCTTCGAGTTGTAATCTTTGAGTTGTAAGTAAATAAAAGTGTGACGATCTTCATTATTAGAGCATTGACCCATGTGAGGAAAGGCCAAATAAAAAAAAGAGATGGCCTAAAAAATAGAGAGGGGCTAAAAACAAGGAGAAAGCCCCTCCAAAAAAATGACAGAAAAGAGAGAAGGGACAATGCTACTACCCTTTTCCACACTTGTGCTTCAAAGTAGCACCATGATCTTCATAGTAGAGAGGCTCTTGATTTGTCACTTCCATATACTAGTGGGAATTTTCATTATAGAACTTGACTTGTATATTCCAACGACGGGCTTCCTCAAATGCCCTAGGTCTTCATGAGCAAGCAAGTTGATGCACACCCACTAGTTTTCTTTCTTGAGCTTTCATACACTTATAGCTCTAGTGCATCCGTTACATGGCAATCCCTACTCACTCACATTGATATCGATTGATGGACATCTCCATAGTCCATTGATTTGCCTAGTTGATGTGAGACTTTCTCCCACTTTTTGTCTATCACCACCTTCTATTCCACCCATAGTGCTATGTCCATGGCTCACGCTCATGTATTGCGTGAAAGTTGAAAAAGTTTGAGAATACTAAAGTATGAAACAATTGCTTGGCTAAAACCAGGGTTGTGCATGATTTAAATACTTTGTGTGGTGAAGATGGAGCATAGCCAGACCATATGATTTTGTAGGGATAACTTTCTTTGGCCATGTTATTTTGAAGAGACATGATTGCTTTATTAGTATGCTTGAAGTATTATTGTCCTAATGTCAAATGATAGACTATTGATTTGAATCACTCGTGTCTTAATATTCATACCATTATTAGATTACATGATCAATATTATGCTAGGTAGCATTCCACACCAAAATTATCTTTCTTACCTACTCGAGGACGAGCAGGAATTAAGCTTGGGGATGCTGATACGTCTCCGTCGTATCTATAATTTTTGATTGTTCCATGCCAATATTCTACAACTTTCATATACTTTTGACAACTTTTTGTACTATTTTTTGGGACAAACATATTGATCCAGTGCCCAGTGCTAGTTCCTGTTTGTTGCATGTTTTTTGTTTCGCAGAATAACCGTATCAAAAGGAGTCCAAACGGAATAAAAACGGAAGGAGATTTTTTTTGGAATATATGTGAATCTTGAGAAGCGGAACCAACATGAGACGATGCCCGAGTGGGCCACGAGGCAGGGGGCGCGCCCACCAGGGGCAGGCGCACCCTGGGCCCTCGTGGCCACACCGTAAGGCGGTTGATGCCCTTCTTTCGCCACAAGAAAGCTAATATCCGGATAAAAATCGTGTCAAAAAATCAGCCCGATCAGAGTTACAGATCTCCGAGAATATAAGAAACGGGGAAGGGCCAGAATCTGGGAACGCAGAAACAGAGAAAGACAGAGAGACATATCCAATCTCGAAGGGGCTCTCGCCCCTCTGCCGCCATGGAGGCCATGGACCAGAGGGGAAACCCTTCTCCCACCTAGGGAGAAGGTCAAGGAAGAAGAAGAAGGAGAGGGGCTCTCTCCCCCTCGCTTCCGATGGCATCGGAGTGTCACCGGGGCCATCATCGTGTGACGGCGATCTACACCAACACCTCCATCATCTTCACCAACATCTCCATCACCTTCCCCCATCTATCTACAGCGGTCCACTCTCCCGCAACCTGCTATACCCTCTACTTGAACATGGTGCTTTATGCTTCATATTATTATCCAATGATGTGTTGCCATCTTATGATGTCTGGGTAGATTATCGTTGTCCTATCGGTGATTGGTGAATTGCTATGATTGATTTAAATTGCTTGTGGTTATGTTGCTGTCCTTTGGTGCCCATCATATGAGCGCGCGCGTGGATCACACCATAGGGTTAGTTGTATGTTGATAGGACTACGTATTGGAGGGCAAGAGTGACAGAAGCTTCAACCTAGCATAGAAATTGATGAATACGGGATTGAAGGGGGGCCAATATATTAATGTTATGGTTGGGTTTTACCTTCATGAACGTTAGTAGTTGCGGATGCTTGGTAATAGTTCCAATCATAAGTGCATAGAAATCAAGTAAGGGATGACATGCTAGCAGCGGCCTCTCCCACATAAAACTTGCTATCGGTCTAGTAATGTAGTCAATTGCTTAGGGGCAATTACGCAACTCCTACCACCACTTTTCCACACTCGCTATCACTAACTTTATAGCTTCTTTGTCTTAACAGCCCCAAGTTTATATTTGCGTGCTCTTTATATTCTCTCAAACCTATCCCACAAAAACCACAAAGTACTTCTAGTTTCATAATTGTTCTAGGTAAAGTAAACATCAAGCGTGCGTAGAGTTGTATCGGTGGTCGATAGAACTTGAGGGAATATTTGTTCTGCCTTTAGCTCCTCGTTGGGTTCGACACTCTTACTTATCGAAAGAGGCTACAACTGATCCCCTACACTTGTGGGTTATCAAGTACACGCGCTACTGCGGTACTACTGCCCTGGGGGTGGTACAACCGCTTGCAGGCGGTACTACTGCTCCCTACAGGCGCTGGGAAGCAGAGGAGTGCAGAGGCCGAGCAGCAGTTGGAGCGGCAGTAGAAGTGGTACCACCGCTACAAGCGGTACTACCGCTCCCTACAGACGTCCCTACTACCGCTCCCCTGCATGGTCCTTTACGGAAACCCGACATGAAAAATCGATACCACAGCAGGGGCGGTAGTACCATCGGTACTAGACAGCGGTACTACCGCCTATAGGCGGTACTACCGCTCTGACCGCGGTACTACCGCTTAGAACACAACACCCCTCGATTTGCACAACACGGATACTCCAAAGAAGCAGGAAGAAGGCGAGGGTGCAAGGAAAGTGTGTACGTGATGATTCCACCCATACTCTTCCGACATGGACCCCCTCTTGATAGTACGGTTATCCTTACGACTCAATTCCATCGAAAAGAAACAAAGGAAAATAATCTGTCTATAGTGAAGTCCTCGAGGGGTAACAATCGTATAGCGCCCTTATATTAGATAACGTGAAAAGCTTAATGCACATGATTAGTCCGCAAATGTATTGTCATCAATCACCAAAACCAACCAGGGAAAATTACGCCCTAACAATTGTTCCCCTCCATCTTGCAGCTATAGAACTTATTGGAGACTTCATATCTCTCTATTCGGGCATTTGCTTGAAATATTAACTTCAATTCTTGGAACATCTCATATGCTCCATGACGTTCAAGACTTCTTTGAAGTCCCGATTCTAAGGCGTAAAGCATGGCACACTGAACTATCGAGTAGTCATCAGAACGAGCTTGCCAGATGTTCATAACATCCAGAGTTGCTCCTGCAGCAGGCCTGTCACCTAGCGGTGCTTCAAGGACATAATTCTTCTGTGCAGCAATGAGGATAATCCTCAAGTTACGGACCCAGTCTGTGTAGTTGCTACCATCATCTTTCAACTTAGCTTTCCCTAGGAAAGCATTAAAATTCAAGGGAACAGTAGCACGGGCCATTGATCTACAACAACATAGATATGCAAAAACCACCACGACTAAGTACATGATAAATTAAAGTTCAATTAATCATATTACTAAAGAACTCCCACTTAGATAGACATCCCTCTAGTCATCTAAATGATCACGTGATCCAAATCAACTAAACCATGTCCGATGATCACGTGAGATGGAGTAGTTTTCAATGGTGAACATCTTATGTTGATCATATCTACTATATGATTCACGCGCGACCTTTCGGTCTCCAGTGTTCCGAGGCCATGTATGTACATGCTAGGCTCGTCAAGTTTAACCCGAGTATTCTGCATGTGCAAACTGCCTTACACCCATTGTATTTGAACGTATAGCTTATCACACCTGATCATCACGTGGTGTCTCGGCACGATGAACTTTCGCAACGGTGCATACTCAGGGAGAACACTTGTACCTTGCAATTTTGTAAGGGGTCATCTTATAATGCTACCATTGTACTAAGCAAAATAGGAATCATAATAAGATAAACATCACGTGCAATCAAAATATGTGACATGATATGGCCATCATCGTCTTGTGCTTTTGATCTCCATCTCCAAAGCATCGTCATGATCTCCATCGTCACCGGCTTGACACCATGATCTTCATTGTAGTGTCATGGTCGTCTCGCCAACTATTGCTACTACTACTATCGCTAACTCATAGTGATAAAGTAAAGCAATTACATGGCCTTCGCAATTCATACAATAAAGATACAACCATAAGGCTCCTGTCAGTTGCCGATAATTTACAAAACATGATCATCTCATACAATAACGTATAACTCATCACGTCTTGACCATATCACATCACAACATGCCCTGCAAAAACAAGTTAGACATCCTCTACTTTGTTGTTGCAAGTTTTACGTGGCTGCTACAGGCTTATCAAGAATCGTTCTTACCTGCGCATCAAAAACCACAACGATTTTTCGTCAAGTGTGTTGTTTTAACCTTCACAAGGACCGGGCGTAGTCACACTCGATTCAACTAAAATGAGAGAGACAGACACCCACCGGTCACCTTTAAGCAATGAGTGTTCATAACGGTGAAACCAGTCTCGCGTAAGCATACACGTAATGTCGATCCGGGCCGCTTCATCTCACAATACCGCCGAATAAAAGTATGACATGCTGGTAAGTAGTATGACTATTATCACCCACAACTCATTGTGTTCTACTCGTGCATATCATCTACGCATAAACCTGGCTCATCATGCCACTGTTGGGGAATGCGGTATTTCAAAAAAATTACCTATGATCATGCAAGATCTATCTAGGAGAAGCATAGCAATGAGCGGGAGAGTGTGCCCACGTACCCTCGTAGACCGAAAGCGGAAGCGTTTAGTAACGCGTTTGATGTATTCGAACGTCTTCATGATCCAACCGATCCAAGCACCGAACGTACATCACCGCCACGTTCAGCTCGATGACGTCCCACGAACTCTTGATCCAGTTGAGTGTCGCATGAGAGTTTTGTTAGCACGACGGCGTGGTGACGGTGATGATGAAGTTATCGGCGCAGGGCTTCGCTTAAGCACTGCAACGATATGACCGAGGTGTGTAAATGTGGAGGGGGGCACCGCACACGGCTGGCAAATCAACTTGTGTGTTCTAGGGTGCCCCCTGCCCCCATATATAAAGGAGCAAGGGAAGGCCGGCTCGCCCCTATGGTGCGCCCCAAGAGAGGGGTTCCTACTAGGAATAGGAATCCTATTCCTAGTAGGAATCCACCAAGAGGGAGAGGGGGAAGGAAGGAGAGGGAGAGGGAGAAGGAAAGGGGGGCGCCGCCCCCCCTTCCTAGTACAATTCGGACTCAAGGGGGAGGGGGCGTGCGGCCTGCCCTAGCCGCCCCTCTCTCTCTCCACTAAGGCTCATGTGGCCCATTAGTTCCCCCGCGGGGTTCCGATAACCCTCCGGCACTCCGGTTTTATCCGAAACTTCTCCGGAACACTTCCGGTGTCCGAATATAGTCGTCATATATATCAATCTTTATGTCTCGACCATTTCGAGACTTCTCGTCATGTCTGTGATCTAATCTGGGACTCCGAAAAACCTTCGGTACATCAAAACACATAAACTCATAATACCAATCATCATTGAACGTTAAGCGTGCGGACCCTACGGGTTCGAGAACTATGTAGACATGACCGAGACTCATCTCTGGTCAATAACCAATATCGGAACCTGGATGCTCATATTGGTTCCTACATATTCTACGAAGATCTTTATCGGTCAAACCGCATAACAACATAAGTTGTTCCCTTTGTCATCGGTATGTTACTTGCCCGAGATTCGATCGTCGGTATCATCATACCTAGTTCAATCTCGTCTCCGGCAAGTCTCTTTACTCGTTCCGCAATACATCATCTCGTGACTAACTCATTAGTCCTTTGCTTGCAAGGCTTATTACGATGTGTATTACCGAGAGGGCCCAGAGATACCTCTTCGACAGTCGGAGTGACAAATCCTATTCTCGATCTATGCGAACACCACAAACACCTTCGGAGACACCTGTAGAGCATCTTTATAATCACTCAGTTGCGTTGTGACGTTTGATAGCACACAAGGTGTTACTCCGGTATTCGGGAGTTGCATGATCTCATAATCATAGGAACATGTATAAGTCATGAAGAAAGCAATACCAGAAAAACTAAACGATCATATTGCTAAGCTAACAGATGGGTCTTGTCCATCACATCATTCTCCTAATGATGTGATCCCGTTGATCAAATGACAATTCATGTCTATGGTTAGGAAACATAACCATCTTTCATTAACGAGCTAGTCTAGTAGAGGCATACTAGGGACACTCTGTTTCGTCTATGTATTCACACATGTATCAAGTTTCCGGTTAATACAATTCTAAAATGAATAAAAAGACATTTATCATGATGTATGAGGAAATATAAATAACAACTTTATTATTGCCTCTAGGGCATATTTCCTTCACTATACATCAGACGCTTCCTTTTCGACACTCTTTCAACGCTGCAATCTATCGATATTTTCATGCCTAGACCATCCCATGGTCGGGGAGAAAGTGTTGTCGCACATGGGATAGAAAACAACATACGTACATCAATTCCGTCCTTGCAAAATCATGTGTCTTCACTTTACAGCACTTTGTTTACAACCCTCCAAGGATGGCTAAGGATCACAAGTTGCCTCACAAAACATGTGTTAGCGGGTGTGCAAAGGGAAGCAAAGCTAGACTGCAATTGACAAGGATTCAACAAATGGGAGGATGCAGACTCCTTCAAGAGTTGTATTGTATTTCGAGCCATCCGGCTATACATTACATGCGGTAAGGGTGGTTCTTGGCATGCTTTTGGGGGTTAAGTACACGGAATAAAAATTGATTATGCCCGTGCAGAGGGATATTTGTATAGAACTAAATCAAGCCACTATGGTTGAACTCTTGAAACTTAACTTTGTCTTAATCCTTCCTATTCCCATATGAATTCCCTTTTGTGCTTTCTCATTGGTTATTTTTCAAGTAGATGGATCCACATCAATTTTGTATCTGAAAAAAACTTTACCATAAAAAAAACTGAAAAAAAATCAAAATCATTTAATCTCGAATGCGATATACATTTTCTCACTGCATATATTGTATACTTATATGATCGATCCCAAGCTTAGCTTTGCTTTTAAGGCTACAAAAGAAACCCGTGGCTGCTAGTTGTGATCTGTCAGCCCGTTGACTTCTTCCTTGGGTTTCTCTTCGGTCTGACAGTTCGCGACTCTCCCGTTGTCTGCAGTACTACTGCAACGACTGCGGGGGATGTTAGAGTATATAGGCATATATCTGTATTTTGGTAGACTATGAATTGTCATCATCTTCTACCTTATTTCTAGGAGAGCTTTTTTGTCCTTCAAGCCTTGTACTCTATATAAACCGCCCGAGAGACTCAATACAACACACACACCGCATTACGCCAATTCTCTCCCAAACCTCTTACATGATCTGTAATGAAAATGCATGCAAATAATATTCAAAAAAAAATGTATGCAAATAATATGTGATAGTTTACATGCGCGTAAAAATGATGTTATCATCTCTTCCATATAGTTTCGTGAATTGGAGTGTGGCGTTTGTTAGGACGGACTCCAGGGAGCTTGTTTTAGAAAAAAAATCAAAAGAATTATATACATACATATACATGTTCTTTAAGCATGTTTAGAGTTTTTTTTTTTTGCGGGAAAAAAGGGTTTTTATTCCAAGAACATAGGGATATAATCACGTGGCACAAGTTCCGTTATACATGGCGGAACTCCTAACAACCACACTGCAGTACAAGACCCGGTGCGACTATAAGAGGCCAAACAATCTGCAACCCTATTTTGACTTCTATTAATTTTCTTCGGAATGAACTCCCTTTCCTCCATAAGAGACTTGATTTCGGCAACAAGATGGCCATAGACAGATCTGGACAAACTTGCATCAACGAGCGAAGATAACGCTACTGCAGAGTCAGATAAAGCATGTTTAGAGTTTCCTTCAATAATACAGGTTATTTACAGGCTGGACAAAAAATAAAGAACTGGCCTAAATACAACAATGAAAAAGCTCACTTTAATCTGTTTGTGTAAATAAAACACGTATATACTTTTTTGTACACCACATATGAACATATATGTTAATAAATTCTATTTGTATACAACAAATATATGCTTATGTGTTTACTTATTTTCAGAATTCTTTGAGCTGTGAAAATAGTATTTTTGCCCAAAAAAACAGCAGGCTCCCTTGAGCCCGTCTCCCATATGCACTTTTCACGTCTCATGCATAAATAAATACTCAAACGATCTTATATTATGTGACGGAGGAAGTAAATTTTTGTACTAGATTCTTTTTTTTTTTGCGAGGTTTGTACTATATCCTTGACTTTGTTTTAGGCGTAGCGCGGATAGAAGAGCGCGTGAGCTAGCTCGTATATTTACTTTGTCTCCTCAACAATCGCTTTTCTTTTTGCGAGATGTTCTCTACACTTGTGGTTGCACATGAACAGCATCTCAGCGGCTGAAACAACGACGTTTCTTCACGTGCGGTGTCCTGGAGGCAGGACACAAGTTCACTGTTCATCACAACGACTTGGTAATCCAGAGAGCAACCGCACGTTAACGCCCGAGCCTTGATGATTTTGACTAGTTGGTATATTTTGGCAGAATTTTGTGGGGGAGAAGGAAAACGACTACTAGTTCGTCGTGGATGGTGGCGCAGTATGCCGGTTCCCAAACTGCAACTTATATAAAATTCATCAAACCATAGTACTGCTATGAAAATACTACCTTTGTTGCCGATTATAAAATATTTTAGATATTTTAATATAGACTACATACGGATTGAAATGAGTGGACAAAACAAGAATGACGTTTTGACACATGGAAGCACGCTCCTGGTTTTTAAAATATGTTTTAAACGTATTTTGAAACAGGTTTGCTATTTCACATCTAGATATGAGGTATTATGAAAGATGATGGAGTTAAATGTGAGATAATACCTCACATCTAGATGTGATATAGACAAATCCATTATGAAATGTTAAAAAATTCCAAACAAAAAATTGGTGCGTACATCTTGATATTGTATATGCTCACAAAGTCGTTTCGTGATAAACCGACAAGTTATGTGTCGCGTGTGAAAAGAATAAAATCCAGTGTTAAAAAGTACTTTTCACAAGACATCGTTTTGTCTTTTTTACATAAGTCACAAAAATATCGGTTTTCTGTGAAACTTGACGTGCGCACATGTAATGTCGAGATGTATGCCCCAAATTTTTATGAGGAATTTTTTTAAACTTTGAAATATTATTTTTCAGTGGCAGGAACGCGCGCTCCCATGTGCCAAAGCGAATGTCTAGAACAAAACACTAAACTGAGCCTATATACATCTGATTCCGAAAAAGTTTGAAACATTATAATAGTGAAGAGAAATCAAACATCTGATTCCCAAGTGTTCCGTGTACTGTATGAAGCTCTAGCTTCCTGTACCATGAATTGGAGGATGTAATAAAATAATATGCCGAGCTGTTATTATCTCTCGTACGGAAATAGACCCTCATGTTGAGATTTGCATTGTTCTTGAGCCGAGCGGTAGCTTTCCCATCGGATTGCTCCTACGAACTGCGGCGATCAGATGAGGGGTTACTTGCTTGTCATCCGCTTCGATGATGGGACGACGCAACCACTGGCGACACGTGCGATGCGTTTTCTCATTTTCACAAAGAAAACCATCCCGGATCACATTTTCGGTCAGATCTGCGCACCGGCATCCCGAATGACGTCTGGCAAGTTGCTGCAAATAAAGGAGCCCGTTGTGGGTGTGGTTGTGGACGGGGCAGATGAGATCGAAAATGCATGCATAGCGAGGTCCGCACGGGTCACATGTTTAATTGAACTGAAGTATAAGAGCAACTTCAATGAGCCGACCTAAATGGACGGTGCATTTGTCCGTTTTTTGTTCGTTTAGGTCGGCCGTTCGTCCGGCGTCCGCTCAGTTTTTTATTTGGATCGGCAGCGCGCCCAACGCGCCGACCCATTTCATGATCGCGCGCTTCGACACGCGGGAAAGGTTCGCGCGCAGCTCGCTGGTTTTGGCGCGCCATCACGCGGGAAAGGTTCGCGCGTTTGTTTTTGTGCGCCGCCGCGGCCGGCGCTCGCTATAAGAAGACGCGCTCGTCTCGCCACCTCTCACTCTGTCCGCCGCGAACTCGTCTCGCCCCCTCTCACTAGTCTCGCCGCCTCTGCGCCACCATGTCGATGCGACGCCTGGAGCTTCGAATTTTCGCGGAGTCCGCGAGCGTCGCTCCGGCGGCTTCTCCTCCAAGATCATGTTTGGCGAGAAACGCCTCTTCCTCGGCACCTTCGACATCGCAGAGGAGGCGGCCCGCGCGCACGACGCTGCGGCGTGGTGCCTCCTGAGGCCTCGTCGGGGGATGAATTATCCAGACGTGTCGAGGCAGCGGGCGCAGGATCTCGCGCCTCTCTCGCGACTTTTCACCGACGAGGATCGCCGTGTCCACCGGAGGCGGCAGTGTTGCCTCGCCATCGCCGAGAACGACGTTGAGGCCATGGTGGTGTGGCGCGAACGCTTCCCGCAGGACATCGTCGACGAGCGTCTGTTCTACAAGCAAAGAAGGACGGAGAGGGAGGCGAGGAGGACGGAGCGAGCCGCCTATCGGGAGGATAAGCGTGCGCGGAAGCTGACCGCTCAAATGAAACTGAAGCTGCGAGAAACGTCGGGATGGGACGACTTCGTGGACGAGAATCAGGCTGACGCCTACATTCAGACGTCGGGGGAGGACATTATTGAGTCGGAGTCAGATAGCGACGAGTAGTTGATCTTTTTTTTTATCTGTGTACATTTACAAATCTATGTATTTTTTTTGTATCGGAAAAATGGCCGACGGCGTCGGCGACGAAGCAGGCAGGCGAGGGCGTGATGTTGGATGTGGAGAGGCCAATGTGCCACCGATCAGCGGGTCCGGGTAGGAGAGAGGACGAGCGCGCGCGTCCGTCGTGTGTCCGCGTCGATGCAAATCCGGCTCAAAAATGACCGGGAATGGATCGACAAGCGGACGAAAGCGGGCGCGCGTCCGTTTGGATCGGCGCGTTGGGTCGATTTTTTTTTCCGCGCCGACCCAAACGAACGCGAGCGGAGGAAATGGGTCGCCTTATTGTAGTCGCTCTTATTCCTCTTTCTCGTTCCTCGATCAAGACCATAGAATGGAAGGATCCGATCTGGGTTTGGCTGAGAGAGGAGAGCGGATCTGCCTCGTTGTCTAGGGCCAAGCAATGGGTCGCACTCGCACATGCTCCTCGTCTCGTCCAGTCATCTGCCGCTCAAAGTATTCCCGGGACGAAACACGTGGTTGTTTTCTGTCCGTTTCTGAAGCCTGAACCCCAGATCAGCCAGCACTGCACCAGTATATTGCTCTCGGGAAGAAAAGAAATTTGACGGGAGATTGCTCCTGCGAAAGTGAAGAAACCTGTTGTAGAACTAGACGGTTCCTTTCATTGACAGTGGTTTTGAATTGGGGAAAAGTGGGTGGATTTGTTTCTAGCTCGGGTCCAAAAAGCGTCGCCAAGTTTGCCGACGCGGTCGATGTCAGGTGGAAATCCGGTACGTGGAGGCGGCCCACGCGTTTGACTAGGACCGGGTAAAGGGAAAGCCACCGGAACGGAGGAGCCGGTGTGGTCTGTCCGGCGGCTATCTTCGTACTCCTCCAACCAACCCCTCTGCAAACAGGTTAACTTTTGTTTCATTTCATACTCGAGAAAGAGAAACAGCAAAGCCCTGGAGTCAGTGCCGTTCCAAGGTTCAGACATCGTCTTCACACGAGAAGTGCATGTATGAATCCGGGTACATATGAACTTACTTTAAAAAACATATTTTAAAATGTTTAAAAAATCTGAAAAAGTTGCACGGGTATGTTTCCATGTTTCATGTGCGTGCATAAAGTTTCACGGAAAAATAAATTTTTATGTGGCCTGCACAAAAAGACAAAAAATTGTTTCGTGAAATGCTATTTAGAAGCACTGAGATTTATCTTTATGGCGGAGGCAAACCAAAAAAGACATTTCTTCATAAAACTTTGTGCTGGACACGCACATTTGCCAACATGTATGCATGAAATTTTCTTTTATATTTTTGACATTTTAAAACATGCTTAAAATGCATTTTGTCAAAAGTGGGTGTAGATGCCCCTAGGTTCAGGATGTGCCCACTCGTCTCCACACCGCTTTCTTTCTTTATGTGTGGCATCAACTCCGGGATGTGTTACAACTTACTCCCTCCGGTCCTTTTTACTCCGCATATAAGGATTGTCTGAAGTCAATCTCATTCAACTTTGACCAAGTTTATATAAAAAATTATTGACATTCACATAACAACACCAATATCATTAGATTCATCTTAAAATATATTTTCATATTATATTTATTAGATATTATAGATGCTAATAATTTATAACATAAATTTGGTCAAACTTAGCAAAGTTTGACTTTCGGCAAATTCAGTGTGCAGAGTAAAAAGAACCGGAGGGAGTACGACATGAGGTCTATGTTGTGCTACAAGGTACATAGGTCAAAGTTTCATAACTACCTTATCCCACACAAATCGTTTACCTATAACGATTCACTACCCTTATGAAAAATCAATTACACCAGAGCGTTTCCGAGGGCGAATCCATTTTGAATTTGATAAATGTATTGCTTGTGAAGTATGTGTTCGCGTATGTCCGACAGATCTACCCGTTGTGGATTGGAGATTTGAAAAAGATATTAAAAGAAAACAATTGCTTAATTATAGTATTGATTTCGGAGTTTGTATATTTTGACCTTTTACTTTCGGAAAAACATTTGTTTCCGGGTCATGGACTCGTGGTCAAGAATGCCCAGCTCGAGAGCTCAAGATAGGTCACCCTGGGACTGAGACCCTTTTACGTGCGTTAACGAAATACCTTTGTCCTGGTTTATTAGTCATTTTTATATACTATGACAAATCTGATCTTAAATTTAACTAACAAAAAGTTAATGCATGTCATAAAAAATAATATAATTGAAGGCTATGTTTAAATACGAATTCAACGATATAATTTTTTGTGACATGCATTGATATTTTGTTTGTTGAATCTCTAGTCAAAATTTAACACAAAGTAAAAAAGGACTTATAAACCAGGACAGAGATACTAGTCTCTAAGCTACAAGTCAACGGAGATGAAGCAGCCACATCACTGCTTCTTTCGATGCTCGTATAAATACAGATGCAAATGGAGCAGAAGCATCCGGCTACAGGGACATTGGCAAAGCAGACACGTGAAGCTTTAGCATAGCAGCCCCATGCGTCCCTAAGCGAAACGAGGGAGATCTTTTATTTAGCAAATACGCGACACAATCTCTCAGACTAAACTAAGCCTGTGAGGCTGCGATTATGGACATATTTTCAAAAGCATCCACTGAGCCCCCATCTTGTTGCCACACGACCACTGGCCATTGAAAATGCATGCTACTTTGCGACTTGCCATCGCTGCAATACTCATAATCTTTACTAGTTGCTCACCGAGGGAACATAGAATTTTGCTGCAGAAAAGCAAAACAAAGCGATGGCATCATCCCGCGCAAACGGGATAAATAAACATAATGCAAAAGTAACTCAAAAATAATGCAAACTTGCAAAGTAATTCAACTTTGAAGCCAACATGGTAATTTTCCAGTCAACTCAAGCCATCTTCCCATGAAGACGCTACTGGATATATCACTCATGCAGTAAAGTGTAAACAACACGGGCCCTGTCATTTCCTCCGTTTCTATGGGGCCTTTTACACATATTTGAGGTGGGTAACCAATACACACCCACAAAGCAGTTTGACACGCCAAATTTACATGCTACCACCAGGAACATATGAGATCTACTGTAATTCCGATGGTTCGACAACTCCTATGCAACACAGGATGAATTCTCCTACTACGGCCGCATGCCTGAAGTCGTTGAACCATGAAAATCTGATCAATCATGCATTGGGATTGCTGAGAGGCCTAATCAAGTGCTGTTGCGCGCTGGTGGTGCACTATTGACGCTCTGATGCTCTCACCTGCAAAAGGTTAGATAGACTGTCATTATCTAGCACAAAAGAAAGAATGCTCCAGCAGAAAAAGGTGCAAGCAGGCAACAGAGAATACTCTTCTGGCATATTGTGTCAACACAACACATATCAACCTGCAACTAGCTACTTTCACATATGTGTAATTAGCAAGTAAAATGCTACTTGGAGAGCTATCATTCTGCAGATAATTCGGTGAGCTCCTAAAACTAGCTCATTGCTCAGTTGTTAATACTATCTGGAGAGGATGTTTTTTATTAATGGACTATCCTCACAGTTACTGTTGTTGGGATGGTTTGTTAGCTTCTCCATGAACTATCTCATTCTAAATAAAACTCTACAAAGGGAAAAGTCAGCAATGAAATGATGATTTCATTGATTTCAGCACAAAACTCAAGAAATGGTCGGTTATTCAGTAACAAAGCTGATCTTTCCTAACACTAAGACACTAGAAGCAACTGTACCTTTTGAACCACTTTGGTTTGGCTGATTTCTTATTTGCTGCTGCTGCTGGTGCAGAATCGGATTGGAATGCATAAGACTGATGAGCTGAATCAGAATTTGTCTTAGAATCATCAGGTTGGTCAGAAGGTTCCGACTGAAGTGACAGTCCATCCAAAGTTCGAATTTCTTCATGGAGATATGGTCCGGATTTTACAGCATCTGTATTTAACTCGGACCCTGCATGACAAACATACTTAAATACCTCTAAAACAAACATGTCAATATCTGAACCAACAACATTTTGATTTATAACATTAACAAAGAATGAATTGCATTGTTCAATGCCCTATGGCAAGCTCATGCATATGCATATGACTAACAAGAGTCAAATGCTGAAATAGAATAGGTAATCATGATGTGTGCCTGTCTTTGAATGCACCAGAAACACAACTTTATATACGTGGAAAATGCATTTTTGTCAAGACACGCAAAAATAAAATGCTATAAAGCTCAAGCAAAGAAGTAAAGATTGCTTATTTCCTCGTCATGATACTATAGTTTATAAGATGATACATACCTTCGGGCAGATCATAAGAAAAGAAGACATTAGCTCCAGGAACAAAGCCAATTGTGTAGAAGTCCTGCGAGGTGTCCATTATTCGCTTCTTTGGAGGAACTGTGTCTGTTGTGGAGTCAATAAAAATCATATTAAGTTGTAACTGGTACATCTCTAATACACGATTACAGATGATCTATGGAAATCCCAAGTGAAAACTGAAAAGTTCAATGGATGGATAGTAGAGGATCCTCAAACTTCTACAAGTTCAAGCAAAAGTAATATGGAATATGGGTTCCAGGACAGATATTGTATCTAAAACATGCAACATCAAGCTGACAACAATTTGGACACTGGTGATATTCAAATCAAGGGCATAATAATGTTACCAAGCTTGTCAAAAGACCACACAATCAGAACACTTTCACATTTGGCTACTTAGGAGCTCAACAAGTCAGTGCTGTGAATAGTTGTACACCAAACTGTTTTTGATTAATTTATAGCACTTCATGACAATCGATTCATAAAAATATGTAAAACCCTTTGCTCAGAGCACTGAATTTTTGTTCACATGGTGCTAGACCATCGAACTATTTATAGGACACTAGTTGTTTCCCTGTTTGTCATGATTGTCAACATATTGTTCAAAAAAAAAATGATTGTCAACATATACGTTTGCTACTCATACACAATGTTTTATCATTGGTAACACCGAGCCAATCTTAACTGAACCAGGGTGAAATAAAAGGAACTGGTGAACAGGAAACGAGGAGAGGGAATTACTTGTCAAACTCTACATCAGTCATCTGAAAGGAGAAGTGGAACTTACAAAGATAGAATGGCAGGTCTGGTCTAGCAATTACTTTCATGAGAAGATCCACCAGACTATGTACGGTCTCTGAAGGATGGAATTCAGCCTCAAGAATGTAACCATCAGGGAATCGAACCCTCGCCACTGCCTACAGTAAAGAAGGTTAGCAACAAAATGGAATTTGCCCTGAAACTAGATACAGAGAGGGACAAACAAAATAAACCAATTAAATGAGGATGACAGGGGACTGTCTACTACTAAATTAGTAATATACTGAAATAATAAGAAAAGGCAAAAGGAGCTACTTTGAAAATATGAATAATCTAAACTATGTGCATCATTTGAAGTATTTCTTCATAGGATTTCACATGCCAGCAGCTAGACTTTGCAGATATATTTATTCTACGAAACAAATTTTCCCTTAGAACATGTCCGAAGGTACTGTTAATATAAGGCTAGATAAAATCAATAAGCAAAATACAATGAGCTAGAAGAGGAAAAGTAGTATTAGTACAAGGGGTATGCCACTCCTACATAATCATAATAATTAAACAGTAGCATAGTGCATCATATTCCTTCCTACCTTTGTTAGCCTTGCTCGTTGAGCAGCAAGTTCTGCTTCCCTTATTTTACGAGTCTTCAGAACTTTCGATTGTTCTGCAAGGTGTCAAATTTTAAACATGGTTACAGTTAAGAAATTAGAAAGCTTGGACAACGCCAAGTAGGATGTTTAAGTAATATTAAGAGAGTATTTAAGTAACCTGCAAGCCTATTTGAAATCAACTTGTAATAATCACTAGGCTTTAGCTCATAAAAGTCATCGTCTTCCTCTGCATGAATCATGCTTTCATGTCACAATGCAATTACATAAAGACACATAATATAATTGAGTAAAGCAAAAGCAAATAAAAGGATTTACCCTGATCTGCCTTGGCCAAATTGCTAGTCATTTGCTCAAATGTTGTGCTTGAAAATATCCGGATCTCATGTCCAAGCTCTCGTGACACTGCTTTCAGCTTGTCCTGTGATTTTGGAGAAAATGCAGTTGTTAGACTTCATTTTGCGTTTTACTTTTCTATTCGTTGAAAATCATAACACAAAGGTTCTGGCCAGAGAAGAACAGTCTGGCAGATGAATACAAGTGCTACGACTAATTGTTTTACACCTCATATAATTATCAACCTATCGATGATTTGGACACAAAGTATAAACCAACCGCCAGAGCAGAAAAATCTAAAGACTAATCATGGGTGCTTATTCGAAAAAGGATCAATGTGAGAAAAAATACGGCACAAAAATGTATTCCAAATGAAGCCATAGGTGTCTTTCTGAAGTTCAAAGACAGCTTTCAATCATATTTGACACCAGAGGGCACGCAATTACGAATAGTTGAGCAACTATCACAGGGCAAGCAAAAGAGTATTGATGTTGTAAATAACAAGTTGACAGCATGTAGGTTTCAGCCATTACGGTGTTTTGCAGAGCACCTGGCAGCCTCTCTCTAAATTTCTCCCAAGATACAGTACTGCTTTTCTGCCAATCAACCAATAACCATACATGCCTAGCACGAGCAAGGCATTGTAAGAACATAAAGAGCTTCATGTAGACGAGGCTACAGATGGCACCTAAACCTCTCATGGCCATCAATGTTCATACAGACAGAATCTCTCAAATGCAAACCTAGAAGCTACAACATGCCATGGTAAAATGCTAATCCTTCAGTTTCAAGTATGTTGGCAGGAACTTCGCACAAAGAAACAATAACAGGCACTTCATTTGCTGGGATCTACAAAATCTTTGGACCTTAACAGATCTAAAGAGCACATTTCTCCCTTGAAACCTCGTGCTGCCAACAGCAATAAAGACGAACCCTCAATTGAAAGAAACCATGGATTAAAACCTAGGTCAAAGAACTCGTCTTCCGCAAGGTATACATCCAGCCAGGCGGATTCCATTCCTCAATCGCTCATCAAGCGGGTGTACAAGTAAAGAATCACTCCTCCATACACGAAGTGGCAAGTAAAGAAACATCAAGAACTGCAATTTCTAGCACAACGCGCCAATGCCCACGAACCAGCGCACCATCGCGGCACCATTTCCAGCCAAGAACGCCCCGCTAAGATGCTAACCCCCACGCAAAGAATCCGGAAAGAGCGCGCCCACCACCGATCCAACGCGCGAATCCTCGCTTTACCCCGCCCATGCCGCCGCCAAGAACTCCGCCCCCCACCCAAGATCGCGCGGCCTTTTACCGTACCCATCCCGCCAAGAACTCCACCCCGCCAAGAACTCGCCCAAGAAACCCAAGAGACGCGAGGCGCGTGAGGGGATACGTACCGGAACCCGGGGCGGCGCCTGCTGCTCCGAGCGCGTCTCCTCCTCGTCGAGATCCATGGACAGCAGCAGCTCGAGCCCTCCCTCGTCCTCTGCCCTTTTCCGGCGCCTGGAGCAGAGGAGGAGAGGGTTTATTTGGGGGTACTCTGCCTCCATTGGGGTCGGACACGGCCTTCGTGGCACCGTCAGGGAACCGGCTTCGTGACGGGGCACCGCGGGGGGGAGGTGGGGCCTCGCCTGTAGGTCGAGTCGGGTCAGGTCTGGTAAAGGTTCTGGTGCTGGTGCATGCAGGCGCGTGACCGTAGTCCCTTTTATACTGGTTTTTGTGTGGCACGGTGGGGGGCGCGACCGAGTTGCGGAGACTGACACCCGGGCCCCAGCCAAGGATGAATCTTTTCGCGGAAGATATCGTTTTCTTTACGCTGGATTTTTTTGGAAGATATGTAGGGGCCACAAAAGGACTGGCCCTGGGTCCTGTTTGGAACGCCGGTAAAATATATCATAGGTATGATGTAAACATAGGAACGAGAAAGGAAGGAATAGGTAAATCATAGGAATGGGAACTATTGAATAATATTCAATTGTTTTTTTTTTTTGAGCCGGAATATACTCTCTATTCCATTAACCAGAACGGACAGGTAAATCGCTGGCAATCAAAGCATGAACAAAATCGAGCGCTCCATCCGGTCACAAGGCTGAGGATGCATGGCCCATTCGTGCACCGTGAGCAGCTAGAGAATATGCTACCTTATTACAGTCCCTTGGGCAAAAAACTATCTCAAAAGAAGAAAAATTTAAACGAGCAAGAACTTCAATCTCTCGGAAGATGACACCTATGGCAGAGCGATCCTGGGTCGTTCCTTTGATCGCATGCATGAGCATTGTGGAATCCGTCTCGACAATCACTGACGCCATACCCAACTGTTGTGCAGCTTGCACACTCTTCAGACATGCCACAGCTTCATAATGCAATGGGTTCAGTAAATAGGGTATGTTACCTGCACCAGCGGCAACAGCCTGACCATTTTTATCTCGGATGATGAAACCAAAACCCCCATTTGAATCATCCCGTGAAGCACTTACATCAACATTTATTTTGAGTAGATCATCAGCCGGTGGTGCCCACCTCTGCTCCACCTTAATTTGCTTACCATCCTTTACTTCCTTCAGATTAGCACAATCAATCGAGCTTGTTTGAATTCGATGGCACACACTTTCTGTAGATCTCATCGGCTCTCGTGCATTCACCTTATTTCTTGTGTCCCACCAAACACATAAGAGCACCACACATCTGATCTTGACGTCCTCATTCTTTGTAAGAATTGCTTGCACCATCTCTCTCGATGTGGCAAGTTGAGCGAGCTTCAGCCGGATATGCTCCAGTTCCAACCTCGTCCACACAGCTCTAACATTTTTACAGTGGACAAAAGTATGAGCCCCATCTTCATTCAATCATTTGCATGTGGGACAAAGGGTGTCCAGCTCAACACCACGACGTTGAATACTCCATCTATGGGGCAGGCTATTATGAGCCAGCCTCCACATGAAATGCTGCATCCTAGGAGGGCATTTAAGCTTCCAAATATTTTCCCAGTTCAAGGTGCTATTACCAGCTGAGGACTGTCCAGTTTACCTTGTACTCACCCTCTGTTTTAGTTGTCGAAGCAACTTATATGCAGTTTTAACACTGAAGACCCCGCTAGTGTCGTAGTGCCATGCCCGGTCATCTTCAAAGTCGTCTTGCAGGGGAATCGACAGAACACATTGGGCATCAATTTGCCAAAACAGGTCATGTACTAGGGCCTCATCCCACTGTCCGGTGATCGGGTCGATCAGCTCTCCCACAGAATGGATGACTGTATGTCCTCTCGGCGTGATGGGTCGCTTGCAGCCATCTCTCAGAATCCACGGATCGGTCCAGATTTCAGTATCAAGGCCATTCCCAACACTCTTGACCACACCCTCCTTCAGTACGCCTATACCTTGCAAAATGCTACGCTAAGCATATGAGGCTCTTGACTTGATCTCTGCATGAAGCACATCTGAGTCAGGATAGTATCTAGCCTTTAGTACTTGCGCGCACAATGAATCCGGGTGGGTGAGTAGCCGCCATGCTTGTTTGGCAAGCATGGCGAGGTTAAACATATGAAGATCCTTATATCCGAGCCCTCCTTCTTCTTTTGGCATCATCATAATCTCCCACCGCAGCCAATGCATCTTGTGTTCATCTTTCTGTTGTGCCCACCAATAGCACGCGATCATCATATTAATCTCCTCGCATACTGCCTTTGTCAGATCAAAACAACTCATGGCAAAAATCGGTATTCCTTGTGCACATGCTTTAATTAGGACCTCTTTTCCTGCCTTGGAAAGTGCCTTCTCCAATCATCCTTGCAGCCGTTGCCATATCCGATCCTTAATATACTTAAATGTGGCCATTTTCGATCTACCAACATGTACCGGTAGACCCAAATACCTATCTGACCAAGCTTCACTCTTGATGTTCAAATTGTTCATCACTGCCACTCTATCTTGCTGCCGGGTGTTCTTACTGAACTTAACTGCAGATTTCTCTGTATTGATAACTTGTCCCAAGCACAACTCATACAGTTTTAGCACTTGTTGCAGTTGATCTGAATTCTCGGCAGAAGCCTTCATGAGAATCATCGAATCATCTGCAAACAGTAGGTGGTTGATGCTCGGCGCCCCTTGGCAAACTCGGATCCCTTGCAGCACACCGTCTTCCTCTTTTTTATTTAGTACATCTGAGAAGGCTTCAACACAAAACAAGAAGAGATATGGGGAGATTGGGTCTCCCTGCCACAGCCCTCTGCCCGGAATCACCTCCTCGGTTGATGTCCCATTAAATCTAAAACTATATTTAACTGTCATCACACATCTCATCACTAACTCGATCCATCTTCTATCAAACCGCAACTTCTCCATCATTCTTTGCAAGAACGACCATTCTACTCTGTCATATGCTTTGCTCATGTCCAGTTTTACCGCTGCAATGCCCTCTCTTCCGGTTCTCTTATTCTGCATATAATGCGTCATCTCATAAGCCACTAGGATATTGTCTGTGATTAGGCGACCCGACACAAATGCACTTTGATTCAAAGATATGATCTCCGCCAAGATTTTTCTCAACCGATTAGCCACCACCTTCGAGACTAGCTTGTAGATTACATTACACAGGCTGATGGGCCTTAGATTTTTCATGCAGTCCGCCTCTTTTACTTTAGGTATGAGAACCACATTTGTATGATTCCATCTCTTCGGAATGGCTGCCCCATTGAGGATAGTAAGCACTTCTCGGGTTACCTCCTCGTCCACAATGTGCCAATACCGCTTGTAAAAAGCCGCTGGCATGCCATCTGGACCAGGCGCTTTGAGATCGCCGATGCCATTAAGTGCATACTTAACTTCCTCTTCTGTATAAGTCTCCATTAGCATCGCATTCATATCTGGTGTTACTCTGTGGTGCACATGTGATATGAGCTCCTCAAGTCGATCACCTGTAGAGGGGGGGAAAATATTACGAAAATAGTTAGTAATCACCGCCGCCATTTCCTCCTTCTGCACTACCATTCCTTGTTCATTTTTTAACTTCTTTATACGATTCTTTTTTTCCTGTTCGACGCAAACGAGTGATAAAAATTTGTATTCCGATCTCCTTTGTGTAGCCACGTTACGTGTGATCTCTGCTTCCAGTACACGTCCAATTGATCTTCCAATTTCTCCTACTTATATCTCAAGACATGTTTCCTTCTCACTTGATCCGGCGAGATAAACTCCCTCCTACACCTCTCAAGGTCCCTCCTCGTCCTAGCTATTCTTTTCTCAAGGCTCCCCAGTACATTTTTACTCCAGTCCATCAAATCCATGGTCACTTCTTTCACCCGATCAACCACAACACCCCCACCCCCAGGGCCTCCTCTCTTCCATGCATTCTCAACAACAGACATACATTGTTCTTCTTCCATCCATTTGGCCTCAAACCGGAAACTTCTTTTCTCACCTTCACAACGCCTCTCCCTCTGCTCCTCTTCTGTGTTCAATAGTACCGCCGTGTGGTCTGAATGATGTGGATCCCCGTTCACCACCCGGAAGGCTGGAAAGTGTTGGCACCAACTATCTGTGGCCACCGCTCGATCAAGTCATTCTCTCACATATTTGTTGTTGTCTTTGTTGTGGTTTCTCCATGTATAAATGTCTCATGTGAATCCCAAATCATGTAAGTTGCAATCTTCCAAAGCCATTTTGAAACGGTCCATACACAGTTGAGGCTGAGCCGCCCCCCATCCTTCTCACATGCCAACAAGATTTCATTAAAATCGCCCATACACAACCAAGGTTTATCACTGTGATGTCGAATCGTTCGATGCAGCTTCCATGTTTTCTCTTTTTCATCTGCCTTCGATTCTCCATAAATCCCAATGAACCGCTATTGGAATCCATCATCCTCTGTAATTTCCGCATCTATATGATATTTAGACTTCATGCCCGCTTTTAAATTCACTCCACTCCGCCAAAACAAAGCAAGTCCCCCACTTTGCCCATCACAATTTTTTGCCACCATGTTTGTCAACCCCATCTTCCACCTAAACCACTCAAGTTTTTTCTCATCCATCTTTGTTTCCGAAAGAAAAAGAATATCAGGGTCAACCTTCCTCTGGACCGCCAGAAGACCCCGAACTGCAAGGCCATTCCCCAATCCCCAACAGTTCCATGCCACTATTTTCATTGGGACTCGCAGGGCTGTTCCGACAGCCCCGCCAAAGTTAAATTTTCTGAATCAGTGCCTCCTTCCCTTCTGCTCTTCTTTCCTCTAGTACCTTCCTCTAACTCCATCAGATCCTCACCCACCCTCTTCTCACCTGCAAATGCTCCAATCACCTCATTATTGCCAGTCACAGTATGTTCTCGGCGAGTGAACTTACCCCCTTTCTTTCCCTTGTGTGTTTTCATGTCGTCACCAGTCCCGATGTCATACGTACTTCCTTTCTCTAACTATGTTGACCGTTTCATTTGTAGGGTTAGATACTTTAGGAATATTTTTCTCTCTTAGGATTCATTTGCATTTTATTTTGAAATGAAAGTATAGGTTGAAAGCATGAGTGCTTCCTGGGTGATTTTGATAATTGATGTCAACTTATCTTTTGTTGGATTAATAGTTTTTCTCTAGTATATTTCAGAAACGTTCAAAAATGATGTGGCAAGCAGTGGCGGTGCCAGGAATTCAACCACATGTAGTCAATTTAACTTTGTGTAGACATGAGTATGGATTTGTAGGACTTTTTTTTGCATGATGTCAATTTTATGTAGTACATTTTTTTGCAGAAAGCTGTGTAGTCAATGGACTACACAGCTCATGTGTGGCTTCGCCACTGGTGGCAAGGACAAAAGGATGTAGAACCCCTTCAAAATGCTAAGGAAAAAATTGGCAAAAGCTCAAGACTATTCATCTTTATTTTAGTGATCCATGATCATATTTAGTCCATAGGAAAGACAATACTATTAAAAGAGGATGGGGTGTTGCTTAATGATCTGATTGCTCAAGTGCTTAGTGATATTGCTCCAAAACCCTCAACCATTTTTTCCATCCAAACATGTCCAAACGCTAAACTCCAATTCAGCCCCACCGATATTTCCTACCCGGCGCCACCGAGTTCAGTTGACATAGCCACTGCCTAAACCTTAACAATTTGGCCCCATCGATATTTCCTACCCGGCACCACCGAGTTCAGTTGACATAGCCACTGCCTAAACCTTAACAATCGGTCTCACCGAGATGGCCTTGCCAACCTCCTGTTGTCTATTGCAATTATTTCTGTCTCACCGAGAATTGCAATCGGTCTCACCGAGATGGCTTGACCAACTCTATGTTGGCTTATTGATTCACTTCGGTCTCACCAAGTTGATGCAATCGGTGCCACCGAGACGAGGTTTGCCCTAAGCCCTAGCACATCGGTCCTTCCCATCGGTCCCACCGAGATTCCTAATGTTTAAATTTTTTAACTTATCGGTGCCACCAAGATGAGTCAAATGTGTGTAACGATTGGATTTTGTGTGGAGGCTATATATACCCCTCCACCCCTTCTTCCTCAGCGAGGAGAGACATCAGAACGTGCCTACACTTCCACCATTAATTTTCTGAGAGAGAACCACCTACTCATATGTTGAGATCAAGAGATTCCGTTCCTACCATTTGAACCTTGATATCTAGCCTTTCCCAAGTTGCTTTCCACTCAAGTCCCTCTTCCATCATAGCCAAATCTGTGATAGGGAGTTGAGTGTTGAAAGACTATCATTTGAAGCACAAGAGCAATGAGTTCATCATCAACACACCGTCTATTACCTTTTGGAGAGTAGGGTCTCCTAGATTGGTTAGGTGGCGCTTGGGAGCCTCCGTCGCGTGATACGTCTCCATCGTACCTATAATTTCTTATTATTCCATGCCAATATTCTACAACTTTTACATACTTTTGGCAACAATTTATATGATTCTCTTGGACTAACATATTGATCCAGTGCCGAGTGTCAGTTCCTGTTTGTTGCATGTTTTTTTGTTTCGTGGAAAATTCATATCAAACGAAGTCCAAACGCAATAAAAATTTACGAAGATTTTTTTTGGAATATACGTGATTTTTGGGAATCGGAATCAACGTGAGACGATGCCCGAGGGGCCCACAAGCTCCGAGGTCGTGCCCCCTACCCAGGGCACAGCTCACACATTTGTGGCCACCCCGAAGGTTGGTTGGAGGTGTCATTCAGACGCAAGGAAGCTTATATCTGGATAAAAATCGTGTTAAAATTTCAGCCCAATCGAAGTTACAGATCCCCGGATATTTAATAAACGGTGAAAGGCCAGAATCAGGGTCGCGAAACAGAAGAGAAACAGAGAGATAGATCCAATCTAGGAGGGGCTCCTGGCCCTTCGCCGGCACGGAGGCCAAGGATCAAAGGGGAAACCCTCATCCCATCCAGGGGGAGGTCAAGGAAGAAGAAGAAGGAGGGGGCTCTCTCCCCCTCTCTCTCCCGGTGGCGCTGGAGTGTCGCCGGGGCAAGGATCGTGACGGCGATCCACACCAACAATCTTGCTACTGTCGACACCAACTCTCTCTCCATCTATGCAGCGGTGTAATGGTAACCCACAAATGTAGGGGATCAGTTATAGCCTCTTTCGATAAGTAAGAGTGTCGAACCCAACGAGCAGCTAAAGGTAGAAAAAAATATTCCCTCAAGTTCTATCGACCACTGATACAACTCTACGCACGCCTGACGTTCGCTTTACCTAGAACAAGTATAAAACTAGAAGTACTTTGTAGATGTTGTGGGATAGGTTTGCAAGAATATAAAGAGCACGTAAATATAAACTAGGGGCTGTTTAGATAAAGAAACAATAAAGTTAGTATAGCGAGTGTGGAAAAGTGGTGGTAGGAGTTGCGAAATTACCCCTAAGCAATTGACTATGTTACTAGATCGATAGCAAGTTTTATGTGGGAGAGTCCACTGCTAGCATGTCATCCCTAGCTTGGAATTCTATGCACTTATGATTGGAACTATTAGCAACCATCTGCAACTACTAATGTTCATTAAGGTAAAACCCAACCATAGCATTACGATATATTGGTCCCCCTTCAATCCCGTATGCATCAATTTCTACGCTAGGTTGAAGCTTCTGTCACTCTTGCCCTCCAATACGTAGTCCTATCAACATACAACTAACCCTATGGTGTGATCCACGTGCGCGCTCATATGATGGGCACCAAAGGACAGCAACATAACCACAAGCAAATTAAATCAATCATAGCAATTCACCAATCACCGATAGGACAACGAAAATCTACTCAGACATCATAGCATGGCAACACATCATTGGATAATAATATGAAGCATAAAGCACCATGTTCAAGTAGAGGGTACATCAGGGTGTGGGAGAGTGGACCGCTGTAGATAGATGGGGGAAGGTGATGAAGATGTTGGTGAAGATGACAGAGGTGTTGGTGTAGATCGCCGTTACATGATGATGGCCCCGGTAGCACTCCGGCGCCACCGGAAACGAGGGGGAGAGAGCCCCCCTCCTTCTCCTTCTTCCTTGACCTTCTCCCTAGATGGGAGAAGGGTTTGCCCTCTGGTCCATGGCCTCCATGGTGGCGGAGGGGTGAGAGCCCCTCCGAGATTGGATCTCTGTCTCTCTCTGTTTCTGCGTTCCCAGATTCTGGCCTTTCACCGTTTCTTATATTCCCGGAGATTCGTAACTCCGATTGGGCTGAATTTTTTACACGATTTTTATCCGAATATTAGCTTTCTTGCGGTGAAAGAAGGGCACCAACCGCCTTACGGAGTGGCCACGAGGGCCTAGGGCGCGCCTGACCCCCTAGGGCGTGCCCCTCACCCTCGTGGGCCCCTCGGGCATTACCTCATGTTGATTCTTCCCAAAATTAACATATATTCCAAAAAAATATCTCCGTCCGTTTTTATCTCGTTTGGACCCCGTTTGATATGGATATTCTGCGAAACAAAAAACATGCAACAAACAGGAACTGGCACTCGGCACTGGATCAATATGTTAGTCCCAAATATAGTATAAAAAGTTGCCAAAAGTATATGAAAGTTGTATAATATTGGCATGGAACAATAAAAAATTATAGATACGCCGGAGACGTATCATGTAACACCTCTTCTCCCCGATGTATTCTCTACTTAACCATGGTGCTCAACTCTATATCATTATCCAATGATATGTGGTTATCCTATGATGTTTGAGTAGATCAGTTTTGTCATATGGGTTGATTGATGATCGTGATTGGTTTAGTTATATGTTTTATTATTGGTGATGTCCTATGGTGCTCTCCGTGTCACGCAAGCGTGAGGGATCCTCGCTGTAGAGTGTTGCAATATGTTAATGATTCGCTTATGGTGGGTGGCATGAGTGACAGAAGCACAGACCCGAGTAAGTGGGTTGTTGCGTATGGTAGTAAAGAGGATTTGATACCTTATAATGCTATGGTTGGGTTTTACCTTAATGATCTTTGGTAGTTGCGGATGCTTGCTACAATTCCAATCATAAGTGCATATGATCCAAGTAGAGAAAGCATGATATCTTATGCCTCTCTCTCATATAAAATTGCAATAATGATTAGCGGTCTAGTTATCGATTGCCTAGGGACAAATAACTTTCTTGTGAAAACTAACTTAATTGTTTCTTTATCTAAACATACCCTAACTTTTATTTACATGCTCTTTATTATCTTGCAAACTGATCCTAGTTCACCTACAAAGTCCTCCTAGATCATACTTGTTCTAGGTAAAGCAAATGTTGAGTGTGCGTAGAGTTGTATCGGTGGTCGATAGAACTTGAGGGAATATTTGTTCTACCTTTAGCTCCTCGTTGGGTTCAACACTCTTACTTATCAGAAGATGCTACAATTGATCCCCTATACTTGTGGGTTATCATCGTGATGTGGAGTTGAACCAAGAAGTTTGTAAGGGCAAGGAGATCGCCTACTTCGTGAAGATCTACCCGAGTGAGGCAAGTCCTTCGTGGACGATGGCCATGGTGGGATAGACAATGTTGCTTCTTCGTAGACCCTTCGTGGGTGGAGCCCTCCGTGGACTCGCGCAACCGTTACCCTTCATGGTTTGAAGTCTCCATCAACGTGGATGTACGATAGCACCACCTACCGGAACTACGCCAAAAATTATCCACGTCTACATTGTGTTTGCACACTCCAATCCCATCCCTTTACTTTCTTGCAAATTGCTTGCTTTACCCTTTCCGCTGCCTATGCTCTTGTCATTCTTGCTTGAAATATATTGGATGCTCTTTAACTTGTGCTAAACTCAACCTTAACTTGAAGAAACTAAAAACTGCCACGTTTACTTGTTAAGGGTCTAATCATGTGACACCCGGAGACCGAAGCGCCAGGTGTCTTCCAGTTATTCGCTATCGTTGCATGTTATTTGCATCCGTGTTGCATTTTGCCATGTCATCATGTGCATTTCATCTGCATCGTTTTCAAAACTTACATCCGCCCATAGTTGCGGAGCCCCCTCGTCCTTTCCGTTGTCCATTCTGAGCCCACACACACTCGCACGTGCCCGCGACACCTCTGAATATTTATTTTATAAGTGGCCAAAAAATGTTCTCGGAATGGGTTGAAAGTTGACGTGCGGCTTGTTATAGTGTAGGTAGCCCACTAGCCCATCTAAACACCCTCCATATTCTTTTCGTTGGATCACAATCGCGTGGCCGAAAACCACACCTCAATAGCCCTCTCCTAGCTCCCTCTACCTATATAAACAGTCTCCCCCTCCAATTTTTCGGGCAAACCCTAGATCAAATCCCCCTCCTCCGCGGCGGACACATCCGCCGCCGCCGGACGCGTCCACCGGCCTCCTCAGCCGCCATGTGGCAGCCCGCCATTGGCCACCGCCCCACGCCCACTTCCCCCGCAGCCAGGCCCGCCGGGCCCAGGCGGGGCCCGCCCGGCCCGAACTGCCACCTCCACCTTCGGCTCGCCTCCACCGCACCGCCGGCCTCCCGCTCGTGCGCCCACCGCCGCCGGCCACCACCGCGCCGCCCCAGCTCCTTCCCCGCCGCCCGCGCCGGCATCTGTCCGCCACCGCAATCCCGCACCCACCGTCGTCCGCCTCCCTCGTTGTCCCCGTGCCCGAGCGCCTTCGCCCCGCGCCTCGGCCTCACCTCGTCGGAACTCCGTTGTGCCCCACTGTCGACTCCATCGGCCGGATCCGGGGCCCCGAGGCCCGATCCGTCGATCCCTATCATCCGCCGCCCGTCCCCGGCCTCCGCTCGCCGGAGCCCGTCATCGCGGTGCCGCATGCCGCCCCGCCTAGCCTCCCTCGATCCGGCAGTGGATCAAGGCGGACGACGACTGCATCAGCCTCGTGGGCCGACCCACCTTCCCCACGTGGGCCTTGTCCAGTAGTGCCCAGCCCGTTCTCCCCTGCATCCTGGGCCGAGCCCATGGTGAGTACCCGTGAAATTCCGCCCCGGGCATCATTTAGTTACCGGACGCTCATTCTGTTTTTTTCTTCCTTCTTCTAAAATAACTGCTAAGTCCCCAGGATTCAGCATTATGTAGGCATCTTTGACTGCTTGTATCTCTGTGCATGTGTGTCCAATTTGATCATATAATATGTCGAAATGTTCATCTTGTGATGCTCTACATGATAGTTGCATTTGCATGCATGTTACTGTTCATCTTGATGCCTTAATCCATGTTACAAAAGTGCTAAGTGCTGTTAACTGCTGAAACTGGATATAACTTGCTGATTTGTCTTTTTCATATCTTTTTGTGTGATCTTTGTTTGAGCATCATGTCAACACGTTTTAGTAGCACAATCATGTCATCTTTGCTGTGGTTCAATGAACTTTTCATGATATGCCTTGTGTTGAGTGGAACAAGCTTGCAAAGTGGCCTACTCCCTGTTTGCTATTTTCTGAGACTTGTTGAAAACTGCTAAGTCTGAAACTGTTATATTGTGATGCCATGTTTACTTGTTGCTACTGGTGAACCTATGCCTATTTTGGAGATGCTCAGTAAGGATGTTTTGTTGTCCATGTTATGATCTATCCATCCATGCCCTTATTTGCAATTATGGCTTCCTGTAGCTTGTGTTAACCATGCTCTCAAATTGCTATATAATGTTTATGTGAGCCTGTTATCAGTAAGTTCAGTTTTGCCATGTGAATAGATAGTGTTCTATGCATCCTATGACCACGTTCCTGCCATGAGTAGCTGCATAAACATGTCCTCTTGCTGTTGGTTACATTCATTTGCCATGATATGCTTTATGTTGAGTTAACCAAGCTTGAAAACTTGTCTACTTGTCACTGTTTCTGCCATGCCCAATTTTCACCAAGTCTGTTATATCATCTTACCATGTTCACTTGAAGCTATCATCAAATATGTTGCTCCAATGATCATGCTCAGTAATGATGTTTTGTTAAGGGTGTTTTGTAAATGTTTGCCATGCCCTTTGATGCCATGAAATATTCATGTAGCATATACTTTTGGTGTCTCAGAGTATGCATCATGAACCTGTTTTCAGCCATACTCAGTTTTTCACCAAGTCTGTGAACTGTTATCATTTGCAATCTTGCCATGATGTTTTGAGCATGTTCTAGTGATTTCTAGCAGTAGCTCGGTAATCATGTTTTGTAATGCTTGACATGTAGATGCTTTCCATGCCCTTTGATGCCATGAAATGTTCCTGTAGCATGTTGTCTTGATGATTGCAAAGTGCCTAGTTGCTGTTTTGGGACAGATTGTTGTTATATCTTGTTTCGTGTGTATGTGTTGAACCGTTGCTCCGTTTTGATCATGACCTATATAAACTTGCTTGGTTTTGCATGTAGATGCATCATGTCATGTTAAATCCATGTTTTGAGTGATGTGCTTGATGTTTGAATGCATTTTGCATCAATGCCATGTGTAACTTGTTTTGCTCATATCTTCTAGGCCGTAGCTCTGAATTGAATGAACTTTATATGTAACTTGACTAGAATTTCATGTAAATCATCATGGTGCATGTTAACTTACTGCTTAACAACTTTAACATAAGGTTTGTTCAGATCTGGACCAATTTCGAAATTTGCATATGAGGACTTACCGAAATTGTTATATGTTGTTTCCGGCCTAATTTAAACTTGCTTGGTTGTGTTGCTCTTGTTGGATCATCTCTTGCCATGAGTTGCATCATGTAGCCTTATCATGCATCATACTTGGTTGAGCATCATGTCTTGTTTATGTGTTGTGTGTTTACCATATTGTTTGCTTCTTCTCGTTAGTTCCTGTTTCGTTGCGATCGTGAGGATTCGTTCGACTACGCTTGGTTCGTCTTCATGGATTCTTCTTCTTCATGGACTCGTTCTTCTTTCTTGCGGGATCTCAGGCAAGATGACCATCACATTGGATCTCATTACTATCATTGCTATGCTAGTTGTCTCGATGCTATCACTATATGTCACGCTACCCACCATTTGTTTGTCAGCCTTCCTTTATTGCCATGAAACCTCTAACCTTTGACACCATCCCAGCAAACCGTTGTATGGCTATGTTACCGCTTGCTCAGCCCCTCTTATAGCGTTGTTAGTTGCAGGTGAAGATGAAGATTGCTCCATGTCGGAACTTGGATGTTGGAATATCACAATATATCTTACTATAATTAATGCACCTATATATTTGGCAATGGGTGGAAGGCTTGGCCTTTTGATCAGTGTTTTGTTCCACTCATGCCGCCTTAAGAACCGATAAACCGGTGTTATGTTCCTTGAGTTTGCATTCCTAACACAGTTGGGGGTTATGGGACCCCCTTGACAGTTTGCTTTGATTAAAACTCCTCCAGCAAGGCCCAACACCGGTTTTACCATTTGCCCAACATAATAATAAACTTAATTAAAATTTGACGCATAGGGAGTTAGCGCTACCCGAGGTTCGTCCACTTTTTCATACAGGGGACCAGTGTTGGTGGTGTTGATCCCAAACGGGTAGACTGCGGGGCCGCCTTAGGGAAACTCGTGGTATCTGGCATACATATAGGCTGACCTATCCGAACGTGGCCTGAGACGAGATACACGCGGCTACTATCAGGGTGTTGATGACCCACAAGTGTAGGGGATCTATCGTAGTCCTTTTGATAAGTAAGAGTGTTGAACCCAACGAGGAGCGGAAGGAAATGGTAGGCAGTTTTCAGTAAGGTATTTTGTGCAAGCACTGAAATTATAGGTAACAGATAGTTTTGTGATAGGTAATTGGTAGCAAGTAACAAAAGGTAAAAGTAAATAAGGTGCAGCAAGGTGGCCCAATCCTTTTTGTAGCAAAGGACAAGCCTGGACAAACTCTTATATAAAGGAAAGCGCTCTTGAGGACACATGGGAATTATCGTCAAGCTAGTTTTCATCACAATCATCTGATTCGCGTTCGGTACTTTGATAATTTGTTATGTGGGTGGACCGGTGATTGGGTGTTGTCCTTACTTGGACAAGCCTCCCACTTATGATTAACCTCTAATGCAAGCATCCGCAACTACAAAAGAAGTATTAAGGTAAACCTAACCATAGCATGAAACAAGTGGATCCAAATCAGCCCCTTACGAAGCAACACATAAACTAGGGTTTAAGCTTCTGTCACTCTAGCAACCCATCATCTACTTATTACTTCCCAATGCCTTCCTCTAGGCCCAAATGATGGTGAAGTGTCATGTAGTCGACGTTCACATGACACCACTAGAGGAGAGACAACATACATCTCATCAAAATATCGAACGAAGACCAAATTCACATGACTACTTATAGCAAGACTTCTCCCATGTCCTCAGGAACCAAAGTAACTACTCACAAGACATAATATTGTTCATGATCAGAGGGGTATTAATATGCATAATGGATATGAACATATGATCTTCCACCAAATAAACCAACTAGCATCAACTACAAGGAGTAATCAACACTACTAGCAACCCACAGGTACCAATCTGAGGTTTGGGTACAAAGATTGGATACAAGAGATGAACTAGGGTTTGAGAGGAGATGGTGCTGGTGAATATGTTGATGAAGATAGCCCTCCCCAAGATGGGAGAGTTGTTGGTGATGACGGCGATGACGATTTCCCCCTCCCGGAGGGAAGTATCCCCGGCAAAACAGCTCTGCCGGAGCCCTAGATTGGTTTCCGCCTCAAGACGGCAGCGTCTGGTCCCGAAAGCCTCCTTATTATTTTTTCCAGGTCAAAACACATCATATAGGAGAAGATGGGCATCGGGGGGCCCACGAGACAGGGGGCGCACCCAGAGGGGGGGGGGGGCGCCCCCCACCCTCGTGGACAGCAGGTGGCCCCCCTCGTGATCTTCTTTCGCCAGATATTTTTTATATTTTCTGAAACGGAGTCCTCTGAAGTTTCGGGGCTTTTTGAGTTGTGCAAAATAGGTTTCCAGAGTTTGCTCCTTTTCTAGCCCAGAATTCCAGTTTCCAGCATTCTCCCTCTTCACGTAAACCTTGTAAAATAAGAGAGAAAAGGCATAAGTATTATGACAAAACATGTAATAACAGCCCATAATGCAATAAATATCAACATATAAGCATGATGCAAAATGGACGTATCAGGTATCGGCACGCGGGGAGGTCTTGCTGGACTTGTTTTGCCATTGTCGAAATGTCTTGTGCACCGGGATTCCGAGTCTCATCGGGTTGTCCCTAAGATAAGAGGTTTTACCTCTGCTGATCGTGAGAGTTTGTGATGGGCTAAGTTGGGACATCCCTGCAGGGTTATGATCTTTCGAAAGCTGTGCCCGTAGTTATGTGGCAGATTGGAATTTGTTAATTTCCGGTTGTAGAAAACTTGACAGATGATCCGAGATAAAATACACCAACCGCATGAATAACCGTGAGTGTCTCTTTTCACTTTGAGAAGAGAACACAGTGGGGTTATGCTTGACTCGTAGGTAGTTCAGGATCACTTATTGATCATTACTAGTTTGCAACCGTTTGTGTAAATGCTCATCTTAATCTTGTACTCGTAAGTTAGCCCCCATACATTGCTTAGCCGCTGTTGCAACCTCACCACTTAACCTCTCCACAGACATTAAGCTTTGCTAGTCTTGATACCCATGGTTATGGGATTGTTGAGTCCCCGTGGCTCACAGTTACTACAACAACAGTTGCAGGTGTAGGTTTCCGATGACTTGACGTGAGAGCGATGTTTATTTGTGTTGGAGTTCTTCCTTCTTCTTCTTCGTCAGTCTTGGGATAGGTTCCTGGTTGGCAGCCTGGGATAGCAGGATGGATGTTGTGTGCTTTTCATGTGTTTCATTCGTAGTCGGATGCCTTGTGTATGATGATGTTGTATTCATGTGGCTATTGTATGAATTGTATGTATCCCCATCTATTTATGTAATGGTACGATGTAATGATATCCATCTTGCTAAGCGCCCGAAATGCGATTGTGCCCTAATCACGAGTTCATCACGTGACCGGGATAGAATCACATCTTGGGCGTGACAAATCACCCCCCTCTAGACCCATCTTCCCGTTGCTTTCATATGTAAATCAGAGGAATGGAAGTGAGGGTTCTTTGATTTGATTTAGTGCATTTGGTTCTTGGGCTATCCCACCCTGGGACAAGGGTAGCCATATTTTGCCTTGGCGCTAGTCGTTTGGTTCGTGGGTGGGCAAGAGTAGAGCTACCTAGATGCTGGGAATATTCCTCTAAAACGAGGCTCTGCACAGCCGCGAAAATCTCACACACATAGCCATCAGGTGTACACGATGCAAAGGCAACCTGTGAAATGTTTTTTCACGCCCCTCTCCATCTTAGTTGGGCATTAAACTTTACCCAAACAATCGGGTTGGGTAAAAAATATTTCCAGTTTCCAAAATTAACACCCAAAATTTCCTAGAAAATAGCTACCCAACAATTCAGGTGCTCAAAAATTCTGGTTCGGGTAGCCCTGATTTCCCGAAATACGGCATGATGAGAGAAAAATGCCGCTAGATGTGGAACTGTCGAAGGAGAAGGAGGACACGGGTTGGTTGTGGTGTCACATCGGAGAAGACGGAGTCTTTTGTCGTCTCTAGAGCTCATCCTCAGGGTGCAAGCTGGCCTAGGATGAGGCGAGTGGTGCATGGTTCCAGGTGGCGCGCAACGTCTGGTTGCGAGCGACACAGTGGCTAGGTAGAGCAGCAGTGTACTGGGATCTACGAGAGCAGACAGCTTCGCGTTGCAGGGCATTGTGGCAGTTAGAGGTGACTGCGCGGGCAACATGGTGTTGGTGGTTGCATCATGAACTGGTGGTGGTGTTGCCTATGGAGGCTCGGAGATGGGAGACGGGGGTCGGGTCGGGAATGACAGAAACTGGTAGGAAACATGATATTGGATATATTTTTACGTGGGGGGATTTTGGCTAGGCTGGGATGTTTGGACCTTTGGGAAGATTTTTTACTAGGCTCCTATTACTTCAAGTAGGCCGGGTTTCGTGAGTGTAGACCTGAATTTTCTGAATAAAATTTGGGGTTTCAAAACTGCTACCTGAGATTGTGCTTGGGTTTTTCTGGTTTAGATTTTTTTTGTTCGGGCTTCGGGTACCATGTTTTATGCCCAAACCAAGTTCCATCTTTATCTTTCTCCCATGGCGGAGGGCGGCAGTGGAAGCAAACTGAAGTGCGCCGATGGAGGTCTTCCTCTGCCATCGCTCCCATTGGGGCTGCAACCAAGCAGAAGTGATCGCGGCGACAAACAGTGGTCGGTGTTGCAAGTAGCCGCCAGAGCCCTGTGGATGGAGGGGGTTATCTCCGGTCGGGCATGCTTGTCAGGCTTGACTGCAATGCGTGTGCGTGTTGTGTTGTGTGCACATGATGTGCTTATGTGTGTGTTGTACTGGCGTGTTTTTTTCCTTTAATTATCTCCCAAAATATTGATTATTTGATCAATTTTGTGCTGCTCAAAGGGAAAATGTTACAAGGAAGTAGGAGCTACAAATCCCTCCTCTCCTTTGAAAATGTTGAACTATGATATGTGGAAATGGTGAACTGTGATATGTATTGAAGTTAAAGTTTGGCTTGTACAATTGATGAGTTTGTTTTGGCATGAAGTTGAAATTTAGTTACATTTTTGGATTATCATTATTGTACATATCGTAATTGGTTGCCTCATATTGGCAAATAACTAATTCAGGGGTAATCTCACCACCTCGAACAAAAAGGTCACCACAACCCCTATCCATTACTCTTCCCTCAAACCAAACACTCCAATGGCCATCCCTAACCATGTTTATCGTTCAAACCAAATAAAACACGAGTTAACGACCTCACCCACAAAATAAACAGAAAAATTAACTATTGCTAGCCAGTTGGATGGGAATACCCATAGCCAACCTAATATGTCCCTATAACCAAGCACATATCGAAGGTGGTTCACCGACGACATTAGGTTGCTAGTCAGTACTGAACTCCATGATGTTGTAGTTGCAGTGGTGGTGTTCCCTGATCCGTGTGGTCCAGGTTCACCAATGCGACTGCGAGGCTTGTATTACTGGTTGTATATGACAGTGCTCCCCTCACAGGGGCTCGTTAGGTGGAGAGGCTTGCACCTCTGGCTAAAGTTTAGCCTTCGGCAGATGCCCGCGATGATGGTGCTTGAGGGAAACTTTACCCTCCTCGGAAGCATTGTTTAAGAGTGATTCTCCTCCACCAGATTGGGACCATTTGGTTTTGAGGTTGTCGTGGGAACTGTTTGATGTGGTTGGACCCTCAACCAAGGTTTTGTGGGGCGTGTTGAAACTAGATTTTTGGCACAGTTAAGAACGCAATTAAGATCGCCTCAAATGGAGAAGTGATCTACATGAAAAAGTTTCGTATTGTCGACATGAACATATTTGAAGTTTGGGCGACCGTCATCCAATCTCATTGCAAGGGCCGAAGTTGTGTTCAAAGTACTAGGATTTCGTATGTAGAGTATTTTTTGGAAAATCAGGCCTCCAAGACAACCTCACATGGGAAACCTTTCTACATGAATTTTCTTCGCCTCGTCAAATCAGTCGATTTTGATATAAAAAACGTCTAAACCCGAGTTCGTATGCAAAAGTTATGGTCAACACGGTGCAGACCGGATAGTGATCAAAATATTACGTTGGACATCACACGCATGTTGATGGATGTCTGATACAATGTGTGAGCAGTTAGACCTTTACGATAGCCTCGAATCGAAAAACGTTCGACATGAAAGTTGTTCGTCTCGTTGAAACAGTCAAGTTTACTTTTGGGCTCATCTTCATCCGAGGTCGTTTGTGACCCGTGGGACCTAAAAATCAAACTGTAGTCCCAGGCTTACCTAAATCTGAGTTTGGTTAATTTTGAAAAGATTTGGACGTGATTTGGAGTCATTTTCTTGTACGGTAAGTCCAGCCACCTCATAAACAGATGAGAGGTGACGGCCGATTGAAACAACACACAAGCAATCAAATCTATCTTCCATTTTTAACTTTACTTTTATCTTCTCCCTTGTTCTTCTTCTTCCTCGTTCATCGCTCGTTCTTCTTGTTGCAGGGCGGAGATCCACGAGGCCCTAGGGGCGTTCAGGTCGACCTAGGGCAGCCCATAGCCGTCGCACGCCCCAACGGGGTCCCTCCCGAGCGTGTGGGGTTTTGGGTATACAAAAGAGCCCGCTGGATTGTGAAAGCACAAGTGCTCCCTGGGTGATTGTGGTAATTAATGTCAACATATCCCCTGTTGGACTAATGCCTTTACCTAGTGTATTTTAGATAAGTTCAACATTGGAGTGGTAAGGACAAGAGGATGTGGAACCCTTTCAAGTTGTCAAGGACATGAGGATGTGGAACCCATTCAAAATGCTAAGGACAAAGATTGGCAAAAGCTCAAGACTTTACATTTCCATTTTAGTGATCCAAGATCACATTGAGTCCATAGGAAAGCCAATACTATTAAAAGGCGATGAGGTGTTGCTTAATGATCTGGTTGCTCAAGTGCTTAGTGATATTGCTCCAAAACCCTCAGCCACTTTCTCATATTCCACATATGTCCCAAACCTAAAGTCAAACTCGGCCCCACCGATTTGATCTATCCGGCGCCACCGAGTTCACTTGACACAGCCACTGCCACAAACCCTGGACAATTCGGTCTCACCGATATGGATCTCGGTCTCACCGAGATGGCAATGTAAACTCTCTGTGATCCTTTCGTAACGTTTCGGTCTAACCGAGAAGAGCGATCGGTCCCATCGAGTATTCATGGTAAACTCTCTGTGATCCTTTTGTAATGTTTTGATCTCACCGAAATGTGCAATTGGTCCTACCGAGTTCGCTTGACCAACTCTTTCTTCGATCCCTTGCTGAAATCGGTCTCACCAAGTTCATGCGATCGGTCTCACGGAGATGAGGTTTTTCCCTAGCCCTAGCACATCGGTCCCACCGAGTTGATCATGTCGGTCCCACCGAGATTCCTAACGTTCACATTTTGAACTGCTTCGGTCTGACCGAGTTCATCCATTCGGTCTGACCGAGTTGGGTCAAATGTGTCTAACGGTTGGATTTTGTATGGAGGATATATATACCCCTCCACCCCTTCTCCATCAGAGAGAGGGAGAGCCATCAGAACGTGCCTACACTTCCACTACATATTTTCTGAGAGAGAGCCACCTGCTCATGTGTTGAGACCAAGATATACCATTCCTACCACAAGAATGATCTCTAGCCTTCCCCAAGTTGCTTTCCACTCAAATCATCTTTCCACCATATCCAAATCTGTGAGAGAGAGTTGAGTGTTGGGGAGACTATCATTTGAAGCACAAGAGCAAGGAGTTCATCATCAACACACCATTTATTACCTTTTGGAGAGTGGTGTCTCCTAGATTGGTTAGGTGTCACTTGGGAGCCTCCGACAAGATCGTGGAGTTGAACCAAGGAGTTTGTAAGGGCAAGGAGATCGCCTACTTTGTGAAGATCTACCCGAGTGAGGCAAGTCCTTCCTAGACGTTGGCCATGGTGGGATAGAGAATGTTGCTTCTTCGTGGACCCTTCGTGGGTGGAGCCCTCCGTGGACTCGCGCAGTCGTTACCCTTCGTGGGTTGAAGTCTCCATCAACGTGGATGTACAATAGCACCACCTATCGGAACCACGCCAAAAATCTCCGTGTCTCCATTGTGTTTGCACTCTCCAAACCTCTCCCTTTACCTTCATATGCAATGCTTTACTTTCCGCTGCTACACCCTTAGAATTGCATGTGTAGGTTGGTTACTTTCTTTCAACTAGCATGTGTTACTCTTTCCGCTGCTTATACTCCTGCTATGTTTGCTTGAAGGATTTTTTTACATCTGTGCCCCTGGTTCCTTAGCCATACTCATTCATCTCCATGATCTTAACATTTGCTCACTTTCCCCACTCTCTTGTATGAAACCCTCAGAAATGGTGACAAACGGTGGATGCCCTCGGGTCAGTGCTTTGACCGTTAACACTGACGAGTGGGGACGCACTGACTGTGTCACCCGTTGGACCTGATGAGTGGGGTCGGTGGGGTCGCGTCAGACGGTGCCGCTGTTGGCCCGTTGGGCCGTGGTTAGACTGTTGGGTTGTGCGCACGCCGCAACAACAGAAGCCTGTTATGCATGCACGACATGTCCAGCTAGCCTACCTGCATGCGCCGCTGCCCGCCGCCACAATGCGCTGACCGACCTCTTTCTACACGTGAGCCGCCAGGAAACTGACCGGGCTGTTTCTGCATGCGAGCCGCCACGGACGCAGGGACGGTCTCCCACGCTGGTTCATCTCATCTCGCACGCGTGTCTCCTTGATGTAGAGCATTGTTTCACACTTTTCGATCCATTCGCATCTTTTCAACGCGGCAATTAAAACCTGTTGGCAATTAAGGTGGCATATCGATCGACGCAGCTCGTTTGAACGTAGCAAATCCAAAGCGCGGTCGGTGCCACTCTCTTTCCCTTCCCCTTCCCTATTTAAACCACCCACCCCTCCACCTATTCTCCACACATCCATTTGCGCCGCCCCCTTCTCTTCTTCACCCAAACCCAGAGCACTCTCAAAGCAAGGCGAGGATGCAGTACAACAGCCCCACCTTCCGGCTCCCACCGACCGTGCCGGAGAGACGGTATCCGGCCGGTGTCGTCGTGGAGAGGACGCTCCGCGTGTGGGCGTTCTCACGCTGGAGGGGTGCAAGGGAGTTTTCCCAGTGGTTCATCGGTGTGGGCTTCGCCCACCTCCCGGCGGGCTCGCCGGTGATGTTCCGATTGGAGGATGTGCGTCCAAACGCCAGCACTCCACCGATCGGGCTCATTGTCAACTTCGCCAACAGATTTGTTACTACCTTCTCGGCAAGGTGTTTTGGTGTGGATGCGAATCCATCGCATTCACAACCCACAACATCTTCACAAACTTTGACTGCATCTTCCCCACCCACGATAGTATGCACACCCTACCCTACTACCTCGGCGAGGAAGACATGGAGGAGGAGGAGCACTGAAGAGAAGGCGCAGTGAAGATGGTGGTGAAGGCCCGGCCGGTCTCGTGAAGCTTGTCTTGCCCGTTAGAGATTTTTATATATTTTTATGTAATGTGTCGTTGGTTGTACCGAGAACTCTATTATGCACCCTGTGTTTTAGGGTTTATGTTCCCTTTTATGTAAGAACTATGCTATATATGCTTGCTACTTTCTATGTTGGGACCCTTCTATGTTATGGATGCATGCTTGCTACGTGAGATATCGGTAGATGGATATGGTGCCGTAGCCAAGTCCTAGACATGCTCTCTAGATGGATATGGTGCTGTAGCTGAGCCCTAGACAAGCTCTCTAGATGTATATGGTGCCGTAGCCGAGCCCTAGACATGTTCACTAGATGGGTATGGTGCCGTAGCCGAGCCCTAGACATGCTCTCTAGATGGATATGGTGGCTAATGGTGCCACCAGACTTTATTTTTGGAGACATGGTTTTTGATGGATATCATGATCTGCATAATTAAAACTGACATGCTCTTATATAATAAATTTGCCATGTTCTACAAAAACAAAAACAAAAAATCATGCATACAATATTTTTCTTGCAACAAAAACATGTTTATAATACCCGCATGTCAAAAAATCAAAGTGTTGTGCCATAGGCTATATATAGAAGGAAATTGCCATGATATGTACAAATAAATTTGACATGGGCAAGTTCAATAAAGAATTGGGTTCTAAAGAATTTGTCATGGTATCTACACTAACAATGACATGGAAAAAGTTATTCTTAAGTTCGCCATGGCAATTATCTGTACAAAAATGCCATGGGACAAAAGTTGTACTGCTAATAATAAATCGATTTACCATCATGCACTATTTTTGTTCGGCATGGCAATAATCAAGCAAAAAAACAGGGGTCAAAAAACAGAGCCAACGCGTGCACTATTTTGTAGGCCTCTTTTATCTTTGTGGGCCTTTGACACTCAACGCAATGCGACGGCCCAACCAGAGCTTAGTTTCACTTTGGGCCCTAGAACTACGTATTTTTTCCTTCTCCAGTCGATGTTGTCTCACGAAACTGAAGAAAATGAAAGTGTACAAAACTGACGAAACGGACATGATCCACAAATTAAGCAACACAGAGCATAGAGCACATGATCCACAAATTTAAGCACGTCCTAGAGCACATGATCCACTAATTTAGGCAAATCCTAGAGCACATGATCCACAAATTTAACCAAATCCTAGAGCACATTACACCACATTAATAACATCTCTAACGAATGATGACTAGCAAGTAACCAAATCCTAGAGCAACTATACAAAAATAAAATCCTAAAGCTATCAGATTCACTTGCTTGTTCAATTGAATCATCTGCTTCAAGTTCTTGTTCATCTTCTTTAATTCCCCTTTCAGATATGCATCCCCAACTATGAGAGTAGCACTTTCAGAGATGAAATTCGTTGGTGCTGACGACAGATTGAGCTCCTGAGTTGGGGCCCCATTGAATTGAATCTGCTTAACATAGTCATCCAGCCATTCAAAATGTGTGCACTTCTTCACGATCTAAAACAATAACATGAACCCTAAATCCTAGATCCAAGGAAAAAGAATTAAAAACAAATAGAAAATGTAATCATAGAAAAATCATGAGATCTAACCTGCCCCTCTGGCTTGCTCTCGCATTTCACGAACTCGCACCCATAGTTGCCATTCTTGACCTCCTTTGAAGTCAGTCATATCAGTGGCGCGCTGCGTGGGCAGTCAGGACATTGGTCCATGGGAAGTGGACCATACTGGGTCCACAACGGGTGGGAGGTTGAAGTGGAGCTCAACATATCGCCCAAAGTCTCTAGAGAAGAAGAAGCAGAGAAGTGGCTCCTCTCATCATCGGAGAAGAAAAAGCAGAGGAGTGGCTCCTCTCGTCGTCGCAGAGTAAACAGCAGAAGAAAGGGGAGGCACGGGTGGGTGAGCACAACCAATAACTCTCGCAGATTGCCCCATGATCCAACGATGCGGAGCCGTCCATGTGATCCAACGGCGCAGAGCCTGTTGATACGTCTCCAACGTATCTATAATTTTTGATTGTTCCATGCTATTATTTATGATGTTTAATGGGCTTTGTTATACACTTTTATATTATTTTTGGGACTAACCTATTAACGCAAAGGCCTAGTCCAGATTGCTGTTTTTTTTGCCTATTTCAGGGTTTTGCAAAAAAAGAATATCAAACGGAGTCCAAACGGAATGAAACCTTCGCGAGAGATATTTTTGGAGAAAATCACGCAGAGGAACTTGAGAACCACGTTAGGGGAGCATCAAGTGGCCCTCGAGGGTGGGGGGCGCGCCCCTTGCCTCGAGGCCCACTTGAGCGTCCCCCGATGCCCTCCTTCTTCCTATATAAGTCCACGTACCCCAGAAACTCCGAGAACAGAGATAAAACCCTAATTCCACGGCTGTAGCTTCTGTTCCCGTGGCGATCCCATCTTGGAGCCTGTTCCGGAGCTCCACCGGAGGGGGATCCATCACGGAGGCCTTCTTCATCATCATCATCGCCCTCACCATGAGATGTGAGTAGTTTACCACAGACCTTCGGTTCCATAGCTAGTATCTAGATGGCTTACTCTCTCTCTCTGGATCTCAATACAAAGTTCTCCTCGGTCTTCGAGGAGATCTATTCGATGTAATCTCTTTTTGCAGTGTGTTTGTCGAGATCCGATGAATTGTGAGTTTGTGATCAAGGTTATCTATGAAAGATATTTGGCTCTTCTCTGAACGTTTTATGTGTGATCATAATATCCTTGCAAGTCTCTTTGAATTATTGGTTTGGTTTGGCCTACTAGATCTATAGTTCTTGCAATGGGACAAGTTCTTGGCTTTGGGTTCAATCTTGCGGTGTCCTTTCCCAGTGACAGTAGGGGCAGCAAGGCACGCATTGTATTGTTGCCATCGAGGATAAAAAGATGGGTTTATATCACTATGTTTGAGTTTATCCCTTTACATCATGTCATCTTGCTTAAGGCGTTACTCTGTTCTTATGAACTTAATACTCTAGATGCATGCTAGATAGCGGTCGATGTGTGGAGTAATAGTAGTAGATGCAGAATCGTTTCGGTCTACTTGTCTCGGACGTGATGCCTATATATAATGATCATGCCTAGATAGTCTTATAATTATTTGCTTTTCTATCAATTGCTCGACAGTAATTTGTTTACCCGTCGTAGAATATCGCTATCATGAGAGAAGGCACTAGAGAACACTATGGCCCCCGGGTCTATTCTCAACATATCAATCTACAATCTACTTTACTTTTCCGCTTTTACTTTCTGTTCTTATATCCAAAAATATCAAACTATCATCTCTATCAGATCTCACTTTCGTAAGTGACCGTAAAGGGATTGACAACCCCTTATTGCATTGGCTGCGAAGTTCTTATTTGTTTGTGCAGGTGCGAGGGACTCGCGCGTGGTCTCCTACTGGATTGATACCTTGGTTCTAAAAAACCGAGGGAAATACTTATGCTACTGTGCTGCATCACCCTTTCCTCTTCGAGGGAATACAACACAAGCTCGAGAAGTTGCACCTGCATGCAGCCTGCCCACCGAATTCCTTCTAGAAGACCACATCTAAGGGTTGTCACTTGGCGCTAGGGTATGATCGGATGGCTGACGTTTGGAGCTAGGGTTAGGCGAAACTCCGCGAGGTTTAAAGGGTTTTTTAGCTTGTCAACGGGGTTTCCAAAGCTTTGACTGAGCATAACTAATTTAGAAAAAATCGAAAAAAATATAAAACCTTCGCCGTTCGTCGTTTTATAAGACACAATAATAAGGAAAAATACCAAACTTGGTATACAGATATTTAAAAAAAAACCTAGTTGGCACGATTGAAGTCAAATGAGCACAATTAATTAAAAAAAACAAAAAAATATAAACATGCGCACAATGATGTCTTATGTGACATGTTACCAACCAAAAATCATAAACCTGGTCTATGGTCATTTCATGAAAAAACCTTCACACATATGAGCTATCACGTACATCATTTCACAGAGTTCAAGGAGAGGAGGTAGGGTTACCTTCTGTTTTGATTTTTTTAAATCAAAAAAATCACCAAAGCTTTAATTCAAAGTGAATAAGAAGGATCTGAACTTAGTTTTCCATTTTCATATTTTAAATGTGTTTTTAATATTTTTTATAGTAAAGCATATTTTTTTCAAAAGAAAAGGTAAAAATATGAAGATTCATTCAAAAAATAGAGAGAATTCTAATCTACACTATATAGATTGAATAGGTGTTAATAAAAAATATTTGGCTCATTTAGAGTAGGACCAAAAAAATTAGATTACAAATGGGGTTGTTTACCCTAGCTTGGGAGCTCATTTGGAGCACATTTCTCATGACTACAAGTTTTGCGAGGCAAAAGAGATCGGATTGATCACCTAACGTTTATAATAGTTTAGCAAACTTTGCAACTCACACCACAGGGCAATGCACTCCAAGTGTTGGTTCAAATTTAAAGTTTATCTAAAATTCAAATTTTGCCTCAGTTCTGTATTCTACCTCAAATTTCACATTAAATTACAAATAGAATTGTTACACCTTGCAAGTTTTCACAGTAGTTCAAATTTAAGACAAAATCCTTATTACAAATCCTTAAAGTTCAAAGTTTATTACTTGCATTCAAGTTCAAATTCAAATCTTTGCCTTGCTCCTTGTGTTTCAGGATGGGTTAACCCTCTTGCTCCTGGTTTCCCTAGCTGGGATATTTTGTGCTTTTGGAAGCTTTGTCTTGTTGTTTTTGATCTTCACTTCTGGTTGTGCCGGTTTTGTTGAGCGTTGACTGACCGAGCAAATGATAACCAGTTGACGGTCATCTGTGGGTTCACTAATCCTTAAAGGAACTTCAGACAAAATAACTTCCTCCTCTCTTATAGCTTTAAAACCTTCATAAGCCATGGTTTCAAATTTTGCATCAGATGATGGTTCAACCGAAGTTTCTTTCTCTGTAGGTCTTTTCTATCCTATGCCTCTAATTATCCTTGATCTGTGTCAAATAGAAAAAAGCTTAGCCATCAATAAAAAAGGGAACAAATGCAAAAAAGGGAAAGGTTGCACACATACCAAGCTGCTACTTCAGCTGCATTCTCCTCTGCCCCTGCATTCTCCTCTGCATTTGCTGCTGCCCATTGTTCCTCTTCTCCAAACGATGCATCAACTGGATTGGTACAACGCCTAGCAATATGCCCTAAGATACCACATCTTTTGCACTTACGCTGTTTTTTTACACGACCCTCTTCACCAGCTCTTATCCTGTTTTTCCTTGGTCTTCCTGGTGGTCTCGTCAGCACATGATAATGGAGTTTGAACCCTGGGTCTACTATGTCCCATTCGTCTTTTCCCAAGAGTGCTGGCACATTTTCAACATAAGCAGCCCTAAATTTGTCAACAAAGAAATATTCAGAGCAACTGATCAACTTCACCATCTTCACCTCCAATAACAATCATCAGATGTAGGGCATGTATGCCCGGCTTCCCGTGGATCTGCCATTGCCTACAACTGTATTCTTAGTTGCAAGGTTCACTGGATATCTCCATTCCCTTTTTTACTGTCAGTGTATGTCACCTCAGCCTCGTGTGTCGACGGTCGAATGCATTTCATCCTTAGTCCTCTTGCCTTGGCATGCAATGCCTTAATCATAGATGGGAGCATAAGATGGCCAACATATTGTGTTTCTGCAATTCTTTTACGAAGAGCCATCTTTATCATGATCATCTGCCTCATCTTATCAAATTATTTCCACAACAAAAGCCCTTTCACTGACTTGAACTTTGCATCGAAACAGTCAGCGAGGTTATTGGTCACATAGTCTACTTTGCAGGTTTCATTGAATTTGGATCTTGACCACAACTTTCCATGATGTTTATCCATGCACTCCTTCACCAAAGGATTGTGAGCATACAACACTCTCAAATGGTGCTCATGCTTCCTCAAGCTGCATGTGTATAATGCTGGCCATAGGTTCTCATCATAAGCTTTGCCTTTGAATTTCTTTTTAAAATTCTGCGCTAGGTGTCGCATACATTCCCTATGTTCCACTCCAGGGAATACAATTTATACTGCACTCTCTAAACCCTTGCAAGCATCTGTGTGTATAACTAATCCTGAGGGTGTACCTATAATGTTGCACAACTGCTGCAGAAACCAGACCCAACTCTCCTCGGACTCTGCCTCCAACACACCAAGTGCAACTGGGAATAGCCAGTTGTGTCCATTGATACGTCTCCAATGTATCTATAATTTTTTATTGTTCCATGCTATTATTTATGAAGTCTTGGATGTTTAATGGGCTTTATCATTCACTTTTATATCATTTTTGGGACTAACCTACTAACCCAAAGGCTCAGTCCAGATTGCTGTTTTTTGCCTATTTCAGGGTTTTGCAGAAAAAGAATATCAAACGGAGTCCAAACGAAATGAAACCTTCGCGAGAGATATTTTTGGAGAAAATCACGCAGAGGAACTTGAGAACCACGTCAGGGGAGCATCGAGTGGCCCTCGAGGGTGGGGGGCGCGCCCCCCTTCCCAGGGCGCGCCCCCTGCCTCGAGGCCCACTCGAGCGTCCCCCGATGCCCTCCTTCTTCCTATATAAGTCCACGTACCCCAAAAACTCCGAGAACGGAGAGAAAACCCTAATTCCACCACCATAGCTTCTGTTCCCATGGCGATCCCATCTTGGAGCCTATTCCGGAGCTCCACCGGAGGGGGATCCATCATGGAGGCCTTCATCATCATCATCATCGCCCTCACCATGAGTTGTGAGTAGTTTACCACAGACCTTCGGGTCCATAGCTAGTATCTAGATGGCTTCTTCTCTCTCTCTGGATCTCAATACAAAGTTCTCCTCGGTCTTCGAGGAGATCTATTCGATGTAATCTCTTTTTGCAGTGTGTTTGTCGAGATCCGATGAATTGTGAGTTTGTGATCAAGGTTATCTATGAAATATATTTGGCTCTTCTCTGAACTTTTTATGTGTGCTCATAATATCCTTGCAAGTCTCTTCAAATTATTGGTTTGGTTTGGCCTACTAGATCTATAGTTCTTGCAATGGGAGAAGTGCTTGGCTTGGGGTTCAATCTTGCGGTGTCCTTTATCATTGACAGTAGGGGCAGCAAGGCACGCATTGTATTGTTGCCATCGAGGATAGAAACATGGGGTTTACATCATATTGCTTCAGTTTATCCCTCTACATCATGTCATCTTGCTTAAGGCGTTACTCTGTTCGTATGAACTCAATACACTAGATGCATGCTGGATAGCTGTCGATGTGTGGAGTAATAGTAGTAGATGCAGGCAGGAGTCGGTCTACTTGTCTCGGACGTGATGCCTATATACAATGATCATGCCTAGATAGTCTCATAATTATTCGCTTTTCTATCAATTGCTTGACAGTAATTTGTTTACCCGCCGTAGAATATCGCTATCATGAGAGAAGCCACTAGAGAAAACTATGGCCCCCGGGTCTATTCTCAACATATCAATCTACATCCACTTTACTTTTATCGCTTTTATTTGCTGTTCTTATAAACCAAAAATACCAAAAATATAAACTATCATCTCTATCAGATCTCACTTTCGTAAGTGACCGTAAAGGGATTGACAACCCCTTATCGTGTTGGCTGCGAATTTCTTATTTGTTTGTGCAGGTGCGAGGGACTCGCGCGTGGTCTCCTACTGGATTGATACCTTGGTTCTCAAAAACTGAGGGAAATACTTACGCTACTGTGCTGCATCTCCCTTTCCTCTTCGAGGGAATACAACGCAAGCTCAAGAGGTAGCAAGAAGAATTTCTGGCGCCGTTGCCGGGGAGGCTTACGCAGAAGTCATATACCAAGTACCTATCACAAACCCTTATCCTTCACATTACATTTTTTTGCCTCTAGTTTTCCTCTCCCCCACTTCACCCTTGCCATTTTATTTGCCCTTCTTCTATCGTGTGTTTATCGTTCGCTTGCTTCTTGTTTGCTTGTGTGTGTTGGATTGCTTGCTTGTCATTATGGCTAGCCCCTTATCCGCTCCTTTGTCTCCCGAGTTTGAAGTACTTCACTTCAAGCAAAGGCAAGGAGAAAACTTAAAAGATGCTTGGTTTAGGATGATGGAATCTTATCGTAAGTGCACCTTAGAGGTGAATTTTACAATCTTGCTTCGCAATTTTTATGTTGGATTGAATATGTCTCATAGACAACTCTTGGATTGCGTTGCCAAAGGGAATTTTATCGAAGTTGATCCTAGTATTGCGCACGAAATCATAGAGGGAATAGTGGGAACACTACCTCCCCAAAAGGAGTCAAATTCAACCCCGGAAGGGACGCAAGTTTTTGAGAAAATTAGCGAAGTAACAAAAATATTACAAAAATATCTTGAACCTCTTAAAAATGTTAGAGGGAATCTCCACCGCATGAATATGTTGATTACTCTTTGTAATAAGAGGTTGGATGCTTTAGATCTAAAGATTTCTGAATATGAAGGGAAACGCAAAGAACCTCCCGTATTCGAGCTTGACACCATTAAAAGGGTGAAGATCAAAGATGGCAATACCTAGATTTATCTTGTATCGTGCCTAGCTAGGGGCGTAAAACGATAGCGCTTGTTGGGAGGCAACCCAATTTTTTGTTTTTTGTTTTTGTTGCTGTTAGGGAATAAATATTGCATCTGGCCTCTTATTAGATGTGGTTTCATGTTTTGTTTAGTGTTTGTGCCAAGTAGAACCTTTGGGAAGACTTGTGTGAAGTTTATGTGATCTTGCTGTGAAAAACAGAATCGTTAGCGCTCGCTAAAGTAGTCGTGAGATTTTACTGGAGCGTGATTTTTAGTTGATTCTTTTTGAAGATGATTGGTAGACAAATTCCCCAAATTTACCTATTTAGTTTGAGTTTTTTGGAGTTCAATAAGTAGGCGAACCCAGCAGATTACTGCACATTGTTCTGTCATTGACAGATTCTGTTTTTCGTGTGTTGTTTGCTTATTCCGATGCATCTATGAGTAGTATTGGAGGATATGAACCATAGAGAAGTTGGAGTACAGTAGGTTTAACACCAATATAAACAAATAATGAATTCATTGCTGTACCTTTTGGTAGTGGTTTGATTTCTTATACTAACGGAGCTCACGAGAATTTTTGTCTAAGTTTTGTGTTGTGAAGTTTTCAAGTTTTGAGTATTGCTTTGATGGACTATGGAACAAGGAGTAGCAAAGGCCTAAGATTTGGGATTCCCATGGCACCCCAATTAAATTCAAGATAATCAAAAGCCTAATCTTGGGGATGCACCGGTAGGCATCCCCTCTTTCGTCTTCATCCATTGGTAACTATACTTGGAGCTATATTTTTATTCGCAACATGTTATGTGTTTTGCTTGGAGCGTCTTGTATAATTTGAGTATTTGCTTGTTAGTTTGCCACAATCATCCTTGCTGGACACACCTATTTGAGAGAGTTAAATGTGGCCTAGAAATTGTTAGAACACTCTATGTGCTTCACTTATATCTTTTGAGTTGAATAGTTTTTGCTCTAGTGCTTCACTTATATCTTTTAGAGCACGGTGGTGGTAATATTTTGTAGAAATTGTTGAACTCTCATGCTTCACTTATATCTATTTTCAAGTCTATTAAAACAACATGGTAATGTGTTTAGGCTAAAGAAACTAGTCGTCACATGATAGACATCCAATGTCAATGTAGTAAAAAAATTCACACTAAGTGCATTGAATAGAATGAGATGTTGGATGCTTGATAATTGTTTTGAGACATGAGGATAGTGATATTAGAGTCATGCTAGTGGAGTTATTATGAAATTGAGAAATACTTGTGTTAAGGTTAGTGATTCCCTTAGCATGCACATATGGTGAACAATTGTGTGACTAAGTTAGAGCATGAGGTATTTGTAGAGTGTCGACCTTTGTGTGGAGGTCGGGGGTGCGCGATGGTTAAATCCTACCAACCTCCCCCCTAGGAGCATGCGTTGATTGCTTTGTTTTGATGACTCGTAGATTTTTGCAAAAAGTATATGAGTTCTTATGACTAATGTTGAGCCCATGGATTATACGCACTGTCACCCTTCCGCCTTTGCTAGCCTCTCTTGTACCGCGCAACTTTCACCGATGCCATAAATCCACTATATATCCTTCCTCAAAACAGCCACCATATTGTTCCTCAAAACAGCCACCATACCTACCTATCATGGCATTTCCATAGCCATTTCGAGATATATTGCCATGCAACTTTCCACAGTTTCGTTCATATGACACGCATCATATTGTCATATTGCCATTGCATGATCATGTAGTTGACATCGTATTTGTGGCAAGGCCACCATGCATAACTTTTTTATACATGTCACTCTTGTTTCATTGCACATACCGGTACACCGCTGGAGGCATTCATATAGAGTGACACCTTTTCGTTGTAGTATCGAGTTGTAATATCGTGTTGTAATGAAAGTGTGATGATCACCATTAGAGCATTGTCCCATGGGAGGAAAGGCTTAATCTATAAAGCCCCTCCGCAAAAAAAGAAAGAAAGAAAGAAAAGGAAAGGCCAAAGAAAAAAAGGAAGGCCCAAAAAAAGAAAAAAAAGAAAAAAAGAAAAAAAAAATAAAAAAAAGAAAAAGAAAAAAAGAAAAAGAAAAAAAAGGGACAATTGCTACTATCCTTTTCCACACTTGTGCTTCAAAGTAGCACCATGTTCTTCATTGTAGAGAGTCTCGTGCTTAGTTACTTTCATATACTAGTGGGAATTTTTCGTTATAGAACTTGGCTTGTATATTCCAACGATGGGCTTCCTCAAATGCCCTAGGTCTTCGTGAGCAAGCAAGTTGGATGCACACCCACTAGTTTCTTTTGTTGAGCTTTCATTCTTATTTAGCTCTAGTGCACCCGTTGCATGGCAATCCCTACTCACTCACATTGATATCTATTGATGGGCATCTCCATGGCCCGTTGATATGCCTAGTCGATGTGAGACTATCTCCCTCTCCTTTTTCTCTTCTCCACAACCACCTCTATTCCACCCATAGTGCTATATCCATGGCTCACGCTCATGTATTGTGTGAAAGTTGAAAGGTTTGAAAAGATAGAGTATGAAAACAAGTGCTTGGCTGAAATCGGCGTTGTGCATGATATGAATATTTTTGTGTGATAACGAGGGAGCATAGCCAACACTATATGATTTTGTAGGTATAACTTTCTTTAGCCATAGTATTTTGAGAAGACATGATTGCTTTATTAGTATTGTGTGAAGTATTATTATTTCTTATGTCAATATAGACTTTTATCTTGAATCTTTCAGATCTGAACATTCATGCCACAATTAAGAGAATTACATTGAAAAACTATATTGGTTAGCATTCCACATCAAAAATTAAGCTTGGGGATGCTTGAGGACGAGCAGGAATTAAGCTTGGGGATGCTTGATACGTCTCCAACGTATCTATAATTTTTCATTGTTCCATGCTATTATTTATGAAGTCTGGGATGTTTAATGGGCTTTATCATTCACTTTTATATCATATTTGGGACTAACCTACTAACCCAAAGGCTCAGTACAGATTGCTGTTTTTTTGCCTATTTCAGGGATTTGCAGAAAAAGAATATCAAACGAAGTCCAAACGGAATGAAACCTTCGCGAGAGATATTTTTGGAGAAAATCACGCCAGAGGAACTTGAGAACCATGTCAGGGGAGCATCGAGTGGCCCTCGAGGGTGGGGGAGCGCCCCCCTTCCGAGGGCGCGCCCCCTGCCTCGAGGCCCACTCGAGTGTCCCCCGGTGCCCTCCTTCTTCCTATATAAGTCCACGTACACTAGAAATTCCGTGAACATAGAGAAAACCCTAATTCCACCGCTGTAGCTTCTGTTCCCATGGACATCCCATCTTGGAGGCTGTTCCGGAGCTCCACCGGAGGGGGATCCATCACGGAGGCCTTCATCATCATCATCATCGCCCTCACCATGAGTTGTGAGTAGTTTACCACAGACCTTCGGGTCCATAGCTAGTATCTAGATGGCTTCTTCTCTCTCTCTGGATCTCAATACAAAGTTCTCCTCGGTCTTCGAGGAGATCTATTCGATGTAATCTCTTTTTGTGGTCTGTTTGTCGAGATCCGATGAATTGTGAGTTTGTGATCAAGGTTTATCCATGAAAGATATTTGGTTCTTCTCTGAACTTTTTATGTGTGCTCATAATATCCTTGCAAGTCTCTTCGAATTATTGGTTTGGTTTGGTCTACTAGATCTATAGTTCTTGCAATGGGAGAAGTGCTTAGCTTTGGGTTCAATCTTGAGGTGTCCTTTCCCAGTGACAGTAGGGGCAGCAAGGCACATATTGTATTGTTGCCATCGAGGATAAAAAGATGGGGTTTACATCATATTGCTTTAGTTTATCCCTCTACATCATGTCATCTTGCTTAAGGCGTTACTCTGTTCGTATGAACTCAATACACTAGATGCATGCTGGATAGCGGTCGATGTGTGGAGTAATAGTAGTAGATGCAGGCAGGAGCCGGTCTACTTGTTTCGGACGTGATGCCTGTATACAATGATCATGCCTAGATAGTCTCATAATTATTTGCTTTTCTATCAATTGCTCGACAGTAATTTGTTTACCCGCCGTAGAATATCACTATCATGAGAGAAGCCACTAGAGAAAACTATGGCCCTTGGGTCTATTCTCAACATATCAATCTACATCTACTTTACTTTTATCACTTTTATTTGCTGTTCTTATAAACCAAAAATACCAAAAATATAAACTATCATCTCTATCAGATCTCACTTTCGTAAGTGACCGTAAAGGGATTGACAACCCCTTATCGCATTGGCTGCGAAGTTCTTATTTGTTTGTGCAGGTGCGAGGGACTCGCGCGTAGTATCCTACTGGATTGATACCTTGGTTCTCAAAAACTGAGGGAAATACTTACGCTACTGTGCTGCATCTCCCTTTCCTCTTCGAGGGAATACAACACAAGCTCAAGAGGTAGCATCCATCAACTACACAAGCTGCTGCTAGCTGGCCTCTCCATCTTCCATTCAAAGTAGTTGCATCGACAGCCAAATAGGGCCTACAACCATTCAGAAACCCCTGCGAGCAAGCCTTGAAACAAACAAAAGCCCTCCCGAAGCACTCCTTCTCAACTGTCTTCCCTTTTAATTTGTACTAAACTGCATGCTTGTCAATCTCTACAACACTCCATGGACTAGCCGTCTCCACTTCAGCTTTGAAGGTGTAAAGCAACTGAAAACTCTCATTCCATGGACCATTAATCCTATCAAGAGCCCTTTCCTTAGCATAGAAAATCTTCATGTAAGGTATAATAATTTTGTACTTCTCAAATAGCTTCCCCTGGAGTGTTGTTGGACCAATTGTTGGTGTTTCCCTCACGCAATCCAAGATTGCATCTGCCACCCACCTAGTGGATGCATGCAACCTCCACCTCCACCTATCATAAGGGCAATGGATAGTGAATCTTCCTGGCTCACTCCTATCAACCTCATAGGAGTTTTCAGTGAGAATGCAATATGTAGTCACTGCATTACGACAATCCACCATCGATTCGAATACGATTCCTGGAGTAAGTTGAGGATTCTCCCTATTCCAGTCAATTGTTGGCATGTCCTCACCATCATATTCTTGTAAAACTAAGGAATCGATGTTCTCCTCCCTCTCTTCATCGTCAGTGTCATCAAATCTAGCACGGCTACTAGGCTCCTTTGGATATTCCTCTTCCATTGCCTATTGACTCACTCTATCTACTAGTTCAGGGAATAGAGTCTCATCCTCATCAGCATATCGAGGCACTTCCTCAGCAGGATCTGCATCTGCTTCTACATTAGGTGTAGAAGGGAGAGGAGAAGTGGCAGAATTAGCGACAGCTGACATGTTGTGGCTTTCAGAACCACTAGGTTTACTTGGTATCGACCTACAAGGAGTGCGAGGACGCTCGCTATTAGCAGAGATAGATGATGTCTGAACACCCTTCCCCTTCGTGATATGTTGTTTGCATGCTTGAAGCACACCCATATGGATTTTACCAAAATGGCTGTCAGCATTCAAACTAAAAAGCAATCCCAGATGCTCATCACAAGTTAATGGGACAAATCTCTGCTCGGTACTGTCAAAATATCTCAGTTCAACAGCATCGGCAGAGCTCCACGGATACTCACAACAAAGTGCCTCGCGAAAATCTTTGAACGAAATGCTGGTTTCTACCACTTTCGGATAGAAAAATCCAGAAATCAGATACGGTTTAGTTCCACGCAGCTCGCTAGTTTCCATTCTAACCGCCAGCCGAAAAGCAAGTGCAGGATCAACCCTATTCGATGAAATAAAGGGTGCAGTTAGGCTGTAAATATTCAAAAAATTGCACTGATCCACGCCAACGGTGGTCAAATACAGCCTAATTTACAGATCTCCTAATCAATTTGAGAGGAAAATGATGCTTAGCCAGGTGGAATCCATGAATTATCCACCTCTGATTCGACCCAATCCTGTCCACGGTCGATGGGCCGGACGGGGTGCTCCCCCGACATTGCTTCCTAATCCTAGATGGGGAGAGAGGGTAGATGTGGCGGATGCGGCACGACGGCGGTAGAGGGGGCGGCAAGGAAGCGATTCGATCTGATTCAGGTTACAGTGAGGGGTATCAGTTTTGCGGCCCCACTTGTTAGCACATAACGGTCAAAATGTGGACCATACGTGGCCCCACTCGTTAGAGTTAACGGTCAAGTCATTGACCCGATGACAACGTCCGCTATGACAAGTTCTGAGGGTTTCAGGCAAGGGAGTGGGAAAAAGTGAGCAAAAGTTAAGAGCGTGGGGATGAATGAGTAGAACTAACGAACCAGGGGCACAGAAATAAAAATCCCTTGCTTGAAATGCTTAATCTGTCGCTAGAGCTTCACCTCAACTTAAGGAATTTGAAAAACTGCTACCTTTGTTGTTGAGTGTCTAATCACCCCCTCTATACACTTCTTCTCCGATCCTTTCAGATTGTCTTACATACCACGCTTCCAGCTGGGTCTCCTTCGACGTGAGCTGCAGTGCATCACCCCTGGCTTAGAGGGTACACGGTGACGTATTCATGTGCGAACACACTTTTTGGCGACTCCACTGGGGATCAACCTTCGAACGGTCTCCAGAACGTTCTAGCTACAAAGAGATCATCGTCTAGGGTTTGCGGATCTCGGTGACATGGCGCAGTGTAGAGTCAGTGTCCGATGCGCGGAGATGGACTCGCGCAGGAGGAGGACGTTGTCTGGCGTTATAGTGGCGTCGATGGCAGAGAGTCCTGATACGTCCAAAACGTATCTATAATTTCTGCTTGCTCCATGCCTCTTTTGGGTGATATTGCTATGATATCTATACACTTCCATACACTTTTGATCATATTTGGACTAACCTATTAACTCAGTGCACCCCAGTGCCAGTTTCTGTTTTCGGCTGTTTTTGTATTTCAGGTTTTCACGTTACGAGAACTACCAGGAAAATCCAGAAAAATTATATAAAAAATCAGCGTTCCAGAACCTACCGTGCGCCCGAAGTACGGCCGGGGGGGGGGGGGCACCAGGGCTCCAGGCGCCCTGGCGGCGCGCCCCCCCTGGGCCGCGCCGGGGGGGGCGCCTGGGCCCCCCGAGGCTCCTCCGATGCCCCCTTTGGCATATATTTAAAGCGTCTCCCGAAACCCTCGAAACAGGAACTCTTTTCACGATCCCATCTCTATTCCGCCGCCGCCGCTGCTTCCAAGATCGGGAGCACCAGGAGAACTCTTCCCGGCACCCTGCCGGAGGGGAGGATCACCACCGGGAGCTTCTCCACCACCATGGACGCCTCCCAGATGAGTTGTGAGTAGTCTCCCTTGGACCATGAGTCCATGACCAGTAGCTATGTGATGTTCTCCTCCCGTTCTTGTGCTTCACTAATTAGTCCTCGTGAGCTGCCCTACATGATCGAGGCACATATGTAATCCTTATGCTGTTGCTATGATGAGTTTGCTGGGATCCGATGGATTATGAGATTATGTTCAGATTGTGTTTGAGTAATATATTTGATTCACCTCTTTTATGTTTATGTTCGTAAGTAATTCTTGCATGTTCTCCGTTGTTATTTATTGCTTTGGCCAAGTAGTAGGTAGTGACTCCAAGAGGGAACGTTATGCTCGATTGTGGGTTCATGCCCCTCGATGACTAGCTTGAGTGACAGAAACATGAGTCTAGGGGATGTGCTGTTGCCACAAGGGGGAAAACAACGGTGCTTGTGCCCGCGGGTGCAAGGATTGTTTACTTTACGCAAAGTTCTTTTAATGCAGTTGTCTGTTGCTTTGAGTTTACACTATGGGTGGGGCTCGCAACTTAATACCAGCGAGATGTTCTGGATAGATATCTCAAGGTGGATGATTAGTAGTAGATATTGATGGATTTCGGTCTACTTACTTTGGCGTACCGCCCATGCTTTGAACCTCAACCTTTCTTGCAATGTAGTCAGCATTGGTTTGCGCACATGGTCCTGCCAATTGCCCAGCTGTAATTCGTTTACCTCACATAGCTGTTTTATCGTCTTTTGGGAGAGAGACATCACTAGTGAACACCATGAGACTCCGGTCCATATTACCATCATTGATCACATCCGCTATTTACTTTTCCGCTATTTACTTACTATTGCAATTATACCTATCACTATTATCACTTGCGTTTGATCCTTTGTAAACTACAAGGCCGGAGGGATTGACAACCTCTCTGTACTCGTTGGGAGCAAAGTTATTTGTATCTGTGTGCAGGTCCACGTTGATTGCTAATATCCGGCGCCGTTAGCAGTTGACACCTTCTTGTTGAAACTGGGAGTCTGTGGGAAATCGATCCTTGGTATTACCAAGGGAAAACTTCTGCTACACTGCATCTCAAACCTTCCACTTGGGGTAACCAACGAGGGGTGAGAAGCCACCTAGCAAAGCAATTTATGGCGCCGTTGCCGGGGACTCCACTCTTCAGGATAGGGGAGTTGCACGCTATCTTTTACCTTTGCTTTTAGTCTTGTTAGTTTACCTTTCAGTTTTGCTTTAGTATCTTTTATCGAAAATCACAAAAATAGTTATCTTGCTTGCTTGCTACTATGGGTTCCACCAAAAACACTAGATGGGAGGAGTACACCCCTTCTTCCATTACACCAATCACCACTGTCGGGATCTACAAAAGTAATAAACCTTGTGATTATGTTAGTCTTGACGGAGGGTTATGCCCATTGCATGGTCTTCCCGGAAAAGAGTATGAGCCTCAGTTTAAAATTGCTCCTAAGCTTCCCCAAACTTGGGAAGACGTTCAAACTCTTATAATAGAGAGCGATTCAAACAAAGAGGATGACACTACAATTCTGCCCAATAATGATAAAATTGATTTTGATAATTGTAGTATTTCAGAAGTTGTCACCTTTCTGCAAGGAATGGCGAAAGATCCCCACACTAGCACGCTTAATCTTGCCTTCACAAAGCATGTCACTAATGCTCTCATCAAAGCTAGGGAGGAGAAACTTAGAGTAGAAGCCTCCATACCTAGAAAGCTAGAAGATGGTTGGGATCCTATGATTAAAATTAAGATAAACAACTTCTCATGCTATGCTTTATGTGATATTGTAGCTAGTACTTCCATTATGCTCAAAAGACTATATGATATGCTTAAATTGAAACCTTTTGATTCTTGTTCTTTTGGTGTTCGTCTCGTTGATTCTTCCATAAAGAAACCTTTGGGGAGGATCGACGATGTTCTTATCGTTGTCAATGATAATTATGTTCCCGTTGATTTTACTATTATGGATATTGAATGTGATCGTTCTTGTCCAATTATTTTGGGACGTCCTTTTTTGCGCACCGTTGGTGCTATCATTGACATGAAAGAGGGGAATATAAAATTTCAGTTTCCTCTCAAGAAAGGGATGGAACACTTCCCTCGAAAGAAGATCAAGTTACCTTTTGAGTCCGTTGTACGGGCTAGCTATTCTTTTACTCTTGATAAAACTTGATCTCTTTGCATTATGCCTAGCTTAAAGGCATAAAAGAAAGCGCTTTTGGGAGGCAGCCCAATGGATAAATTTATTTTGCTTTTGTTGTGTCTTGATGTTGTTACTACTGTAGCATCATCATTGTATCTTTACTTTTCAATTTTGTGCCAAGTATAGCCTCTGATTGCTAGAAAGTTCAAAAGTTGTGAGGTGCTGTCCAGGAAACAGATTCTGTCCTTGTATAGAAAAATTCGTATAAAATCACCAGATCATCTTTTTGGTCTGAATTTTTTCGACAGCGTTCTCTATATAATTGTCTTTCATACATCTGTTCTGAGTTTTTTGATTAGAGTTGCAGAAGTGCCCCGAACAAATCAATTACTACCTGCTGTTCTGTTTTTCACAGATTCTGTCCTGTTTTGCTTTTCCTTCATTTTGCAAACCAAGAGCTTGCTTTTTCTTTGCAAAAACCTTTTGGAAATCTTGAGAAACAGTAGACCTTCAAGATTATCTTTATTTCCAGCAAGGTACAATTATTTTATTATGGGTACTAACCTCGCTAATCAGATTATGATGAGTTATGTATGAAGGGAGTTTTCAAGTGTGCGAGGGAAGATGATAAAAAGATTCAGGAGTGTCAAGCGCTCAAGCTTGGGGATGCCCCCATGCACCCCCAAGAAATATTCAAGGAGACTCAAGCGTCCAAGCTTGGGGATGCCCCCGTGCATCCCCTTCTCCATCAACATTATCAGTTCGTCTTTCTTTCCACTATATTTTAATCACTTCATGTGTTATGTGCTATGCTTGGAGCGTCTTGCTTTTAGTTTTCTTTAGTTTTTCATAACGAGTCGGAACTCAGCGTTCTTTATGTGGGAGAGAAACACGCTCCACTTCTACCTAGAACATAACATAGAATTTTCATGACTATCTTTGCTGTGTGTGTTCTTTGTCTTTTAAATAGCTACTATCATGCTCTGCTCTTAGTATTCATGCTTATCTTTTTAAAGAGCTTGTGTTTAGTTGGTTGCTTGAACTCTCTTTAATTATCATGCTTATCATATTAAGAGAGTTTGCTTCCATTGCATTGGTTAATATGTCTATGATAAAGATGCTATGTTCATAATGGCGCTTAGTAGTTTAGGTTTTCTTATGGTTAGTTTCAAATAGCTGGGGGATTCCCAATGTGTTATTGGAGTACCAACATGATTTGTTTGCCAATGATGTGGTATGGTTTAGTAATATCTTCCCTCAAGAATTTATTTTGATTGACTTGGCGTATGCTCACGCATATTTAAGACTGTAAAGAAAGTCTGTCAAGCCTTGATGATCTTTTGTTTCTGAGTAGCGATATAACTTCCATGCCTGATTCAATGTTCCTTTGTCGCTCTGCATGATTATGACCGTCATTGCTCTCTTAGTTGGTCGCTCCCAGTCTTTTGCTAACCTCCACCTGTATTAAGCGGACTGACTGCTTGTGCATCCACATCCTTTTAAACCAGTTATGCCATATGAGTCCACCATACCTACCTATATGTGGTATTTCACCGCCACTCCAAGTAAATTTACATGTGCTACCTTTAAAACCTTCAGTTTTTGCAATACATAGCTCATGGGAAAGTAGCTTAAAAACTATTGTGGTAAATAATATGTTGCTTATGTATCTTATTTTCTTATAAGTTGCTTGCTGAGCGGTAACCATGTTTCTGGGGACGCCATCAACTGTTACACTTTTGTTGAATATCATGTGAGTTGCTATGCATGTTCGTCTTGTCTGAAGTAAGGGTGATTTGCCATGGGTTGAATGGTTTGAGTATGCATATTGTTAGAGAAGAACATTGGGCCGCCAACCAAAGCCATGTATCATGGTGGAAGTTTTAGCTTGGACATTAATCCTCAATCTCTTATGAGAATATGCTTAAGCATTAAAGAGGAGTCCATTAACTATTTTCTATGTTGTCCCGGTATGGATGTCCTCAAGTTGAGATCTATCAAAAACGAGAAATCAAATGCGATCTATCTCCTTGGACCTTTGTACAGGTGACATAGAGGTACCCCTTTGCGACACTTGGTTGAAACATATGTAATGCAATGACAATCCATGGAAATCCGAGCTAATTAGGACAAGGTGTGAGCACTATTGGTATTCGATGCATGAGGCTTGCAACTTACAGGATGTCTTATGCATAACACATATGAAGTACTACTACCGTTGAAAAAATTGTTTCTATGTTTTCAAAATAAAAAGCTCTAGCACATGAGTAATCCCTGCTTCCCTCTGCGAAGGGCCATTCTTTTACTTTTATGTTGAGTCTCCACCTTCTTTTCAAAGCACCAACTATTGAGAGCATGATTGTCATTCTGAGTGTAATGTGCATTGTCCCAAAGTAGCATTGTCTTTTGCATGATTGTGATATCATTTATTCTGAAATCATTGTATCTAGTCATCACTTAAACCTTGAAGGTGCCCCTGCATTTATGCTTCATTAAAGGGGGCAAGCTAGATATCACTTTATCATATTTGCACATCATGTTCATTGCAAATCTATTTGATGTTTCAGTATCATATTGTATTACTTTCAGTTCTTTGTGATTTTCTCATGAGGCAACTTAATTACTACAGATTCATTGTCTCAGTAAGCTTTTCTCATATGCCTATGAGAAAGTCCTATATGGTTAATAGCATGTCACCACAGAAATTATTCTTGTTATCATTTACCTACTCGAGGACGAGCAGGAATTAAGCTTGGGGATGTTGATATGTCCAAAACGTATCTATAATTTCTGCTTGCTCCATGCCTCTTTTGGGTGATATTGCTATGATATTTATACACTTCCATACACTTTTGATCATATTTGGACTAACCTATTAACTCAGTGCACCCCAGTGCCAGTTTCTGTTTTCGGCTATTTTTGTATTTCAGGTTTTCACGTTACGAGAACTGCCAGGAAAAATCCAGAAAAATTACATAAAAAATCAGCGTTCCAGAACCTACCGTGCGCCCGAAGTATAGCCGGGGGGGGGGGGGCACCAGGGCTCCAGGCGCCCTGGCGGCGCGCCCCCCCTGGGCCGCGTCGGGGGGGCGCCTGGGCCCCCCAAGGCTCCTCCGATGCCCCCCTTTGGCATATATTTAAAGCGTCTCCCGAAACCCTCGAAACAGGAACTCTTTTCGCGATCCCATCTCTGTTCCGCCGCCGCCGCCGCTTCCAAGATCGGGAGCACCAGGAGAACTCTTCCCGGCACCCTGCCGGAGGGGAGGATCACCACCGGGAGCTTCTCCACCACCATGGACGCCTCCCGGATGAGTTGTGAGTAGTCTCCCTTGGACCATGAGTCCATGACTAGTAGCTTGTGATGTTCTCCTCCCGTTATTGTGCTTCACTAATTAGTCCTCGTGAGGTGCCCTACATGATCGAGGCACATATGTAATCCTTATGCTATTGCTATGATGAGTTTGCTGGGATCCGATGGATTATGAGATTATGTTCAGATTGTGTTTGAGTAATATATTTGATTCACCTCTTTTATGTTTATGTTCGTAAGTAATTCTTGCATGTTCTCCGTTGTTATTTATTGCTTTGGCCAAGTAGTAGGTAGTGACTCCAAGAGGGAATGTTATGCTTGATTGTGGGTTCATGCCCCTCGATGACTAGCTTGAGTGACAGAAACATGAGTCTAGGGGATGTGCTGTTGCCACAAGGGGGAAAACAACGGTGCTTGTGCCCGCGGGTGCAAGGATTGTTTACTTTACGCAAAGTTCTTTTAATGCAGTTGTCTGTTGCTTTGAGTTTACACTATGGGTGGGGCTCGCAACTTAATACCAGCGAGATGTTCTGGATAGATATCTCAAGGTGGATGATTAGTAGTAGATATTGATGGATTTCGGTCTACTTACTTTGGCGTACCGCCCATGCTTTGAACCTCAACCTTTCTTGCAATGTAGTCAGCATTGGTTTGCGTTCGTGGTCCTGTCAATTGCCCAGCTGTAATTCGTTTACCTCACATAGCTGTTTTATCGTCTTTTGGGAGAGAGACATCACTAGTGAACATCATGAGACTTCGGTCCATATTACCATCATTGATCACATCCACTATTTACTTTTCGCTTTTATTTACTATTGCAAACATTATCTATCACTACTATCATCTGCTTTTAATCCTTTGTAAACTTCAAGGCCGGAGGGATTGACAACCTCTCTGTACTCGTTGGGAGCAAAGTTATTTGTATCTGTGTGCAGGTCCACGTTAATTGCTAATATCTGGCGTCGTTAGCAGTTGACACCTACTTGTTGAACCTAGGAGTCTCTGGGGATTCGATCCTTGGCATCTTTGCTAAGGGAAAAACTTCCACAACACTGCATCTCACACCTTCCACTTGGGGTAACCAACGAGGGGTTAGAGGCCCATCAAGGAGTTTTTCTGGCGCCGTTGCCGGGGACTCCACTCTTCAGGATAGGGGAGTTGCACGCTATCTTTTACCTTTGCTTTTTAGTCTTGTTAGTTTACCTTTCAGTTTTTGCTTTAGTACCTTTTTATCAAAAATCACAAAAATAGTTATCTTGCTTGCTTGCTGATACGTCCAAAACGTATCTATAATTTCTGCTTGCTCCATGCCACTTTTGGGTGATATTGCTATGATATTCATACACTTCCATACACTTTTGATCATATTTGGACTAACTTACTAATCCAGTGCACCCCAGTGCCAGTTTCTGTTTTCGGCTGTTTTTGTATTTCAGGTTTTCACGTTTCGAGAACTGCCCAGAAAAATCCAGAAAAATTATATAAAAAATCAGCGTTCCGGAAACAACACTGCGTCCGAAGGGCAGCCTGGGGGGGCCACCAGGGCTCCAGGCTCCCTGGCGGCGCCCCCCCCCCCCCTGGGCCGCGCCGGGGGGGGCGCCTGGGCCCCCCGAAGCTCCCCCGATGCCCTACTTTGGCATATATTTAAAGGGTCCTCCGAAACCCTCAGAACAGGAACTCTTTTCGCGATCCCATCTCTATTCCGCCGCCGCCGCCGCTTCCAAGATCGGGAGCACCAGGAGAACTCTTCCCGGCACCCTGCCGGAGGGGAGGATCACCACCGGGAGCTTCTCCACCACCATGGACGCCTCCCGGATGACTCGTGAGTAGTCTCCCTTGGACCATGAGTCCATGACCAGTAGCTATGTGATGTTCTCCTCCCGTTCTTGTGCTTCACTAATTAGTCCTCGTGAGCTGCCCTACATGATCGAGGCACCTATGTAATCCTTATGTTGTTGCTATGTTGAGTTTGCTGGGATCCGATGGATTATGAGATTATGTTCAGATTGATCTTGAGTAATATATTTGATTCACCTCTTTTATATTTTAGTTCATAAGTAATTCTTGCATGTTCTCCGTTGTTACTTATTGCTTTGGCCGAGTAGTAGGTAGTAACTCCAAGAGGGAACGTTATGCTCGATTGTGGGTTCATGCCCCTCGATGACTAGCTTGAGTGACAGAAACATGAGTCTAGGGGATGTGCTGTTGCCACAAGGGGGAAAACAACGGTGCTTGTGCCCGCGGGTGCAAGGATTGTTTACTTTACGCAAAGTTCTTTTAATGCAGTTGTCTGTTGCATTGAGTTTACACTACGGGTGGGACTCGCAACTTAATACCAGCGAGATGTTCTGGATAGATATCTCAAGGTGGATGATTAGTAGTAGATATTGATGGATTTCGGTCTACTTACTTTGGCGTACCGCCCATGCTTTGAACCTCAACCTTTCTTGCAATGTAGTCAGCATTGGTTTGCGCACATGGTCCTGTCAATTGCCCAGCTGTAATTCGTTTACCTCACATAGCTGTTTTATCGTCTTTTGGGAGAGAGACATCACTAGTGAACACCATGAGACTCCGGTCCATATTACCATCATTGATCACATCCGCTATTTACTTTTCCGCTATTTACTTACTATTGCAATTATACCTATCACTATTATCACTTGCGTTTGATCCTTTGTAAACTACAAGGCCGGAGGGATTGACAACCTCTCTGTACTCGTTGGGAGCAAAGTTATTTGTATCTGTGTGCAGGTCCATGTTGATTGCTAATATCCGGCGCCGTTAGCAGTTGACACCTTCTTGTTAAAACTGGGAGTCTCTGGGAAATCGATCCTTGGTATTACCAAGGGAGAACTTCTGCTACACTGCATCTCAAACCTTCCACTTGGGGTAACCAACGAGGGGTGAGAAGCCACCTAGCAAGTCCTGGCAAGGTCTGTGTGTTAGTTTTTGCTCTAAATATGGATTGGTGGAAGTCGGCGACAAGGACACATGAGAGTGCGGCGGACCGGATTGTACCCCAAACCCAGTATGTGGCTCGGTTGGGTCCTCTGGCTTTAGATGTTACGCTTTGGTACGCGTCTATTTGGTATTAGGCTCGAACTATCGACATCCATTCATCAAGTGGTTAGGAGTAGCGACAGTTGTTGCTAAGATGGTGGCTTCAGACAAACGGATGTACTACTTCGTAAGGTCTTTATGAATAATTAATAAAATGGCTACATGCATCGTCCAGATGCAGAGGTCGGGGGTGATCCTCCTTTTCTAAAAAAACAAAGGTAATATGAATACCCAATCCCCTTGTGTAGATGTAAATAATACATATGGTGTTACTAGATCGTTCAATGAGTATACTCTATCGGCTAGCCCTAGTTTTTCAATCATGCATCTAAGTACGTGCAAGGGGCGATTCAAAAGTAATTTACATGCTTCAACTTCTTATCATACTAGTAACATGCAATATATGTATTCCAACTCACATGCATCGGCAACCCAGCAAATTAATATGCCGATGAGCAACATGACGAGTTTGGGTAATCGATTCGAAACACCCCAAGTTAGAACTTCTAATAGTATGCAACAAAGTGTTTCACCTTTTAATTCATCGACAACAAACTTGCAACATGTTAATCCAAACATGCTGGTGGATAGGGAAATTTACTATGCTGCTACTAGTTACTCGTCCAGTTACTCTCAAACGTTATATGCTACACATTATGTTAGTTATTTTTTGGCACCATATACGACTGTAGATGCTCATAATTCGGCTCCGCACCTTCATGGTCATAGCCGAATAAGTGAAAATATTGCAGGAGTGCACATGCCTTCTCCTAATGTTGTAGCATTGTAGGATCGAAAGTATGTCTAGAGGGGGGGGGGGTGATTAGACTACTTGACCAAATAAAAACTTAGCCTTTTCCCAATTTTATGTTTTCACAATTTTTAGCAATTTAGCACAAGTCAAGCAATCAACCTACACATGCAATTCTAAGAGTATAGCAGCGGAATGTAAATCATTGCATATGAAGGTAAATGGAGGAGTTTAGAGAGTGAAAACGCAAGTGTATACATAGATTTTTTTGCATGGTTCCGATAGGTGGTGCTATCGTACATCCACGTAGATGGAGACTTCAACCCACAAAGGGTAACGGCTGTGTGAATCCACGGAGGGCTCCACCCGCGAAGGGTCCATGAAGAAGCAACCTTGTCTATCCCACCATGGCCATCACCCACGAAGGACTTGCCTCACTAGGGTAGATCTTCACAAAGTAGGCGATCTCCTTGCCCTTACAAACTCCTTTGTTCAACTCCACAATCTTGTCGGAGGCTCCCAAGTGACACCTAACCTATCTAGGAGACACCACTCTCCAAAAGGTAATAAATGGTGTGTTAATGATGAACTCCTTGCTCTTGTGCTTCAAATGATAGTCTCCCCAACACTCAACTCTCTCTCACGGATTTGGATATGGTGGAAATAAGATTTGAGTGGAAAGCAACTTGGGGAAGGCTAGAGATCAAGATTCATATGATAGGATTGGAATATCTTGGTCTCAACACATGAGTAGGTAGTTCTCTCTCAGAAAATGAGTAATGGAAGTGTAGGCTTGTTCTGATGGCTCTCTCCACGAATGAAGAGTGGGTGGAGGGGTATATATAGCCTCCACACAAAATCTAATCATTACACACAATTTACCAAACTCGGTGGGACAAAATCATGAAACTTGATCGGACCGATTCAGTTCAAAATGTGAACGTTAGGCTTTTCGGTGGGACCGATTTTATTAGGGTTAGGGCATAACGTAATCTCGGTGAGACCGATCACATCAACTCGGTGAGACCGACTTCTGTAATAGGAAAATAGAGATTTGGTCAGGCAAACTCGGCGGGACCGATTCACTCATTTCGGTGAGACCGAAATGTTACGAAAGGGAAACAGAGAGTTTGCATTGTGAACTCGGTGGGATCGACCGCTCACTTCGGTTAGATTGAAACATTACGAAGGGAAATAGAGAGTTTGCAATCCCATCTTGGTGAGACCGAGATCCCTATTGGTGAGACCAAACTGATTAGGGTCTCTGGCTATGGCTATGTCAACTGAACTCGGTGGCGCCGGATATATCAAATCGATGGGGCTGAGTTTGACTTTTGGTTTGTGACATATGTGGATATGAGAAAGTGGTTGAGGGCTTTTGGAGCATATCACTAAGCATTTTGAGCAAGCAAGCCATTAAGCAACACCTCATCCCATTTTAATAATATTGGCTTTTCCTATGGACTCAATGTGATCTTGGATCACTAAAATGAAAATGTAAAGTCTTGAGCTTGAGCCAATATGTGTCCTTAGCATTTTGAGGGGTCCACATTCCTAGTCCATGCCATGCCAATCATTGAACTTTCTGAAATGATCATCTTGAAAGAGCATTAGTTCAATGAGCTATATGTTGTTAGGAATTACCAGAACCACCCAGGGATAGTTGCACTTTCAGTCTCCCCCTTGTTCGTAATTGGTGACAACATATAGATCAAAGCTTCGACAAATGATAATAAGATTGAAATACATCATCGCTTTGAGAAGTATGTGATAAGCAAGAGCTCCCCCTAAATTTGTGCATTATTTAAAATTTGCTTTTGAATGCAAATGCACAATCGATTAGGATCATGGGTTACTCTTCCATGTCACATACATCTTGGTGGAGCGCTCAAAATGATAGAAAGTAAAATATGCACTCATACCAAGCAAAGTGAATGATCATACACGAGAGATAGATAATAGCATCATTTAAGCAAGCATTAAGGTATGATATGATCAAATACATGATCATACAAGTATCTCACACACAGACATAAAGAGTATTAAACAAGCACACACAAAAGTATCAAGTAAATAGCAAGAGAGACAAAGAAGCAAAACACTCTGTCTCGAAGCCTATGATCTATAAATTTCTCCCCCTTTGGCAACAAGTTACCAAAAAAAATTGAAAATGCATAGTGCTATGCGTCTCTGTAGGCCTTATCTTCGAGGGGTAATACGTCCATTTTGCATCATGCTTATAAGTTGATATTTATTGCATTATGGGCTGTTCATACATGTTTTGTCACAATACTTATGCCTTTTCCCTCTTTTTTTGCAAGGTTTACATGAAGAAGGGGGAATGCCGGCAGCTGGAATTCTGGGCTGGAAAAGGAGCAAACTCTGGAAACCTATTCTGCACAACTCCAAAAGCCCCGAAACTCCATAGAACATTTTTTTGGAAAATATAAAAAAATCTGGCGAAAGAAATCCACGAGAGGGGCCATTGGCTGACCTCGAGGGTGGGGGAGCGCCCCCCTTCCCAGGGCATGCCCCTGCCTCAAGGGCCAGCCGGTGGGCCCCAGGTGCCCATCTTCTCCTATAAGAAGCATTTTGACCTGGAAAAAATCAGGAGGAGGCTTTCGGGACCAGCCGCCGCCGTCTCGAGGTGGAACCGATGCGGAAACCAATCTAGGGATCCGACAGAGCTGTTCTACCGGGGATACTTCCCTCCGGGAGGGGGAAATCATCACCGTCGTCATCACCAACAACTCTCCCATCTTGGGGAGAGCTATCTTCATCAACATCTTCACCAGCACCATCTCCTCTCAAACCCTAGTTCATCTCTTGTATCCAATCTTTGTACCCAAACCTCAGATTGGTACCTGTGTGTTGCTAGTAGTGTTGATTACTCCTTGTAGTTGATGCTAGTTGGTTTATTTGGTGGAAGATCATATGTTTGTTGGGGAACGTAGTATTTTAAAATTTTCCTACGATCACGCAAGATCTATCTACCAGATGCATAGCAATGAGAGGGAAGAGTGTGTCTACGTACCCTCGTAGACCGGAAGCGGAAGCGTCAAGTGACGCGGTTGATGTAGTCGAACTTCTTCGCGATCCAACAGATCAAGCACCGAACGTACGGCACCTCCGCGTTCAGCACACGTTCAGCTTGATGACGTCCCACGAGCTCTTGATCCAGCTGAGCTTCACGGGAGAGTTTCGTCAGCACGACGGCGTGGTGACGGATATGATGTATCTACCGGCGCAGGGCTTCGCCTAAGCATTGCGACGGTATGACCGAGGTGTGTTTCTGTGGAGGGGGGCACCGCACACAGCTAGAACAATTCAACTTGTGTGTCTTTGGGTGCCCCCTGCCCCCGTATATAAAGGAGCTAGGGGGAAGGCCGGCCGGCCCTCCTATGGTGCGGCTAGGGTGCAATCCTACTAGGAATAGGATTGCAATCCTATTCCTAGTAGGAACTACCAAAGAAGGAAGAAGGGGGAAGGAAAGAGAGGGAGAGGGAGAAGAAAAGAGGGGCCGCGCCCCCCTCCCCTTGTCCTATTCGGACTCCTCCTAGGGAGGGGGCGCGCCACCTCCTGGCTGCTGCCCTCTCTCTCCCCTATGGCCCACCAGGGCCCACCATTCCCCCGGGGGGTTCCGGTAACCCCCCCGGCACTCCGGTAAATTCCGAAACTGTCCAGAACACTTCCGGTGTCCGAATATAGTCGTCCAATATATCAATCTTTATGTCTCGGACATTCCGAGACTCCTCGTCATGTCCATGACCTCATCCGGGACTCCGAACTACCTTCAGTACATCAAAACTCATAAACTCATAATACCGATCGTCATCAAACGTTAAGCGTGCGGACCCTACGGGTTCGAGAACTATGTAGACATGACCGAGACTCATCTCCGGTCAATAACCAATAGTGGAACCTGGATGCTCATATTGGCTCCTACATATTCTACGAAGATCTTTATCGGTCAAACCGCATAACAACATACGTTGTTCCTTTTGTCATCGGTATGTTACTTGCCCGAGATTCGATCGTCGGTATCTCTATACCTAGTTTAATCTCGTTACCGGCAAGTCTCTTTACTCGTTCCGTAACACATCATCTCGTGACTAACTCATTAGTCTTTTGCTTGCAAGACTTATTGTGATGTGTGTTACCGAGAGGGCCCAGAGATACCTCTCCGACATTCGGAGTGACAAATCCTAATCTTGATCTATGCCGACACCACGAATACTTTCGGAGACACCTGTAGAGCATCTTTATGATCACCCAGTTACGTTGTGACGTTTGATAGCACACAAGGTGTTCCTACGGTATTCGGGAGTTGCATAATCTCATAGTCATAGGAACATGTATAAGTCATGAAGAAAGCAATAGTAGTAAAACTAAACGATCAAAGTGCTATGCTAATGGATGGGTCTAGTCCATCACATCATTCTCCTAATGATGTGATCCCGTTGATCAAATGACAACTCATGTCTATGGCTAGGAAACATAGCCATCTTTGATCAATGAGCTAGTCTAGTAGAGGCATACTAGGGACATACTGTTTTGTCTATGTATCCACACATGTACTAAGTTTCCGGTTAATACAATTCTAGCATGAATAAAAGACATTTATCATGATATAAGGAAATACAAATAACGTCTTTATTATTGCCTCTAGGGCATATTTCCTTCAGTCTCCCACTTGAACTAGAGTCAATAATCTAGATTACAAAGTGATGATCCTCACACCCATGGAGTCCTGGTGTTGATCATGTTTTGCCCGTGGAAGAGGCTTAGTCAACGGGTCTGCAACATTCAGATCCGTATGTATTTTGCAAATCTCTATGTCTCCCTCCTTGACTAGATCGTGGATGGAATTGAAGCGTCTTTTGATGTGCTTTGTTCTCTTGTGAAACCTGGATTCCTTCGCCAAGGCTATTGCTCCAGTGTTGTCACAAATGATTTTCATTGGACCCGATGCACTAGGTATTACACCTAGATCGAATATGAACTCCTTCATCCAGACTCCTTCATTTGCTGCTTCCGAAGCAGCTATGTATTCCGCTTCACACGTAGATCCCGCCACGACGCTCTGCTTGGAACTGCACCAACTGACAGCTCCACCGTTCAATAAAAATACATATCCGGTTTGTGACTTAGAGTCATCCGGATCAGTGTCAACGCTAGAATCGACGTAACCGTTTACGACGAGCTCTTTGTCACCTCCATATACGAGAAACATATCCTTTGTCCTTTTAAGGTACTTCAGGATGTTCTTGACCGCTGTCCCGTGATCCACTCCTGGATTACTTTGGTACCTCCCTGCTAGACTTATAGCAAGGCACACATCAGGTCTGGTACACAGCATTGCATACATGATAGATCCTATGGCTGAGGCATAGGGAATGACTTTCATTTTCTCTCTATCTTATGCAGTGGTCGGGCATTGAGTCTTACTCAACTTCATACCTTGTAATACAGGCAAGAACCCTTTCTTTGACTGATCCATTTTGAACTTCTTCATAATCTTATCAAGGTATGTGCTTTGTGAAAGTCTAATTAAGCGTCTTGATCTATCTCTATAGATCTTGATGCCTAATATATAAGCAGCTCACCGAGGTCTTTCATTGAAAAATTTCTTATTCAAGTATCCTTTTATGCTATCCAGAAATTCTATATCATTTCCAATCAATAATATGTCATCTACATATAATATTAGAAATGCTACAGAGCTCCCACTCACTTTCTTGTAAATACAGGCTTCTCCAAAAGTCTGTATAAAACCATATGCTTTGATCACCTCATCAAAGCGTATATTCCAACTCCGAGATGCTTGCACCAGTCCATAGATGGATCGCTGGAGCTTGCACACTTTGTTAGCACCTTTTGGATCGACAAAACCTTTTGGTTGCATCGTATACAAATCTTCTTTGAGATATCCATTCAGGAATGCAGTTTTGACATCCATTTGCCAGATTTCATAATCATAAAATGCGGCAATTGCTAACATGATTCGGACAAACTTAAGCATCACTACAGGTGAGAAAGTCTCATCGTAGTCAACTCCTTGAACTTGTCGAAACCCTTTCGCAACAAGTCGAGCTTTGTAAACAGTAACATTACCGTCTGCGTCGGTCTTCCTCTTGAAGATCCATTTATTTTCGATGGCCTGCCGATCATCGGGCAAGTCAACCAAAGTCCACACTTTGTTCTCATACATGGATCCCATCTCAGATTTCATGGCTTCAAGCCATTTTGCGGAATCTGGGCTCATCATCGCTTCCTCATAGTTCGTAGGTTCATCATGGTCTAGTAACATGATTTCCAGAACTGGGTTGCCGTACCACTCTGGTGCGGAACGTACTCTGGTTGATCTACGACATTCAGCAGAAACTTGATCTGAAGTTTCATGATCATCATCATTAACTTCCTCACTGATTGGTGTCGGAATCACTCGAACAATTTTCTGTGATATACTACTTTCCAATTCGGGAGAAGGTACAATTACCTCATCAAGTTCTACTTTCCTCCCACTCACTTCTTTCGAGAGAAACTCCTTCTCTAGAAAGGATCCATTCTTAGCAACGAATATCTTGCCTTCGGATCTATGATAGAAGGTGTACCCAACAGTCTCTTTTGGGTATCCTATGAAGACACATTTTTCCGACTTGGGTTCGAGCTTATCAGGTTGAAGCTTTTTCACATAAGCATCGCAGCCCCAAACTTTAAGAAACGACAACTTTGGTTTCTTGCCAAACCATAGTTCATAAGGTGTCGTATCAACGGATTAAGATGGTGGCCTATTTAATGTGAATGCAGCTGTCTCTAAAGCATAACCCCAAAACGTTAGCGGTAAATCGGTAAGAGACATCATAGATCGCAACATATCCAATAAAGTACGGTTACGACGTTCGGACACACCATTACGCTGTGGTGTTCCGGGTGGCGTGAGCTGTGAAACTATTCCACATTGTTTTAAATGAAGACCAAACTCGTAACTCAAATATTCTCCTCCACGATCAGATCGCAGAAATTTTATTTTCTTGTTACGATGATTCTCTACTTCACTCTGAAATTCTTTGAACTTTTCAAATGTTTCAGACTTGTGCTTCATTAAGTAGATATACCCATATCTGCTTAAATCATCAGTGAAGGTCAGAAAATAACGATACCCGCCGCGAGCTTCAACACTCATTGGCCCACATACATCAGTATGTATGATTTCCAACAAATCTGTTGCTCGCTCCATAGTTCCGGAGAACGGAGTTTTAGTCATCTTGCCCATGAGGCATGGTTCGCAAGCACCAAATGATTCATAATCAAGTGATTCCAAAAGTCCATCACTATGGAGTTTCTTCATGCGCTTTACACCAATATGACCTAAACGGCAGTGCCACAAATAAGTTGCACTATCATTATTAACCTTGCATCTTTTGGTTTCAATATTATGAATATGTGTATCACTACAATCGAGATCCAATAAGAATAGACCACTCTTCAAGGGTGCATGACCATAAAAGATATTATTCATAAAAATAGAACAACCATTATTCTCTGATTTAAATGAATAACCGTCTCGCAACAAACAAGATCCAGATATAATGTCCATGCTCAATGCTGGCACCAAATAACAATTATTTAGGTCTAAAACTAACCCCAAAGGTAGATGTAGAGGTAGCGTGCCGACGGCGATCACATCGACTTCGGAACCATTTCCCACACGCATCGTCACCTCGTCCTTAGCCAATCTTCGTTTAATCCGTAGTCCCTGTTTCGAGTTACAAATATTAGCAACCGAACCGGTATCAAATACCCAGGTACTACTATGAGTATTAGTAAGGTACACATCAATAACATGTATATCACATATACCTTTGTTCACCTTGCCATCCTTCTTATCCGCCAAATACTTGGGGCAGTTCCGCTTCCAGTGTCCAGTCCCCTTGCAGTAGAAGCACTCAGTTTCAGGCTTGTCTCCAGACTTGGGTTTCTTCGTGGGAGTAGCAACTGTCTTGCTATTCTTCTTGAAGTTCCCCTTCTTTCCCTTGCCCTTTTTCTTGAAACTAGTGGTCTTGTTAACCATCAACACTTGATGCTCCTTTTTGATTTCTACCTTCGCAGCTTTGAGCATAGCGAAGAGCTCGGGAATTGTCTTTTGCATCCCTTGCATATTATAGTTCATCATGAAGCCTTTATAGCTTGGTGGCAGTGATTGAAGAACTCTATCAATAACACTATCCTCGTCAACTTTGCAACCAAGTTGAGTCATATGATTGTAGTACCCAGACATTCTGATCAAGTGTTCACTGATAGAACTATTCTCCTCCATCTTGCAGCTATAGAACTTATTGGAAATCTCATATTTCTCAATCCGGGCATTTGCTTGAAATATTAACTTCAACTCCTGGAACATCTCATATGGTCCATGACGTTCAAAACGTCGTTGAAGTCCCGGTTCTAAGCCGTAAAGCATGGCACACTGAACTATCGTGTAGTCATCAGACCGTGATTGCCAGACGTTCAAAGCGTCTACATTAGCGGGAGGGGGCTTGTCACCTAGCGGTGCTTCAAGGACATAATTCTTCTGTGCAGCAATGAGGATAATCCTCAAGTTACGGACCCAGTCCGTGTAATTGCTACCATCATCTTTCAACTTAGCTTTCTCTAGGAATGCATTAAAATTCAAAGGAACGGTAGCACGGGCCATTGATCTACAACAACATAGATATGCAAAAACTATTAGGACTAAGTTCATGATAAATTAAAGTTCAATTTAATCATATTAATCAAAGAACTCCCACTTAGATAGACATCCCTCCGGTCATCTAAATGATCACGTGATCCAAATCAACTAAACCATGTCCGATCATCACGTGAGATGGAGTAGTTTCAATGGTGAACATCTTATGTTGATCATATCTACTATATGATTCAAGCTCGACCTTTCGGTCTCCAGTGTTCCGAGGCCATATCTGCATATGCTAGGCTCGTCAAGTTTAACATGAGTATTCTGCGTGTGCAAAACTGGCTTACACCCGTTGTATTTGAACGTAGAGCTTATCACACCCGATCATCACGTGGTGTCTCGGCACGACGAACTTTTGCAACGGTGCATACTCAGGGAGAACACTTATACCTTGAAATTTAGTAAGGGATCATCTTATAATGCTACCGTCGTTCCAAGCAAAATAAGAAGCATAATAAGATAAAAATCACATGCAATCAAAATATGTGACTTGATATGGCCATCATCATATTGTGCTTTTGATCTCCATTTCCAAAGCACCGTCATGATCACCTTCGTCACCGGTGCGACACCTTGATCTCCATCGTAGCATCGTTGTCGTCTCGCCAACTATTGCTTCTACAACTATCGCTACCGCTTAGTGATAAAGTAAAGCAATTACATGGCGATTGCATTTCATATAATAAAGCGACAACCATATGGCTCCTGCCAGTTGCCGATAACATTACAAAACATGATCATCTCATACAAAACCGTATAACTCATCATGTCTTGACCATATCACATCACAACATGCCCTGCAAAAACAAGTTAGACGTCCTCTACTTTGTTGTTGCAAGTTTTACGTGGCTACTACGGGCTTAGCAAGAACCGTTCTTACCTACGCATACAAAACCACAACGATGTTTCGTCAAGTATGTGCTGTTTTAACCTTCACAAGGACCGGGCGTAGCCACACTTGATTCAGCCAAAGTGAGAGAGACAGACACCCGCCAGTCACCTTTAAGCAACGAGTGCTCATAACGGTGAAACCAGTCTCGCGTAAGCGTACGCGTAATGTCGGTCCGGGCCGCTTCATCTCACAATATCGCCGAAGCAAAGTATGACATGCTGGTAAGCAGTATGACTAGTATCGCCCACAACTCATTGTGTTCTACTCGTGCATATCATCTACGCATAGATCTGGCTCATGATGCCACTGTTGGGGAACGTAGTATTTTAAAATTTTCCTACGATCACGCAAGATCTATCTACCAGATGCATAGCAACGAGAGGGAAGAGTGTGTCTACGTACCCTCGTAGACCGGAAGCGGAAGCGTCAAGTGACGCGGTTGATGTAGTCGAACTTCTTCGCGATCCAACCGATCAAGCACCGAACGTACGGCACCTCCGCGTTCAGCACACGTTCAGCTTGATGACGTCCCACGAGCTCTTGATCTAGCTGAGCTTCACAGGAGAGTTTCGTCAGCACGACGGCGTGGTGACGGATATGATGTATCTACCAGCGCAGGGCTTCGTCTAAGCACTGCGACGGTATGACCGAGGTGTGTTTCTGTGGAGGGGGGCACCGCACACGGCTAGAACAATTCAACTTGTGTGTCTTTGGGTGCCCCCCTGCCCCCGTATATAAAGGAGCTAGGGGGGAGGCCGGCCGGCCCTCCTATGGTGCGGCTAGGGTGCAATCCTACTAGGAATAGGATTGCAACCTATTCCTAGTAGGAACTACCAAAGAAGGAAGAAGGGGGAAGGAAAGAGAGGGAGAGGGAGAGGGAAAGAGGGGTCGCGCCCCTCCCCTTGTCCTATTCGGACTTCTCCTAGGGAGGGGGCGCGCCACCTCCTGGCTGCTGCCCTCTCTCTCCCCTATGGCCCACCAGGGCCCACCATTCCCCGAACTACCTTCGGTACATCAAAACTCATAAACTCATAATACCGATCGTCATCAAATGTTCAGCGCGCGGACCCTACGAGTTCGAGAACTATGTAGACATGACCGAGACTCATCTCCGGTCAATAACCAATAGCGGAACCTGGATGCTCATATTGGCTCCTACATATTCTACGAAGATCTTTATCGGTCAAACCGCATAACAACATATGTTGTTCCTTTTGTCATCGGTATGTTACTTGCCCGAGATTCGACCGTCGGTATCTCTATACCTAGTTTAATCTCGTTACCGGCAAGTCTCTTTACTCGTTCCGTAACACGTCATCTCGTGACTAACTCATTAGTCTTTTGCTTGCAAGGCTTATTGTGATGTGTGTTACCGAGAGGGCCTAGAGATACCTCTCCGACATTCGGAGTGACAAATCCTAATCTTGATCTATGCCGACACCACGAATACTTTCGGAGACACTTGTAGAGCATCTTTATGATCACCCAGTTACGTTGTGACGTTTGATAGCACACAAGGTGTTCCTACGGTATTCGGGAGTTGCATAATCTCATAGTCATAGGAACATGTATAAGTCATGAAGAAAGCAATAGCAGTAAAACTAAACGATCAAAGTGCTATGCTAACGGATGGGTCTAGTCCATCACATCATTCTCCTAATGATGTGACCCCGTTGATCAAATGACAACTCATGTCTATGGCAAGGAAACATAGCCATCTTTGATCAATGAGCTAGTCTAGTAGAGGCATACTAGGGACATACTGTTTTGTCGATGTATCCACACATGTACTAAGTTTCCGGTTAATACAATTCTAGCATGAATAAAAGACATTTATCATGATATAAGGAAATACAAATAACATCTTTATTATTGCCTCTAGGGCATATTTCCTTCAATGTTCAGATCCATTATGCATATTAATATACCTCTGATCATGAACAATATTATGTCTTGTGAGTAGTTACTTTTGTTCATGAGGACATGGGAGAAGTCTTGCTATTAGTAGTCATGTGAATTTGGTCTTCATTCGATATTTTGATGAGACGTATGTTGTCTCTCCTCTAGTGGTGTCATGTGAACGTCGACTACATGACACTTCACCATTATTTGGGCCTAGAGGAAGGCATTGGGAAGTAATAAGTAGATGATGGGTTGCTAGAGTGACAGAAGCTTAAACCCTAGTTTATGCGTTGCTTTGTAAGGGGTTGATTTGGATCCATATGTTTCAGGCTATGGTTAGGTTTACCTTATTACTTCTTTTGTAGTTGCGGATGCTTGCATTAGAGGTTAATCATAAGTGGGAGGCTTGTCCAAGTAAGGACAGAACCCAAGCGCCGGTCCACCCACATACCAAATTATCAAAGTACCGAACGCGAATCAGATGATCGTGATGAAAACTAGCTCGACGATAATTCCCATATGTCCTCGGGAGCACTTTCCTTTATATAAGAGTTTGTCCAGGCTTGTCCTTTGCTACAAAAAGGATTGGGCCACCTTGCTGCACCTATTTACTTTTACCATTTGTCACTTGCTACCAATTATCTTATCACAAAACTATCTGTTACCTATAATTTCAGTGCTTGCAGAAAATACCTTACTGGAAACTGCCTATCATTTCCTTCTGCTCCTCGTTGGGTTCGACACTCTTACTTATCAAAAGGACTACGATAGATCCCCTTCACTTGTGGGTCATCAAGACTCTTTTCTGGCGCCGTTTCCAGGGAGTGAAGCGCCTTTGGTAAGTGGAATTTGGTAAGGAAAAATTTATATAGTGTGCTGAAATTTATTGTCACTTGTTACTATAGCTCAAAATCCTTTGAGGGGCTTGTTCGGGGTATCTTCACCCCGAGCAAAAGAGCAAAGAGTTGCTCCTCAACGTACTGCACCTATTGAAAATGTTTGCTTTGAGATTCCTTCGGGTATGATAGAGAAACTGCTTGAAAATCCCTATACAGGAGATGGAACACTTCACCGTGATTTACACCTAATCTATGTGGATGAAGTTTGTGGATTGTTTAAGCTTGCAGGTATGCCCGAGGATGTTATCAAGAAGAAGGTATTCCCTTTATCTTTGAAGGGAGATGCATTGACATGGTTTAGGCTATGCGATGATATGGGATCTTGGAACTATAATCGTCTGAAGTTGGAATTTCATCAGAAGTTCTACCCTATGCACCACGTTCATCGTGATCGCAATTATATTTATAATTTCTGGCCTCGCGAAGGAGAAAGCATCACTCAAGCTTGGTGGAGGCTTAAGTCAATATTATATTCATGCCCCAATCATGAGCTTTCAAGAAAGATGATCATCCAAAAAAATTATGCTCGGCTTTCTCTCAATAATCGCACCATGGTCGATAATTCTTGTTCTAGCTCTTTTATGATGAAGACTATTGAATTCAAATGGGATTTATTGGAAAGAATTAAACGCATCTCCTAAGATTGGGACCTCGACGAAAGGAGTCAGGTATGACCCCTAAGTTTGATTGTGTTAAAGCTTTTATGGATACCGATGTTTTCCGTGAGTTTAGCACTACATATGGACTTGACTCTGAGATAGTAGCTTCTTTCTGTGAATCTTTTGCTACTCATGTTGATCTACCCAAGGAGAAGTGGTTTAAATACCATCCCCCTATTGAAGTAAAAGTAGTTGAACCTGTTAAAGTTGAAGAAAAGACTATCACTTATAATGTTGATCCTGTTATTCCTACCGTTTATATTGAGAAACCACCTTTCCCTGTTAGGATAAAGGATCATGCTCAAGCTTCAACTGTAGTTCGTAAGAGTAATACTAGAACACCTACACCCTTTGTTAGGGATATTATTACTAGGTATAAATCGCCCAGGAGGGGCCGGTTTATGCCTATGAAGATTGTTTCTACTGAAGCCCAGCCGAACATGGAACAAGGCGCTTTAGTCCAAGAAGCTTAAGGCCCAAGAGGCGTTAGGGCCCATGATTTGTAAACCGCCATATGATGTGTAACTTGTGATGTAAGATAGGAAGGATAGAGACCGAGCCGGACACGTTTATGAGCCGGCCTCGGGACTCTGTAAACCGGACCGGGCGTCACCTCGTCTATAAAGGGACGACCCGACGACGGTTCAAGGCAGAGAACAACAGCTCGAGACCCAGGCAAAGCAGATTCGCTCCCTGGTCATCGAAACCCTAGCAATACTACACCAAACTAGACGTAGGCTTTTACCTTCATCGAAGGGGCCGAACTAGTATAAAATCCATGTGTCCTTGTCTGCTTTAACCCCTTTAAGCTAACCCGTAGCGATGGCCTCACGACTAAGTCCTTTTGCTAGGACATCTGCCGTGACAAAACCACGACAGTTGGCGCCCACCGTGGGGCTATGGTATGATGGTTTCGAGTTCTTGAAGGGCAGCTTTGAAGGACTCAAGGGTTACGCAATGGGCCGGATGACCAAGAGTCGTCGCGGCAAGATCTACATCGATGATGCAGGCTGGGGTCCCGAGGCCGATTCAATCGAATACGGGTACCGGGTCCCCTTTGGCGGCATCCACGTCTTCATCGGCAAGATCGGCGAACCGGGCCCTGAGCCGGACATCGTCCCCAACATCATCGAGCCGGCTCAGCGTGCGAGATCTGCCCGGATTCAGCCCGCCATGAAGCATGTCTTCGTTGGAGCAGTCCATGGAGTGCAAGCTGAAGATGGATCAGACTCTGGCGGTGAGACTATTATCTATTCTGGTGATGAGTCGTCCTCTAGAGAGACAGAATCTTTATACCTGTTGCAGGATGGCCGGTCTGAGGGCTGTTCCGATGGTGGCGGTATTCCGGACCCCCTTGATCCGCCAAACCGGGTTGCCGTTTTCATGGCCGGATCACAGCCTATGCAGCAGTCATCAACTACAGCAACGCTAACATCAGATACAGTGGGGGCTAGGGCTGGAGGCCCTGGTCCGTCACCAGCCGAGACTTTGTCCACCTTGGTCGATACTTTGATAGCACTATTAACAGCAGAGGTAGCCCAGGCCGATAAATCATAGCATGATGCGCAAGTCGCTCAGGTGAAAAGCCAGATAGATCAAGCCAAATTGGACCTAGCTGCTGAGAATACCAGGATGGTTGCGAAGTAGTCCGAGCTGGACGCTCAGGCTTACTGACTCATGTTGGATCAGACCGCTTCACAGGAGGTAATGATGAGAAGGCAACGATCTGGCCTACCACCGGTTTACGAAGCAAGGAACCTTTTTAGCACGCCAGGAGCAGGGACCAGTAACCAACCATAGGTAAACCAGGGAGGAGCACCGGGCACAGGAGCGTCAGTCCAGCCACCGGCCGCGGAGCCAACTCGCCAGGTTGTCCCGTCACAGCATGTGCCCACCCCTCCCGGTCATTATTCTAATCCATTGGATAACATAGTCGCCACCGCTTCACGACTGGTCGCCCTTCTGATTGAAGGAACATCCCCTGTAGTGGTGGAGGCACGATGGGCCAGGGAGTTTATGGAGACGGCGTTAACTCAACAGCAAGCTTATTCTCACAGCCGTGAGAGGATTCATTCAACCCCTCGCCCAAGCTAGAGTTACACTAGGTGTCTGGATGAACCGGCCGTGTCAAGCAGCGCACGGAGACGTAATCCCCCGCAGAGGGATGATCCGGCAGGAGGAGACGCAAACGCTCAGAACATGGTGGATCAGGGCAGGCAGCGCCGGGAGGCCGAGTTAATAGGGCAACACGAAGCTCGTCAGGCAACGCCGGTTCGTCCTTCTAGCTCAGTTGAACCGGGGGTTATGTCTAGCTCCCTGGGAGTGCCTTGTCTTACTCCCGTTTTGCGCAACGTAAAACCGCCCAAGGATTTTAAAGGACCGTGCAAGGTGCCCAACTACACGGCAGATCTATCCCCAGAGACATGGGTCGAAAGCTATGAGATGGCAATGGAGATGCTGGATGTAGATGATGCAGTGTACGCCAAGTATTTCACTATGATGTTGGAGGGTACAACTCGCACTTGGCTGAAGGGCTTGCCACCCAATTCCGTCGGATCATGGGCTGAATTGCACCGCCGGTTTATCAATAACTTCAAGGACACGTGCAAACAGCCAACGTCTGTCGTTGATTTAGCTGCCTGCGTTCAAGGAGAGCAGGAGTCAACAAGTAGTTGGGTGCGTCGAGTTTCAGAGATCCTACATTCCTCCAATAGCATCAACCCAAGCATATCAGTGGTAACTTTGGAAGGCAATTGCCGGTTTGAACCTTTGATGTTGAAGTTGGGACGGCTTAAGCGTAATTGTGATGACATGGGGACACTCATGGGCGCCTTAGTGAAATATGCAGATTCAGATAGTACCAAATATCCGGACTCCGATAATGACAAGGCAGGGAAGGTAAACAAGAATGGTAAAGCGCTGCAACCCAACCCGGTGAGTCAGGGATATAAGGGCAAGCGTAAAGTGGATAGAAGGCCGGATTTTGTGGCTAACACCAGTGCACAGGAGAACGACCAGCGCCTCAAGGTTAGGCCGCCCCCACGAAATGGGAGGCCGCCTATTAATCTAGAACGCCAGATGAACATACCTTGTCCAAGGCACGGTACAGCAGAAAATCTAGCCACGCACCTTTGGAAGGACTATTTTATTATGCAGGAAATCATGAACCGGTCTTGGTACGATCATGGACCAGCCGGTGAATCAGGTCCCGGTTTTCACGGGCCGGGTTATCAAGGTGGTGGATCCGGTTCAGGGTACCAAGGTAATAACAGCAACCACAATGGACACAATCAGCATAACCAAGAGCACGGCCAGGGCAGTTATAACAATCAGGGAAATCAACAGCGCCAACAGCAGCAGCAATCCGGATATCAGAGTAATCCGAAGAAGCTGAGCAGTGGGCAGTATCATGTCTTCACCACGAGCTTATGTAAACGTGATCAGAAAGTTTACAAGAGGGCAGTACATTCTATTGAACCGGCGGTGCCACGCTACCTGCATTGGTCAGAATAGCCCATTGTGTGGAGCCGAGAGGATCATCCGCCCCGGGTTCATAATCCGGGTCAGCTGGCTCTGGTGGTGGCACCTCAGGTGGGTGGCTACAAGTTTACCTAGGTGCTTATGGACAGAGGCAACATCATCAACATTCTATACTATGAGACTTTCTGGCGCATGGGGCTGACAGATAAGAAGCTTCGGCAATCCAACACAATTTTCCATGGCGTGGTGCCTGGTAAATCAGCATATCCAGTTGGTAAGATAGACTTGGAAGTCACTTTTGGAGATGAGCATGATTCTAGGTCTGAGACTTTGACCTTTGAAGTGGTAAAGATCAAGAGCCCGTATCACGCCCTCTTCGGGCGGCCGGTTTACGCTAAGTTGATGGCAAGGCCGTGTTATGTTTATCTACAGCTCAAGATGCTGGGCCATAAAGGAACCATTACGGTCCATGGGAGTCGCAAGATTGCGTTAGGATGCGAGGAAGGTGATGTAGCTTATGCCGAGGCGGTTTGTGCAACTAAGGAGCTGAAGTTTTGTAAAGATAATGTTGATCCGACAGATATGTCTCTGCTGAAAAAGCCAACCACAGAGCATGATCCGGCCTTGAAATTCAAATCAGCTGAAGAGACCAAACAGGTTGACTTTGTTCCTGGTGATTCATCCAAGCAGTTCACCATCAGTGCTAACCTAGATCCAAAATAGGAAAGCGCGCTCATCGAGTTCATTCGTGAGAATCGGGACATTTTTGCATGGAAACCTTCTGACATGCTAGGTGTATCGAGGGAACTCGCTGAGCACACTCTCAACATCGATCCTAAGTTTAAACCGGTTAAGCAATTTTTGCGCCGCTTCAATGAAGAAAGGCGCCAGGCTATCGGTGAAGAAGTGGCTAGGCTCTTGGCAGCAGGCTTTATAACTGAGGTGTTTCATCCAGAGTGGTTGGCCAATCCGGTGCTGGTGCTTAAGAAGAATGGCATTTGGCGAATGTGTGTTGATTACATAGATCTGAACAAAGCTTGCCCAGCTGATCCCTTTGCCCTCCCCCGTATTGATCAGATCATTGATGCTACGGCAGGTTGTGATCGACTAAGTTTTTTGGATGCATATTCAGGTTATCATCAGATCAAAATGGCAGTTAAGGACCACGAGAAGATGGCCTTTATAACTCCCTTTGGAGCCTTCTCCTATGTATCTATGCCATTTGGGCTTAAGAGTGCCTAGGCAACCTATCGGCGTTGTATATAGAACTCCCTTCATGGACAGATTGGGCGGAATGTTCATGCGTATGTGGACGACATTGTGGTGAAGTCCAGGAAGGAGGAAACATTAATAACATACTTGAAAGAAACCTTTGATAATCTCCGGGTTTACAAGATGATGCTTAATCCGGATAAGTGTGTTTTTGGTGTTCCGACAGGCAAGCTCCTGGGGTTCTTGGTATCACACAGGGGAATTGAAGCTAATCCGGAGAAGATCAAGGCGATTACAACCTTGGCTAAACCGGCGTGCATCAACGATGTCCAACGTTTGGCGGGCCGTATTGCGGTGCTCAACCGGTTTATCAGCCGTTTGGGGGAGAAGGCCATCCCATTTTATCAGATGATGAAAAAGATATATCGCTTTGTTTGGAGTGAAGCTGCTAATGCTGCGTTTGAAGAATTGAAGAAGCAATTAGCAGAACCACCAGTCCTTGCTGCACCAGTCGATAATGAGCCACTATTGCTGTATGTGGCTGCTAACGCCCGAGCTGTAAGCGTTGCCATTGTGGTATAGCGTAAGGAGGCAGGCAAAGAATATCCGGTTCAACGGCCGGTTTACTACATCAGCGAGGTGCTCATTGAGTCAAAGCAACGATACCCGCATTGGAAGAAATTGGTGTACGGAGTCTTCATGGCAAACCGGAAGCTAAAGCAGTATTTTCAAGGTCATCCAATCACTGTGGTCAGTTCAGCCCCTTTACGCGATATAATCCAGAACAGGGAGGCGACTGGTCGAGTTGCAAAGTGGGCCATTGAGCTTAGTGCTCACGGATTGAAATATGTGCCCCGTACTACAATCAAATCCCAAGCATTGGTGGACTTCATCAATGATTGGACGGAGCAAGAAGCACCAAAGGAGAAGCCGGATCACACATATTGGACTATTCACTTTGATGGATCCAGGCAATTAGAAGGCTCGGGGGCTGGAGTCGTATTAACTTCCCCACGAGGTGATAAGTTCTGTTACGTCCTCAGGTTAATGTTGCCTTGTACTAACAATGCAGCTGAGTATGAAGCACTCCTCCATGGTCTACGGATGGCCAAGGAGATGAATTTAAGCCGGGTTAAATGCTTTGGCGATTTAGACCTGGTGGCTCAACAAGTGTCTGGCAAGTGGGATTCCAAAGACCCACTTATGGCAGCATATCGACGAGAGGTAGACGCTGTTGCTGGACACTTCAAGGGTTATCAAGTGGATCATATAGACCGACGAAAGAATGAAGCGGCTGATGCGTTAAGCCGGCTGGGTTCTCAACGTAAACCGGTTCCACCTAATACCTTCCTGGATGTATTACATAATCCGTCGGTGCAGTTACCTTCAGAAGAGGACTTGGCTGTTCCTGATCCGGAGGCTCAATTGGTGGCGGTGCTTCATGTTATTCCGGATTGGACGCTTGCCTACCTGGCGTACATGAACCGAGGTGAGTTACCAGAGGACGAAGTCTTGGCTAGACAGATAGTCCGGCGATCCAAGTCAATGACTATTGTCAATGGAGAACTACATCATCGCAACATCTCTGGGGCGTTTCAGCGGCGTGTGTCACCGGATGAAGGCTGTGATATTCTTAGAGAGATCCACGAGGGAGATTGTGGTCATCATGCCGGTTCAAAATCTTTGGTGGCTAAAGCGATTCATCATGGGTTCTACTGGTTGACGGCTCATGCCGACGCAGAGGACTTGGTTAGAAAATGTGATGCTTGCCAGAAGTTCTCACGGCGTGCTCATATACCGGCGCAGGAGTTGAGGATGATTCCAATTACTTGGCCGTTTGCGACTTGGGGCTTGATATGGTTGGACCCTTCAAGAGATCCCAAGATAAGAAGACCCACCTTTTGGTGGCGGTGGATGAGTTTACCAAATGGGTTGAAGCGGAACCAGTCAGTAAGTGTGATGCAACAACGGCGGTTCAGTTCATCAAAAAGGTGATTTTCCGGTTTGGTTTTCCACACAGTATTATAACTGACAAAGGTACCAATCTATCCAAGGGGGCTATGGAGGAGTTCTGTCAATGAGAGCACATCCGCCTTGATGTATCATCAGTAGCTCATCCTCAGTCTAATGGCCAAGCTGAAAGAGCCAATCAAGAGATATTGAGAGGCATTAAACCCCGGCTTATGGTTCCTTTGCAAAGAACACCGGGTTGTTGGGTGGAGGAATTACCCTCTGTGCTATGGAGCATCAACACTACACCTAACAGGTCTATAGGGTACACGCCTTTCTTCATGGTATATGGAGCTGAAGCGGTCCTCCCTAACGATATCTGTCATGATTCGCCGCGAGTGGTGGCTTACGTTGAAGCTGATAATGAAAGGGCATGGCAGGATGCGTTAGACCGGCTGGATGAAGAACGGGACATGACAGCAGCTCAATCGGCGATTTATCAGTAAGATTTGCGCCGGTACCATAGTCGCCGGGTTAAAACCGGAACGTTTCAGGAAGGTGATCTGGTGCTCCGGCTCATCCAAGACCAGACAAACATGCACAAGTTATCCCCACCTTGGGAAGGACCCTTTGTGGTCAGCAAGAACCTGCACAACGGATCATACTACCTCGTCGACGTTCGAGAACATAAGGACTCACGTACAGCGGAGGAGGAGACCAGACGGCCGTGGAACATCGCTCTTCTTCGACCTTACTACACCTGAGCCATAGGCTCTGCTTTATGTACATATTTTTACAATGTATATATTATGATCAATATAATAAACCGGCGCCCCCGATAAAGCGGGGCATCAGCCGCCTTTTTTCATAAGAGTTTGTCACATGGGGGCTTCTGTGTGCAAGGGAGTACCTATGGCCTCTTAAACCGGCGACCACGTCAAGGCCATCATAAGAGCATAGCTCTGATTGCTTCGGCAATTCCCACATGATGATGAGGGGCAAAAGAGAGATTTGATGCCTAGCACAACTCAAACATAGGCCCCGATGAGCATAGCTCAAATGCTACCTGGGGGCTCCTGATGCAAAGCATCAACGAGTTGACAACCCTTGTAGTAGGCTATCAAGCCATGGCTTGGAAGCCTGGTGTATACACCTAAAACCCCGGATTAGCATGCCTGCATTAAGTAAGTCACTCCGCCCAGGTAAACCTGGTACAACCCGTTGAACGTATACACAAGTCAATCTTTATCGACCCTGAACTTGGTAACGTTAAATTGACGATCATCAAGTATTTACACAAGTCAATCTTTACAGACCCTGCACTTGGTAAAATTAACATTGATGATTTGGTTAAGGATTGAGGACCATCTTAACAGGCTTTGCAAAATGGTTAATGACAGTAGCCTGACAGCTCATAAAAAGCCTCGAATTTGGAGCCTGACAGCTCGTAAAAAGCCTTGACTACATGGTCTTATTTGCCCAAAAATTTATTTTTTATTTTTTATAGTTTTTTTTATCTTCAAGGTCATTTGTGTCCATCCAAGTCCATTGATTGAGGGAGTGGATGACTATAAAGTTGCCACTACACCTGCGTTTACAGAGCTTTAGTATGGGTTACAAACACCAGTACTAACTACAGTTAAACCGGAGTTCATCATAGCCCGGTTCGGTTTCATAATAAACCGGCAAATAATCAAGGGAGTCATCAACACTTGCACCTTGGATCATTATCTTTCCCTACCAGATTAAGGTTCATCGTGACACACTTAATCACAGGTATGATACATACTTTATACTTTATACACAGTTCAAGTTATAAACTTAGACCATGTGTTTGGGCATTATGACCCGTCCGGCGATAAACCGCCAGGACACTTTAAACATTGTTTCATGCAGAAGCAGGTGAAATAAACCATCAAAGGAATTATAAGCAAGACATAATTAAGAAGTTGCCAACTGAAGTAATCTCATGCAAAGGATAATATGTAACAACATAAAGTATTTCAGCTATCCTATTACAAGGCGCTGGAGGGCCCAAAAGAATATCAGTTTTTTTCTCAAGTATTGGGACATAAAAGTTAAACCGGCACCGGTTTAAGACTCTGCGTCAGCCTGACGTGAAGGTTGAGGATCAGCTTGCTCCGGTTCTTCGACAGTCTCTTCCAGCTGCTGGAAGTCAGTAGTGGTCCAGTCAATCTTGGTCAGCGCTCGGAAATAAACTTCATCATTCACGAGGTCTGAGGGATCAATGTCAGGGGCAAAAGTGTGCTTACGGACGGGCAGAATAAGATTTTCAATCTCATAAGCCAGACGCTCTGCCCGCACGTTCTCAGCATCATATCCCAGATGATATCTAGAAAGATCAGCCTCGTCAGCTAGTTTGCTAGCCAGAGGCCGCATATCCTTGGTTAATGCACGTAAGTCAATGCTGGAAAAGGCTGATCTGTCTTCCTTCATACTTGGTTAGCCATTCATCGCCTCTGCCGGATCAAAATCAGGCACCCAAGCTTTCGCCCGAGTTAAAGCCATCAGAGCACCCGCCCTTGCAGCCGACTTCTTCACCTCCACAAGGCGGGCAGGCAGAATGGACAGTTTTTCCAAAGTACCCATGATTGTGGTCGGAGCCGGTTTGTTATGCGAGGCAGCACAGACAGCCCTCTGAGCGCCGGAATATAACTGCTCCACTAGAGTATATGCGGCCTTCAGTTTCTTTTGCATGTCATCGCCAAGATGAGCAATGCGTCGTCCTGCATTCAAAAGTATGAGTTAAACCAGAACGGTACAAGATTGCAATGTTTAGGGCTATGTTAATAGTACTTACCAAAGATGGCAGTCGTCATGGCATTTATCTACTGCTTCAATCTGGACAATTCCTCTGTCACCGGATTAAGAGCAACCTCTGCATTAGTGGCTCTCTTCTCCAAGGCAGCCTTCTCAGCATCCCAATCTGACCGCTCTTGTTCAAAGTCTTTCTTCAGTTTTTCTATTCTTGCTAAAGCAAGTGTCAGCTCGTCTTTGACTTTGAGAGCAGCAGTTTCTTGGAACTTCAAAGTATCGCGGAGCTCAGTGACTTCAGAGTTTTTCTGGTTCAAGTCAGTCTGCCAAAAGGAAATCACATTATATATTCATGAGGCATCTCAGTCAAGTCCCAAGCACATAACAAGTTATGCACTTGACACTTGGGGGCTAATGTATATTTGTAGTGAAACAGACATTTTTCAGACAAGTCCCAAGCACATAAACAAGTTATATGCTTGGAACTTGGGGGCTAATGTGACATCATTCAAAGCAGAATACAAGCTGAAGTCTCGGTTCATCCTACAGGAGTAAACCGGCCCTTGGGGACTACATATGTGCAAAAACAAACTGTCTACTGGATCTACTAAAGTTCCGGTTCACCTTAAAAGGCTAAACCGACACTTGGGGGCTACGACAGAATAAGGATAAGTTACAAGATGCAAGCAGAAATAGAAGACAAGCCAAAGGCATAGAGGTTACCTCATAGCGCTCCTTCATCAAATTTACCAATCCAGCTTCATGATCTCGGCTAGTGTACAGCCGGTTTAGATAGCCGGAATGGAGTTCTTGGGCACTGAGCTCTGCGTAGCTGGACAGATCAGTACTCCACTTGCCTTTGTCCTTGCTGAGAACTTCATCCTTGGCGGTATGCTTGGACAAAGCGATAGGCTCACCGGGAGCAGTAAAGCCAGTCCTAGTGATTTCAACATCTCCAGTTGAAGCGGCCGTTTGCTTGGTGGGACTAGCAGGAGCAGGGCTAGGTCGGACAGGACTGGCCGGTTCAAGGTCATGGTCCATTGGATCGCTCCCTTGATCAATAAAGACTTCATGATCCATAGGAGGAGGATCATCATGCGGAATATCAACATTGTCTTCAGAAAGTTCAACAAGTTCAGGATTTTCTGCCGGTTCAGGAATTGTATTATCGACTGCCGGTTTACTCAGTTTGGCCTTTTTGCTAGGCTTGGGTTTACTGCGAAAGATAAAGATAATTAAAATCAGAAGAGTCAAGGCAAAAGTTAAACCGGACAAAATGAAAAGCAGCTTACCCAGGAACAATCTTGAGAGGAGGAATCTGAGTGGCTGTTGATTTGCCAGAAGATGAATGAGGAGTTTCCTGATAATTCGAATCAGACGGATTAAGGGGTTGTCGAATAAGACCTGCTTTGGGGTAAAGAGCATCTGGAGTGAGTAAAACCTCGGAACAACGCCTCCAAGCTGGAGTGTGCGGTAATCCCGTGGATTCAATAGCGTGACCGCTATCACGAGTGGTGCGGCGAGCTTCATGTTGCTGTTTCTTCAAAAGAAAGTTTGTATCCAAATAAGCGAAAGGATGAGAAAACTGTACTTTCTGGCTTGTCCGACGAATTTTTGGTAGTGGCAGCGGTTCTGAACCGGAAGAAAGAGTAATTACCTCAACATCGTCCGCTTTACTGCCTTCGGCGTGTCCCTGGGAATAGTCATTGTTAATAAAACTACAGATAAAGAAAAGACAAAGAAGTCAAAAGAATCAGGTGGTACCTCGGAGGCCGGTTCATCTTCTTCCGCATTGGATCCATACGCGGCAGTATTCTTCTTCTTGTTTTTCTTGACAGCCTAGGTCTTCTGGCGAGGTGCTTTCGCCGTTTTATCCTGGGCCTTCCTTTTCCACAAAGGATCATTGTCCTATGGAAAGAAATAAAGACACTTCAAGACAAGTGCTGCAGATGGATTAAAACAAAGCAAAACAATAGGGTAGAGATTTTTACCGATGGTGGTTTGTTGGTCATGCAGAAGGGTGCCAAGTCGGTCTGATTGCAAGCTTCTATAGGCAAATTCAGCAGCTTCTTGACGGATTCATTGATCTCGTTTTCTGATAACACCGCTTCTGTGTGGTGCAAAGGATCTTTTGGATTCCCAGTATACTCACACATTTAACCGGAACGCCGGCTTAGCGGGAGAACACTCCAAGAAATCCAGCAGCGGACGAAGTCAACCCATGTCAGACCATTAGCCATAAAGGCCCTGAGCTTTGAAAGCTGAGGGGCATACTGAACTCGTTCCTGGGCACTTAGCCGCTGTGGAAAGGGGTGATTCTCTGGAAGACGGTGGGAGCGATAACCCGGCAATGGATTCTCATCTTCCGGGGAAGTATCTAAGCAATAGAACCAAGTCTGATTCCAGTCCTTTAGATGGCTGTGGAGACTGGCGTGAGGAAAACTAACATCCTTCCTTTTCTGAATAGTCATCCCGCCAAGTTCAGTGTTTGGACCGTCATGAAATTCCGTGCGACGGTTTAGGTGAAAGAAATCCTGGAATAATTCAACTGACGGCTCCTCTTGCAGATAAACTTCACAAAAGACTTGGAAATTGCAAATGTTTGACACAGTGTTGGGACCAAGATCTTGCGGATGAAGCTGGAAATTTGCTAACACGTCACGGAAGAACTTTGACCCGGGAGGGCTAAATCCCCGGGCTAAGTGATCAAAGAAGACGACAACCTCTCCCTCTTTGGGTTTTGGAGGACATTCTGATCCGGGAACCCTCCAGTGAAGGACAATTTTTGGGCCTAAACCACCAACTTTGGCCATTTTATCTAAATCCTCCTCAGTAATCCGGGATTGGACCCAGTTGCAGGAGACAAACTACTTGGCTTGAGTGGCCATTTTTTCGGAAGGAACATTCTGAAAATACAATGAAGAGCCGGTTTACAATCTAAGCAAGTTTAAACCGGCATGCTCTATAAAGGTACTGGTCTAAACGGCGGTTTAGGCAGAGGCCTAATGGTATCTACCGGGTTAAAAATATCTAGAACATCTATAACAATGGCATCTACCGGATTATAGAGTCTGAAAAAGCTAAACCGCCAACAAGGGTAAACAAGACACATATATGAAGTTATGAAGAAACAGCTTTCACACAAACATCAGTGAAATATGGATCTACAGCATGCTAGAAATTCAGAAATATTCAGGTGATATTCAGCGGACCGACGAAAGCTCTAGCAGATGCAATCTAAACTGGTATTACAGGGAGAAAAATAAGTATACTAGCAAAGCGGGATTACTGCTGTGATGTGGAGACAAGAAGACTAGATCTACATTGATTCATGGAGCCGTAAGGAAGAATCGTGAAGGACAACGCCTACCCGCAAGCTCGTATGAAGGAACCCTAAAACAAGATCTATGAGCGGGATAAGGAGAGGACGTACCCGAGGCGACGGGTGCGGAGAAGCACCGGTGAGTTTCTGAACCGATCAGGTTGATGCAGCGGCCAAGACCCGACGGAGATGCCGAGCTTGACCACGGCGACGGAGCTCGAGCGCGAACGGATGGAGGAAGAAGAAGAAGAGGCAAAGGGGAAAAAGAGATGCCCCTCTGCCCTATTTGTAAGCCGAAGGATAAAACGGCAGGCGCAGGAATCGAGGAGCCAAAAAAGTAGATACAAGACGATACTATCTCCTCGATCTTCGGAGCTTTTAATGAAAAAATAAAAAACAGGTACAAGTATTAAGTGAGCAGATGACGTCACAACGGATTAAATGCGATCTGAGAAGATGACGTCACGCCGGTTTATGAAGCACTTGAAGCCGCGGAAGGGGATATCTTTACAAGACGTTGAAGATTGACATGAACAGGTTCAAATCAATCTGGGGCCTAATGTCAGGGATATTATTACTTGGTATAAACCGCCCAGGAGGGGCCGGTTTATGCCTATGAATATTGTTTCTACTGAAGCCCAGCTGAACATGGAACAAGGCGCTTTAGTCCAAGAAGCTTAAGGCCCAAGAGGCGTTAGGGCCCATGATTTGTAAACCACCATATGATGTGTAACTTGTGATGTAAGATAGGAAGGATAGAGACCGAGCCAGACACGTTTATGAGCCGGCCTCGGGACTCTGTAAACCGGACCGGGCGTCACCTCGTCTATAAAGGGATGACCCGGCGACGGTTCAAGGCAGAGAACAATAGCTCGAGGCCCAGGCAAAGCGGATTCGCTCCCTGGTCATCGAAACCCTAGCAATACCACACCAAACTAGACGTAGGCTTTTACCTTCATCGAAGGGGCCGAACTAGAATAAAATCCCTGTGTCCTTGTCCGCTTTAACCCCTTTAAGCTAACCCGTAGCGATGGCCTCACGACTAAGTCCTTTTGCCAGGACATCTGCCGTGACAAAACCACGACACCCTTTGAGCAAATTAAAGTTGAACCTAGTGTTGCTATGGTTAAAGATCTCTTGGTAGAAGATTTAGATGGACATGTTATTTACGTCCAAGAAGATTCTGCTAGAATAGCCAAACCCAATGCTAGGAATAAACATAAACCTATCGTAGGCTTGCCCGTTATCTCTGTTAAGATAGGAGATCATTGCTATCATGGTTTATGCGACGTAGGTGCTAGTGCGAGCATTATCCCTTTTGATTTGTATAACGAAATTATGCATGATATTGCACCTGTTGAGTTAGAAGGGATTGATGTTACTATTAAGCTTGCTAGTAGAGATACTATTTCACCAGTTGGGATTGTTAGAGATATTGAAGTCTTGTGTGCGAAGGTTAAATACCCTGCTGATTTTCTTGTTCTTAGTTTCCCACAAGATGCTTTCTGTCCCATTATATTTGGTAGACCCTTCTTGAATACCGTTAATGCCAAGATATACTGTGTGAAAGATATTGTCACTGTTGGATTAGGGGATATGTCTCATGATTTTAACTTTGCTAAATTCCGTAGACAACCCCTTGAAAAGGCACCACGCAGTAAGGATGAACTTATTGGTCTTGCTTCTATTGCCGTTCCACCTAATGATCCTTTAGAACAATACTTGCTAGACCATGAAAATGATATGCATATGAATGAGAGAAGGGAGATAGATGAAGTATTCCTTACACAGGGACCCGTATTGAAAAACAACTTGCCTGTTGAAATCGTAAGGGATCCTCCTCCACCCATGGGTGATCCCGTGTTTGAACTTAAACCTTTGCCTCATAATCTTAAGTATGTTTATCTTGATGAAAAGAAGATATATCCTGTTATTATTAGTGCTAACCTTTCAGAGCATGAAGAAGAGAGATTATTGAAAACTCTGAAGAAGCACCGAGCTGCTATTGGATATACTCTGGACGATCTTAAGGGCATTAGTCCCACTATATGTCAACACAAGATAAAATTGGAAGAAAATGCTAAGCCGGTTATTGATCATCAGTGACGGTTAAATCCTAAGATGAAAGAAGTGGTATGGAAGGAAATTCTAAAGCTTCTAGAGGCAGGTATTATCTATGCCATTGCTGATAGCTAGTGGGTAAGTCCTGTCCATTGCGTTCCTAAGAAAGGAGGTATGACTGTAGTCCCTAATGATAAAGATGAATTGATCCCGCAAAGAATAGTTACAGGTTATAGGATGGTAATTGATTTCCGTAAGTTAAATAAAGCTACTAAGAAAGATCATTACCCCTTGCCATTTATTGATCAAATGCTAGAGAGGTTATCCAAACATACTCATTTCTGCTTTCTAGATGGTTATTCTGGTTTCTCTCAAATACCTGTGTCAAAAGGGGATCAAGAAAAGACTACCTTCACTTGTCCTTTCGGTACTTTTGCTTATAGACATATGCCTTTTGGTTTATGTAATGCACCTGCTACCTTTCAAAGATGCATGATGGCTATATCCTCTGATTTTTTTGAAAAGATTGTTGAGGTATTCATGGATGATTTCTCCGTTTATGGAACTTCTTTTGATGATTGCTTAAGCAACCTTGATCGAGTTTTACAGAGATGTGAAGATACTAACCTTGTCTTGAATTGGGAGAAGTGCCACTTTATGGTCAATGAAGGCATTGTCTTGGGACATAAAATTTCTGAAAGAGGTATTGAAGTTGACAAAGCTAAAGTGGATGCTATTGAAAAGATGCCATGCCCTAAGGATATCAAAGGTATACGAAGTTTCCTTGGTCATGCCGGGTTTTATAGGAGGTTCATTAAGGACTTCTCCAAAATCTCCAGGCCTCTGACTAATCTTTTACAGAAAGATATTCCTTTTGTCTTTGATGATGATTGTCTAGAAGCATTTGAAATACTTAAGAAAGCATTGATCTCTGCACCTATTGTCCAGCCTCCTGACTGGAATTTACCCTTTGAGATTATGTGCGATGCTAGTGATTATGCTGTAGGAGCTGTTTTAGGGCAAAGAGTTGATAAGAAATTGAATGTTATCCAGTATGCTAGTAAAACTCTAGATAGTGCCCAAAGAAATTATGCTACCACTGAGAAATAATTTTTAGCAGTTGTGTTCGCTTGTGATAAGTTCAGACCATACATCGTTGATTCTAAAGTAACTATTCACACTGATCATGCTGCTATCAAATACCTCATGGAAAAGAAAGATGCTAAACCTAGACTTATTAGATGGGTTCTCTTGCTGCAAGAATTTGACTTGCATATTATTGATAGAAAGAGAGCTGAGAACCCAGTAGTAGATAATTTGTCTAGGTTAGAGAATATACTTGATGACCCACAACCTATTGATGATAGCTTTCCTGATGAACAACTAGCTATCATAAATACCTCTCGTACTGCTCCATGGTATGATGATTATGCTAATTACATTGTTGCTAAGTTTATACCTCCTAGCTTCACATACCAGCAAAAGAAAAAATTCTTTTATGATTTGAGACATTACTTTTGGGACGATCCACATGTTTATAAAAAGGAGTAGATGGTATTATTAGACGTTGTGTGCCTAAGCATGAACATGAATAGATCTTACGCAAGTGCCACTCCGAAGCTTATGGAGGACACCATGCGGAGACAGAACTGCACACAAGGTATTGCAATCCGGTTTTTATTGGCCTACTCTCTTCAAGGATGCCCGTAAGTTTGTCTTATCATGTGATGAATGTCAAAGAATCGGTAATATTAGTAGACGCCAAGAAATGACTATGAATTATTCACTTGTTATTGAACCATTTGATGTTTGGGGCTTGGATTATATGGGACCTTTTCCTGCCTCTAATGGGTACACACATATCCTAGTTGCTGTTGATTACGTTACTAAGTGGGTAGAAGCTATTCCAACTAGTAGTGCTGATCATAACTGTCAGGGAAACTGATCGCCCACGAACACCTATGGGACCGGATCCCCTTTTCGGTACGGAAAGGGGGGCGGAGGATGCACAAAGAGCGGATCGAGGCGAGCACGCGATCAGTTTACCCAGGTTCGGGCCGCACGGAGGCGTAAAAACCCTACTCCTGCCTTGGTTTGTATTGCGTTGTGAGCTCGGGAGCGGGAAGAACTATAGTGTTGATCGCTAGCAGCACCGAGCGTGAGAGTGATCGAAGATCCGAACCCCCCCTACGTTGCGCATGGGCCTCCTTTTATAGGTCAAAGGGGTCACCGATAGGTGGCAACGCAGGTGAGGGTAAAAACATAAAAACGGTGGCAGTTGGAATAGTGTATGCATAGTGCTCTATACCTAACCCTGACGGCAGGGGACAAGGGAATTAAATGCCCGTCGTCGTCGCCCCAAACAGTGCAAAAAGCGTCCGTCAGGGCGCCTCCGTCCGCCACGATGGTGGCCTCGTCATCGCAGCTCGCCACCGTGTACCCCAGGCTGCACAACCTTCCTCCACGTGCGCCTGGAAGGGCCCCAGGGCGACACGTGGGCGGATGAGCTGGAGCGCGGGTACCTAGTGGAAGTTTGCCGCGGCAAGCGCCTTGCCGCCGCCGCCATCTTGTCGCGCCTGGGATCTTGTCGCTCTCCGGGCCTTGCCGGGACGCGCGGCGCGTCGCGGCGAGTTTCTTGAAATGCCGTGTTTGGCCTTCCCGGCAAGATTCTCTTGCCAGGGTCTTGTACCAAAGAGGTGGTCTTGAGCCTTGAGTGGCCTTCCCGGCAAGCTCCTCTTGCCGGGGTCTTGTTTCTTTAACTTGAATACTTTGTTCTTGAATGGCTCCAAAGGAACCACAGTGGGCCTTGGTGGGCGTGCGGCAAGCCCTGCCACGGGGCGCTGCAACTGCCCGTGCACAAGTTCGGGATACTAAGGTACCCCTACTTTAGTACACCGACGATGTCGGGGAAACTGATCGCCCACGAACACCTATGGGACCGGAGCCCTTTTTCCGTATGGCAAGGGGGGCGGAGGATGCACAAAGAGCGGATCGAGGCAAGCACGCGAGCAGTTTACCCAGGTCCAGGCCGCACGGAGGCGTAAAAACCCTACTCCTGCCTTGGTTTGTACTGCGTTCTGAGCTCGGGAGCGGGAAGAACTATAGTGTTGATCGCTAGCAGGACCGAGCGTGAGAGTGATCGAAGATCCGAACCCCCTCTACCTGGCGCGCCAAAGATGTTGGGGAAACTGATCGCCCACGAACACCTATGGGACCGGAGCCCCTTTTCGGTACGGCAAGGGGGTGGAGGATGCACAAAGAGCGGATCGAGGCGAGCACGCGAGCAGTTTACCCAGGTTCGGGTCGCACGGAGGCGTAAAAACCCTACTCCTGCCTTGGTTTGTATTGCGTTCCGAGCTCGGGAGCGGGAAGAACTATAGTGTTGATCGCTAGCAGCACCGAGCGTGAGAGTGATCGAAGATCCGAACCCCCCCTACGTTGCGCATGGGCCTCCTTTTATAGGTCAAAGGGGTCACCGACAGGTGGCAACGCAGGTGAGGGTAAAAACGTAAAAACGGTGGCAGTTGGAACAGTGTATGCATAGTGCTCTATACCTAACCCTGACGGCAGGGGACAAGGGCATTAAATGCCCGTCGCCGTCGCCCCAAACAGTGCAAAAAGCGTTCGTCAGGGCGCCTCCGTCCGCCACGATGGTGGCCTCGTCATCGCAGCTCGCCATCGTGTACCCCAGGCTGCACAGCCTTCCGCCACGTGCGCCTGGAAGGGCCCCAGGGCGACACATGGGCGGATGAGCTGGAGCGCGGGTACTTAGTGGAAGTTTGCCGCGGCAAGCGCCTTGCCGCAGCCGCCATCTTGTCGCGCCTGGGAGCTTGTCGCTCTCTGGGCCTTGCCGGGACACGCGGCGCGTCGCGGCGAGTTTCATGAAATGCCGCGTTTGGCCTCCCCGGCAAGCTCCTCTTGCCAGGGTCTTGTACCAAAGAGGTGGTCTTGAGCCTTGAGTGGCCTTCCCGGCAAGCTCCTCTTGCCGGGGTCTTGTTTCTTTAACTTGAATACTTTGTTCTTGAATGGCTCCAAAGGAACCACAGTGGGCCTTGGTGGGCGCGCGGCAAGCCCTGCCACGGGGCGCTGCAACTGCCCGTGCACAAGTTCGGGATACTAAGGTACCCCTACTTTAGTACACAGACAATAACACCTCTATTAAGATGCTTAAAGAAGTTATATTTCCGAGGTTTGGAGTCCCTAGATATCTAATGACAGATGGTGGTTCACACTTTATTCATGGTGCTTTCCGTAAGATGCTTGCTAAATATGATGTCAACCATAGAATTGCATCACCTTATCACCCTCAGACTAGTGGTCAAGTTGAATTAAGTAACAGGGAGTTGAAATTAATCTTGCAAAAGACAGTTAATAGGTGTAGAAAGAATTGGTCCAAGAAACTAGATGATGCATTATGGGCCTATGGAACTGCATACAAAAATCCTATGGGTATGTCTCCATATAAGATGGTATATGGAAAAGCTTGTCACTTACCTCTTGAGCTAGAACATAAGGCATATTGGGATATCAAAGAGCTCAATTATGATTTCAAACTTGCCGGTGAAAAGAGGCTATTTGATATTGGCTGTCTCGATGAATGGAGAACCCAGGCCTACGAGAATGCCAAGTTATTTAAAGAAAAAGTTAAAAGATGGCATGACAAAAGGATACAAAAGCGTGAGTTCAACGTAGGTGATTATGTTTTGCTATTCAACTCTCGTTTAAGATTTTTTTGCAGGAAAACTCCTCTCCAAGTGGGAAGGACCTTACGTTATCGAGGAGGTTTATCGTTCCGGTGCCATAAAGATCAACAACTTCGAAGGCACAAATCCGAAGGTGGTGAATGGTCAAAGGATCAAACATTATATCTCAGGTAATCCTATAAATTTTGAAACTAATATTATTGAAACCATAACCCCAGAGGAATACATAAGGGACACTTTCCAGAATGATTCAGCCTCCGAAAAGAAGAGGTACGTGATACGGTAAGTAAACCGACTCCAAAACAATTCTAAAGGCAATTTTTCTCCGTTTTGGAATATTTAGAAAAATAGAAAAATGAACCGCAGTCCGGAGGAGACATGGGGCCTCCTCGAGGGTAGGGGGTGCGCCCCCCTTCCAAGGGCGCGCCCCCTGCCTCGAGGGCACCCCGTTTGTCCCCTGGACTCCATTTTCTTGTGGGTTACTCCTTATGTTCGGGACAAACTCATTATATATATTGCCGAAGGTTTTGACCTCTGTATCACGCAGAATTCCTCTGTTTTCGTTTCGAGCTGCTATTTTCGACAGATCTAGATCATCATGGCGTCCTCCAACACCCCCAAGGACAAGTTCTTCGAGAAGGTCATCAACCCCTACCTTGCAGAGGTGCTGCACCACCCCAAAACCATGGAGTTGCATGAGGGGGGTGCTGCACATCCGTGATGTTGAGGGGCCGAGAAGGACCGTAAGCGTGGAGACAAGACTCGAAGCAATGGAGCAACAAGTTTTCAAGTGCCAAGGTATGGTGGAACGAGGACTCGACGCTAACCACATGATGATATCGGAGCTTGCCGACAACCTGAAGATGGACTCGAGGATCTTCGGGGAAGCCATCTCTAATCTTCAAGAGAAGATCGATCACCTCCAAGCCCAGATCTATGACCTGCAGAACCAAAACTGTGAGTATGAATATAGATTCAAGAATATGAGTTTGGCTGCAGATTTGAGTATCCCGGAGACTCGATCATCCTTCTATGATGGTGATCCCATACCTTGGAAGAACAACAAGCCTACATCAACAACAACTCCATCATCACCACCCCCGAAGAAGGAGACATAATCACATGGGTATGGGCACTCCCCTTGGCAACTGCCAAGCTTCGGGGAGTGACCCCGATATCGTATCACCATCACTCCTATCTTTACCGTTTTACTTAGTTCGATCCTTTTGGTAGTATCTTGATCTTTTAGAATAAAGTTAGCATGATCTAGTTGTGAGCTTCATCCTTTGTAATCGAGTCCGTGAGATATATAATAAAGATTAGTGTTGAGTCAAGGGCTTGATTTCCTCACTTGGGTCATGATAAAAAAAGAGTATCAAAGAGATCATAACGATCTTATGGGAAGTAATGACTTCACATACATGAGTATGACAAATAAAAGTTGTTGGGAGGTGACAAACATAGTTTTGGTCATCGTTGCAATTAATAGGAAGTAATAAAAGAAGAGAGGCTTCACAAACAAGTATACTATCTTGGACATCTTTTATGATTGTGAGCACTCATTAAAGTATGACATGCTAAAGAGTTGATGTTGGACAAGGAAGACAACATAATGGGTTATGTCTTCTTATATCCGAAATAAAGTATATTGTCATGGATCTTGCAACATGTTGAGCTTGCCTTTCTCCGTCATGCTAACCAAAACTCCTTGCACTAAGTAGAGATACTACTTGTGCTTCCATATATCCTTAAACCTAGTTTTGCCATGAGAGTCCACCATACCTACCTATGGATTGAGAAAGATCCTTCCAAGTTAGTTGTCATGTTGTAAATCCGCTAAAATATGTATGCTTTATTAGTGTGGGAGAAATTAGCTTTATACGAGCTTGTGATATGGAAGTAATAAAAGCGACGGACTGCATAATAAAGGTCCTTATCACAGGTGGCAATATAAAGCGAAGTTCTTCTTTGCTAAGACTTTGTGCATCCAACCATTAAAACACATGACAACTTCTGCTTCCCTCTCCGAAGGTCCTATCATTTATTCTTGTCTTATAAGTGTCAAGGTGAAATCCACCTTTCCTTTTTCAATTTATCCTTTGGCAAGCACATTGTGTTGGAAAGATCCTGACATATATACCCACTTGGATGTAAGTTTTCATGATCTATTACTGTTGACATTACCCTTGAGGTAAAAAGTTGGGTGGCAACACCATAAGCCCCTATCTTTCTCTGTGTCCGATTAAAACTCCATAAACATAAGTATTGCGTGAGTGTGAGCAATTGTGAAAGACTATATGATAGTTGAGTATGTAGGCTTGCTGAAAAGCTCTTATATTGACTCTTTCTGATGTTACGATAAATTGCAATTGCTTCAATAACCGGGACCAAAGTTTGTTAGTTTTCAATGAAGTTTATGATGCATACTTGATATTGTGGATGAATTGTTACTTTAGCATAATGATCATATGAATATATTAATATAAGTTGCTGTTATGAGAATGATCATGATGCCCTCATGTCCGTATTCTATTTTTATCGACACCTCTATCTCTAAACATGTGAACATACTTTTCGATATTGGCTTTCGCTTGAGGACAAGCGAGGTCTAAGCTTGGGGGAGTTGATACGGCCATTTTGCATCATGCTTATAAGTTGATATTTATTGCATTATGGGCTGTTCATACATGTTTTGTCACAATACTTATGCCTTTTCCCTCTTATTTTGCAAGGTTTACATGAAGAAGGGGGAATGCGGGCAACTGGAATTCTGGGCTGGAAAAGGAGCAAACTCTCGAAACCTATTCTGCACAACTCCAAAAGCCCCGAAACTCCACAGAACATTTTTTCGGAAAATATAAAAAATATCTAGCGAAAGAAATCCACGAGAGGGGCCACTGACTGGCCTCGAGAGTGGGGGGCGCGCCCCCCTTCCCAGGGCGCGCCCCCTGCCTCTAGGGCCAGCTGGTGGGCCCCATTTGCCCATCTTATCCTATATGAAGCATTTTGACCTAGAAAAAATCAGGAGGAGGCTTTCGGGACCAGACGCCGCAGTCTCGAGGCGGAAACCAATCTAGGGCTCCGGCAGAGCTGTTCTGCCGGGGATACTTCCCTCCGAGAGGGGGAAATCATCACAGCCGTCATCACCAACAACTTTCCCATCTTGGGGAGAGCTATCTTAATCAACATCTTCATCAACACCATCTCCTCTCAAACCCTAGTTCATATCTTGTATCCAATCTTTGTACCCAAACCTCAGATTGGTACCTGTGGGTTGCTAGTAGTGTTGATTACTCCTTGTAGTTGATGCTAGTAGGTTTATTTGGTGGAAGATCATATGTTCAGGTCCATTATGCATATTAATATACCTTTGATCATGAACAATATTACGTCTTGTGAGTAGTTACTTTTGTTCCTGAGGACATGGGAGAAGTCTTGCTATTAGTAGTCATGTGAATTTGGTCTTCGTTCGATATTTTGATGAGATGTATGTTGTCTCTCCTCTAGTGGTGTCATGTGAACGTCGACTACATGACACTTCACCATTATTTGGGCCTAGAGGAAGGCACTGGGAAGTAATAAGTAGATGATGGGTTGCTAGAGTGACAGAAGCTTAAACCCTAGTTTATGCGTTGCTTCGTAAGGGACTGATTTGGATCCATATGTTTCATGCTATGGTTAGGTTTACCTTAATACTTCTTTTGTAGTTACAGATGCTTGCATTAGAGGTTAATCATAAGTGGGAGGCTTGTCCAAGTAAGGGCAGCACCCAAGCGCCGGTCCACCCACATACCAAATTATCAAAGTACCGAACGCGAATCAGATGATCGTGATGAAAACTAGCTCGACGATAATTCTCATATGTCCTCGGGAGCGCTTTCCTTTATATAAGAGTTTGTCCAGGCTTGTCCTTTGCTACAAAAAGGATTGGGCCACCTTGCTGCACCTATTTACTTTTACCGTTTGTCACTTGCTACCAATTATATTATCACAAAACTATCTGTTACCTATAATTTCAGTGCTTGCAGAAAATACCTTATTGAAAACTGCCTATCATTTCCTTCTGCTCCTCGTTGGGTTCGACACTCTTACTTATCGAAAGGACTATGATAGATCCCCTACACTTGTGGGTCATCAGGAGGTGGTGTAGAGAGGACTCCAAGGATGAAGGCATTTGTAGATATTGTTGGAGCTGGTGGAGTGGAAATTGGAGGTGGCACTGAAGCTGTAGCTGCTGGTGCTGATGTGGTAGCTCTAGTGTCAGGTATGGGCACTACAGCAGACCTCTCACCTCTAGGCACTCTCTGAAAAGCATCTGTGGTAGCCTGCCCTTTCCTCTCCTCTGTTTCCTCCTGGAGATGCTCAAAAGTAGCTTGTATCTCAGTTACTTTCAGATCAAGATCATAGAACTTGGTTTCAATGATCCTCTCCAAGCTCTCCTGATTTTGAGTCAGGGTGGCCAAGCCCTTCTCAATCCTAAAAGTTGCTTGAATCAGATAAGCAAGCTTATCTTGTTTTGACTTTAAGAACACTTGAGATGCCTCCTCAACACTTGGCATCTTTGCAGCCTCCTCAGCCTTTGCCTTCTCCCTCTTTTCTTGTGCTTGCACAGATGTGGGATCATCCTCATTCATCATCATCATCATCTATCATAGATGGCTTGCCAATCACTCTGGCTGTGGTCTTTGTAGTCCTCTTCTTTTTTCCTGCTGGCTCATCATCTCTGGTTTGAAGAGTGAACACCATTGTTTCTTGAGTTGATGCTCTGGCCTTTGACATTGGGGCTCTTTTGGCAGGCACCTTCTTGTTCAGACCAGGCTTTGTTGAAGCAACTGTGCCATACTCCTTCTTGGTCACTTTATTCTTTGTAGTGGCCTCTCAGCCACAAAATCCTCTTCACTATCAGAAATTTTCTTCTTCCCTGACTTGGTAGCAGCCTTTGGAAGGTTACTTGGAGTCCTCCTGCTACTCTTATAGTAGCTGCTATTTGAGGGACTAGAGCCCTCACTCAACTGTGCTTGCTCCTCAGACCTGTTCTGGCCGTCACTTTGATCAGACATGGCTGACACTGAAAGCCGACCCTGTTAATAGATGTAGATGAGATAGAGTGGATGAGCATCACAAAGTGCAGAGTTTTTGCAAAACAAATGAGTCAAAATCTTAGTTTTGGGTTTCTACAGAAAGCATTTCGAAGCTATCGATTTGTTAAACTCGGTGACATCGAAGCAACTTTGGAGTCTAAACTAGTGAAATTAGTCAGACCGAGACATAGTTCGGTGACTCCGAGTTTGCTAGGGTTTCGCTGAGAATTGAACTCGGTCACACCGATTTGCAAGTTTTGGTCAGACGGAACCTTACATGTGCAATGGCCTAAGCCAAATCGGTGAGACCGATTTCTACAGCTCGGTCGGTCCGAGATGAGTTCGGCGGAAACCTAAACCTAAAACTTTGAATCAAACCTAATCTAAGGGATGATTTATCTGGATGGATTGATTTCATACGTGGTAAAGAACATGGCAAAGTAATGTGTTAAGAATCGGAGTAAGGAATTAGCACAAAAGATTGAACTCATACCCTAGTTCGGTGGCGAGTTCGCTACGGCGGCAACAGCGGGGTAGAATCCCGTTGACGGCGACGGAAACCAGCGGCGGGAGGTCGCTGGCGGCGAGAAGACGATCCGGAGACCCGAGACGGTAGAGCAGGACACGCGCGAGATGGAGGGTTTTGAAGAAATTTCCAAAATCTCACCCGTATATATATATATATATATATATATATATATATATATATATATATATATATATATATATATATCCTGACCCTGCCGGTGTGACCCAGTGGAACAACTCGGCGGCACCGAGATGTAGAATCGCAAGCGGTTACTGCAACTCGATGTGACCGAAAAGTTCAAATCGGTTGCACCGAGATTGAAAACCTAGATCAACTCAGTGAACTCGGTGTGACCGGAGTGGATGAATCAGTCAAACCGAAATGCACCGAGAGGTTTTGGAAGTTTAAGTCTATGGCGAATCGGGGCTCCGAGTGCTCCTCACAGAGTGGTTCAAATCTGACTTGATCAAACTTCGTGATGTAGCATGAATAGAGTTTGAGACGACAAAAGCATAGATAGTTCGAGGAGGTTCTTAGGCATTCTTGTCCATCCATTTGGCAAAACAAAAAGAGCCAAACAATCAAAGCAACAAATGGATGTCGTCGAATGAGTAAAATATGCAACCAACATGCTCACATAATAAAATGGCAAATGAAATATGTGGCAAAGCATGCACAAACACTCTAGCATCTATCAAGCAATTGGCGATGACTAGGTCATCTATATATGAGTATATTGACTTAGGAGCCAAATGAGAACATTTGATCATAGGTCATACTCATCGTTTAAGCACAAGTGGGGTTGCCACTTTTACATAAAGCATTGTTGTGTTCACACCATTAGAGTTGCTTTAGCTCAATTCTTAGAGTAAAGCTCCCCCTAGATGTGATATCCCCCCTAAGAGGGATGAACTAACCTTGGGTTTTGTCGATGATGAGTTCATGTAGATGTTGAAGATGTGGATGCTCAATGTTAATGTAGATCATTTGGAGCAATCCATTGGAGTGAGTTACACTTTCAATACCTACACGGGTTAGTTGTAACAGCCTGGATTTTCCCTTTTCTTTTTCTGATGATTTTCTTGGATTTCTTGATTTTATTTGCTTTTCAGTGGCTATGTGGTTCTGAAACTTGGGAAGCTAGGTTTTATAGTGGCTTGCCATCCTTCTCATCATCCCAAGACCCTGTCATTTTCATCCTTGACCCAACCCAAAATTCCTTTTCAAAGGAATAATTCTTTTTACCCTAGGTTGTGAAGCAACCTATATCTCTGTCATTCTAAAAATTCCCAAGTAATTCTCACAAATTGTTTGGGTCATATCTTGTTCAAATATGGCAAAACATTTCATTGCCATGTTCAAAAATAATCCTCCAATAATCATTTTCCTATTCTGCCCTAAATGGCACTTTGTGAAGCAAGTGCTATTTATATTTGCCCAATTGCCCCCAAACTTGGTGGACATATTTTCATGTCCATATCATTGCTCCGTGCCAATTTTCATACTCATTTGCCTAGTAATTATTTTTCAATGACTTTCCAAAGTTTCTGTCCAGAAAGGGACTTTGTGAAGGAAGTATATTCTAGGCATGTCCAAATGCGATGAAACTTGGTCACATTCTTCATTTGATCAAATCATGCATTTCTACCCAATTTGAGCTCATGGAGATCATCTATGTGAGCTCAGCTCCAAATCTTGGTTTCTGGTAAAATTTTCACTTTGTGAAGCAACCCTATTTTACCTTTCTTCATTTGAGCTGCCAATTTACCAGGGCATTCTTACATCTACATCTACTCACTCCACCAAGTTTTGACTCAATCCAGTTATCCATTTACCCTCATTAAATTCTCCAAGATTCTATCCAGAATGGAGCTTTGTGAAGCAAGTGCCACTTTGGTAACTCCAAATGGCATGAGGTTTGTACAACAACTCCATATGGTCAAATAATTCAACTCCACCAAATTGTAGCTCATGAAACTTAAGTATGTGAGTGCAACATCTTAATCTCTAATTCTGGCCAATTTTGCACTTTCTACAGCAACCCCCAGCTAAACTCCTCTTCTTAGTCTGGTTTTTGGTGATCTACATCATCATAGTGTAAGATCATCTCCAGACAAACTCTTTACCAAGTTACCCAGCTGGTTTAACCACAGGAAGATACAAACACCTTCCTGTGGTTTCACTTTGGAGCTAAGTGCAAATCTCTTCTTTGCCCTTGGACCAATTTCTTTCTTTATCTTTACTAAGGGCACTTAGGTCATCCTACTGGACACAGTTTGCCACTCCAAAGCGCGCCGCTTGCGCCAGTGCGTGTGGTGATCACCCCTGCGTCATGCACATCACGCGCTCTGGAACGGTTGGGCCACTGTGCTCGTCGCCTCCCTCCTCGTACCGACCTCAAACCATGTCCTGGAGCTCCCCCGTGCTCGACTGCACCGCCGTGCATCACTGCATCGTCGTGGCTCACCGGCAGCGCGCCGTCACAACAGTGCCACTGCGGTGAACGGCTTCTGACCTCCATTAGAGCACTGCTCCAGCTCGCTAGTGCTCGTCCAGAGCCCTCTCCTCGCCTATATAAAGACCCCTCGACCTCTCCCGAACCTCACCAGCCCCTCCCCCGTCTCATTTAGTCACCAGGATTGCCTCACGTCGCCGGAGTTCTTCTCTGTCCGCCATGGCCGCCTCGGTCTCGGCCTAGATCCGGCCAACCCAAGCCCCCTCTCCTCCTCTCGTGTTGTCCACCGAGTTCCCCTCATCCCACCGAGTCGCCCCACCCCCTTGCCCCTCGCCGAAGTTGCCCTCAGCGCCGAGAACCTCGTCACCCGAAGCTCTCTGTAATCCTCCCGTCACCACCGACTCCTTGATACGTCCAAAACGTATCTATAATTTCTGCTTGCTCCATGCCTCTTTTGGGTGATATTGCTATGATATTTATACACTTCCATACACTTTTGATCATATTTGGACTAACCTATTAACTCAGTGCACCCCAGTGCCAGTTTCTGTTTTCTGCTGTTTTTGTATTTCAGGTTTTCCCGTCACGAAAACTGTCAGAAAAATCCCGGAAAATTATATAAAAAATCAGCATTCTGAAAGCTTCCACACGGCCGAAGTAGGGCCGGAGGGGGGCCACCAGGGCTCCAGGCGCCCTGGTGGCGCGGCCCCCCTCCTGACCGTGCCGGGGGGGCGCCTGGGCCCCCCAGGCCTCCGCTGATGCCCCCCTTTGGCATATATTTATATCGCGTCCCGAAACCCTCGAGACGGGAACCCTTTTTCGCGATCTCATCTCTGTTCCGCCGCCGCCGCGCTTCCAAGATCGGGAGCACCAGGAGAACTCTTCCCGGCACCCTGCCGGAGGGGAGGATCACCACCGGGAGCCTCTCCACCACCATGGACGCCTCCCGGATGAGTTGTGAGTAGTCTCCCTTGGACCATGGGTCCATGACCAGTAGCTATGTGATGTTCTCCTCCCCTTCTTGTGCTTCACTAATTAGACCTCGTGAGCTGCCCTACATGATCGAGGCACATATGTAATCCTTATGCTGTTGCTATGTTGAGTTTGCTGGGATCCGATGGATTGTGAGATTATGTTCAGATTGTGTTTGAGTAATATATTTGATTCACCTCTTTTATATTTAT
>LR738710.1:660891638-660937540 GCA_902687465.1 Secale cereale | reverse complement strand
TAGGTAGTGACTCCAAGAGGGAACGTTATGCTTGATTGTGGGTTCATGCCCCTCGATGACTAGTTTGAGTGACAGAAACATGAGTCTAGGGGATGTGCTGTTGCCACAAGGGGGAAAACAACGGTGCTTGTGCCCGTGGGTGCAAGGATTGTTTACTTTACGCAAAGTTCTTTTAATGCAGTTGTCTGTTGCTTTGAGTTTACACTATGGGTGGGACTCGCAACTTAATACCAGCGAGATGTTCTGGATAGATATCTCAAGGTGGATGATTAGTAGTAGATGCAGATGGATTTCGGTCTACTTGCCTTGGCGTACCGCCCATGCTTTGAACCTCTACCTTTCTTGCAACATAGTTAGCATTGGTTTGCGCACATAATTCTGTCAATTGCCCAGCTGTAATTCGTTTACCTCACATAGCTATTTTATCGTCTTTTGGGAGAGAGACATCACTAGTGAACATCATGGGATCCCGGTCCATATTACCATCATTGATCACATCCGCTATTTACTTTACGCTTTTACTTACTATTTGCAGCAATACCTATCACTATTATCACTTGCATTTGATCCTTTGTAAACGACAAGGCTGGAGGGATTGACAACCTCTCTGTACTCGTTGGGAGCAAAGTTATTTGTATCTGTGTGCAGGTCCACGTTGATTGCTAATATCTGGCGCCGTTAGCAGTTGACACCTTCTTGTTGAAACTAGGTGTCTCAAGGGAAATCGATCCTTGGTATCTTTGCCAAGGGAAAACTTCTGCTACACTGCATCTCAAACCTTCCGCTTGGGGTAACCAACGAGGGGCGAGAAGCCATCAAGCAAAGTTTTCTGGCGTCGTTGCCGGGGACTCCACTCTTCAAGATAGGGGAGTTGCACGCTATCTTTTACCTTTGCTTTTTAGTCTTGTTAGTTTACCTTTCAGTTTTGCTTTAGTATCTTTTATCGAAAATCACAAAAAGAGTTATCTTGCTTGCTTGCTACTATGGGTTCGACCGAGAACACCAAGTTGTGTGACTTCACTAGTCACAACAACGATGACTTTATCTGCACACCCATCACTACACCTGCCACTTCAGCACCTTCTTATGAAATTAAACCTGCTTTACTGAACTTAGTTATGAAAGATCAATTCTCCGGTGCTGGAGATGATGCTGCTTTACACTTGAACAATTTTGTTGAACTTTGTGATATGCAAAAGTACCAAGAAATAGATGGTAATATTGTTAAGCTTAAGCTTTTTCCTTTCTCCTTGAGAGGAGGAGCTAAAATTTGGTTTCAATCTTTGCCTACAAATAGCATAGATTCATGGGACAAGTGCAAAGATGCTTTTATTGGAAAATACTATCCACCTGCTAAAATTATCCAACTAAGGAGTAACATAATGAATTTTAAACAATTGGATAATGAACACGTTGCCCAAGCTTGGGAACGTATGAAATCTCTTATCAAGAACTGCCCTACTCATGGTTTGACTACTTGGATGGTTATCCAAACTTTTTATGGAGGCTTGAACTTTACCTCGCGGAACTTGTTAGATTCAGCCGCGGGAGGAACCTTTATGTCAACTACACTTGGTGCTGCCACGAAGCTGCTCGATGAGATGATGACCAATTATTCCCAATGGCACACCGAACGCGCTCCAACAGGTAGGAAGGTAAACTCTGTCGAGGAGATTTCCTCCCTAAATGAAAAAGTTGACTTGATGATGTCTCTACTTTCGAAGCAATCTTCTATTGATCCTCGTGATGTTCCTTTAAATTCTTTGATTGCTCAAGAACAAGTAGATGTGAACTTTATCTCTAGCAACAATTTTAATAACAATGCTTATAGGAGTAATTTTGGTAGCAATCCTAGACCGTTCCCCTCTAATTCCTATGGGAACAACAATGCTTATCCTAGCACCAAGAACTCCACTACTGAACTAGAGATTATGCTTAAAGATTTCATCACTACCCAAAAAGCTTTTAATAATAGTGTAGAAGAGAAACTAAACAAACTAGATGATCTCTCTTCAAAGGTAGACAATTTAGCCCATGAGGTAGAATTGCATAAAATTAGAACTTCTCCTCTTGAGGAGAGGAAGGTCACTCCTATGAATGCTATTCAAGTGCAAATTAATGAAAACATTAGGATGTTGGCTAAACTTAAAGAGAGATGGGCTAGAGAAAGGGAGGAAGAAGATAGAATTAAGAACCTTCCTACCCACCACACTGTTGCTACTATCCAAGTTGTTGAGGATATCCAAACTCTTAGCACCCAATGCACTCCTGGTCCCAATGGACCTATTAATGGTGATGCTATGACTATAGAAACTACCAAACAAATGAGCCTAAAGGACACCACTACCACTTTACTTGATAGTAGTGACCTTGATTTTGATAATTGCACTCTTACCGAAGTTATTGATTTCCTTCACAAGATGTCTAGAGATCCCCGCACTAGCACGCTTAACCTTGCCTTCACAGAGCATATCACTAATGCTCTCATCAAAGCTAGGGAGGAGAAACTTAGAGTAGAAGCCTCCATACCTAGAAAGCTAGAAGATGGTTGGGATCCTATGATTAAAATTAATTTGAATAACTTCTCTTGCTATGCTTAATGTGATGTTGGAGCTAGTACCTCCGTTATGCCCAAAAGAATATATGATATGCTTAAATTGAAACCTTTTGATTCTTGTTCTTTTGGTGTTCGTCTTGTTGATTCTTCCATAAAGAAACCTTTGGGGAGGATCGACGATGTTCTTATCATTGTCAATGACAACTACGTTCCCGTTGATTTTACTATTATGGATATTGAATGTGAACCTTCTTGTCCAATTATTTTGGGACGTCCTTTTCTACGCACCGTTGGTGCTATCATTGACATGAAAGAGGGGAATATAAAATTCCAATTTCCTCTCAAGAAAGGGATGGAACATTTCCCTCGAAAGAAGATTAAGTTACCTTTTGAGTCCGTTATACGGGCTAGCTATTCTTTTACTCTTGATAAAACTTGATCTCTATGCATTATGCCTAGCTTAAAGGCATAAAAGAAAGCGCTTTTGGGAGGCAGCCCACAATGAATAAAATTTTATTTTGCTTTTGTTGTGTCTTGATGTTGTTACTACAGTAGCATCATCATTGTATCTTTACTTTTCAATTTTGTGCCAAGTGTAGCCTCTGATTGCAAGAAAGTTCAAAAGTTGTGACGTGCTGTCCAGGAAACAGATTCTGTCCTTGGATAGAAAAATTCATATAAAATCACCAGATCATCTTTTTGGTCTGAATTGTTTCGACAGCGTGCTCTATACAATTGTCTTTCGGGCGTCTGTTCTGAGTTTTTTGATTAGAGTTGCAGAAGTGCCCCGAAAAAATCATTTACTACCTGTTGTTCTGTTTTTCACAGATTCTGTCCTGTTTTGCCTTTCATTCATTTTGCAAACCTTGAGCTTGCTTTTTCTTTGCAAAAACCTTTTGGCAATCTTGAGAAACAGTAGACCTTCAAGAATATCCTTTCCAGCAAGGAACAATTATTTTATTAAGGGTACTAACCTCGCTAATCAGATTATGATGAGTTATGTATGAAGGGAGTTTTCAAGTGTGCGAGGGAAGATGATAAAAAGATTCAGGAGTGTCAAACGCTCAAGCTTGGGGATGCCCCCATGGACCCCCAAGAAATATTCAAGAAGACTCAAGCGTCTAAGCTTGGGGATGCCCCCGTGCATCCCCTTCTCCATCAACATTATCAGTTCGTCTTTCGTTCCACTATATTTTTATCACTTCATGTGTTATGTGCTATGCTTGGAGCGTCTTGCTCTTAGTTTCCTTTTTAGTTTTATTTAGCTTTTCATAACGAGTCGGAACTCAGCTTTCTTTGTGTGGGAGAGAAACACGCTCCACTTCTACCTAGAACATAACATAGAATTTCCATGTTTATCTTTGCTATGTATGTTCTTGGCCTTTCAATAGCTACTATCATGTTTAGCTTTTAGTTTTCATGCTTATCTTTTTAAAGAGATTTTGTTTAGTTGGTCGCTTGAACTCTCTTTAGTTATCATGCTTATCTTATTAAGAGAGTTTGCTTCTGTTGCATTGGTTGATATGTCTATGATAAAAATGCTACGTGCATAATGGCGCTTAGTAGTTCATGTTTTCTTATGGTTAGTCTCAAATAGCTGGGGGGTTCCCAATGTGTTATTGGAGTACCAACATGATTTGTTTGCCTATGATGTGGTATGGTTTAGTAATATCTTCCTTCAAGAATTTATTTTGATCGACTTGGCGTATGCTCACGCATATTTAAGACTGTAAAGAAAGTCTGTCAAGCCTTGATGATCTTTTATTTCTGAGTAGCGATATAACTACCATGCCTGATTCAATGTTGCTTTGTCGCTCTGCATGATTATGACCATCATTGCTCTTTTAGTTGGTCGCTCCCAGTCTTTTGCTAACCTCCACCTGTACTAAGCGGACTGACTGCTTGCGCATCCAAATTCTTTTAAACCAGTTACGCCATATGAGTCCACCATACCTTCCTATACATGGTATTTACCTGCCATTCCTAACGGAGACTTTCATGTACCATCTCGAAATTATTCAAAAAAAAACATTCCTATTTTGTGCCTCTATTTTAGTTCATGAGGAAGTAGTAGTTAATTCATGATCTTTTTAAGTTGGACAAGCTTCACCCCGGGATTGCATGTCTAATGTGCAAACCCATAATACGAGAAGGAACTGGCAAAGAGTGCACCCGGCTCAAAATTAATATAACAAACAAACCCTCCTTCACGCTTTGTTCATGAGAAATCAGAAAACTTTGGCAGTGATAAACAAAGGAGATTAAGAGGATGTGATCGTCCTCATTCGGGAGCCGTTCCTCGAAACTTGTCCATCTCAAGAAGTGATTGAGTTGTCTGCTAGCATTCGTTGACGGAACATGCATGATCTAAAATAATAATTATTACCTCTGTTTTTAAAACCAAGAGCTCTGGTACATGTTTTGTCTTTGTTTCCGACTACGGGTTTTCAACCTTGCCAACAAAAGCCACGGTTCGAGAGTCTCCACCTTCTTTTAAAGCACCAACTATTAAGAGCATGATTGTCATTCTGAGTGTAATGTGCATTGTCCCAAAGTAGCATTGTCTTTTGCATGATTGTGATATCGTTTATTCTGAAATCATTGTATCTAGTCATCACTTAAACCTTGGAGGTGCCCCTGCATTTATGTTTTGCGTCACTAAAGGGGGCAAGCGAGATATCACTTTATCATATTAGCACACCATGCTCATTACAAATCTACTTGATGTTTCAGTATCATGTTGTAAAACTTTCAGTTCTTTGTGATTTTCTCATGAGGCAACTTAATTACTACAGATTCATTGTCTCAGTAAGCTTTTGTCATATGACTATGAAAAGTCCTTATATGGTTAATAGCATGTCACCACAGAAATTATTCTTGTTATCATTTACCTACTCGAGGACGAGCAGGAATTAAGCTTGGGGATGTTGATACGTCCAAAACGTATCTATAATTCCTGCTTGCTCCATGCCTCTTTTGGGTGATATTGCTATGATATTTATACACTTCCATACACTTTTGATCATATTTGGACTAACCTATTAACTCAGTGCACCCCAGTGCCAGTTTTTGTTTTCTGCTGTTTTTGTATTTCAGGTTTTCCCGTCACGAAAACTGTCAGAAAAATCCTGGAAAAATTATATAAAAAATCAGCGTTTCGGAAGCTTCCACACGGCCGAAGTAGGGCCGAAGGGGGGCCACCAGGGCTCCAGGCGCCCTGGTGTCGCGACCCCCCTCCTGGCCGCGCCGGGGGGGCGCCTGGGCCCCCCAGGCCTCCGCTGATGCCCCCCTTTGGCATATATTTATATCGCGTCCCGAAACCCTCGAGACGGGAATCCTTTTTCGCGATCTCATCTCTGTTCCGCCGCCGCCGCACTTCCAAGATCGGGAGCACCAGGAGAACTCTTCCCGGCACCCTGCCGGAGGGGAGGATCACCACCGGGAGCCTCTCCACCACCATGGACGCCTCCCGGATGAGTTGTGAGTAGTCTCCCTTGGACCATGGGTCCATGACTAGTAGCTATGTGATGTTCTCCTCCCCTTCTTGTGCTTCACTAATTAGACCTCGTGAGCTGCCCTACATGATCGAGGCACATATGTAATCCTTATGCTGTTGCTATGTTGAGTTTGCTGGGATCCGATGGATTGTGAGATTATGTTCAGATTGTGTTTGAGTAATATATTTGATTCACCTGTTTTATATTTATGTTCGTAAGTAATTCTTGCATGTTCTCTGTTGTTATTTATTGCTTTGGCCAAGTAGTAGGTAGTGACTCCAAGAGGGAACGTTATGCTTGATTGTGGGTTCATGCCCCTCGATGACTAGTTTGAGTGACAGAAACATGAGTCTAGGGGATGTGCTGTTGCCACAAGGGGGAAAACAACGGTGCTTGTGCCCGCGGGTGCAAGGATTGTTTACTTTACGCAAAGTTCTTTTAATGCAGTTGTCTGTTGCTTTGAGTTTACACTATGGGTGGGACTCGCAACTTAATACCAGCGAGATGTTCTGGATAGATATCTCAAGGTGGATGATTAGTAGTAGATGCAGATGGATTTCGGTCTACTTGCCTTGGCGTACCGCCCATGCTTTGAACCTCTACCTTTCTTGCAACATAGTTAGCATTGGTTTGCGCACATAATTCCGTCAATTGCCCAGCTGTAATTCGTTTACCTCACATAGCTGTTTTATCGTCTTTTGGGAGAGAGACATCACTAGTGAACATCATGGGATCCCGGTCCATATTACCATCATTGATCACATCCGCTATTTACTTTACGCTTTTACTTACTATTTGTAGCAATACCTATCACTATTATCACTTGCGTTTGATCCTTTGTAAACGACAAGGCCGGAGGGATTGACAACCTCTCTGTACTCGTTGGGAGCAAAGTTATTTGTATCTGTGTGCTGGTCCACGTTGATTGCTAATATCTGGCGCCGTTAGCAGTTGACACCTTCTTGTTGAAACTAGGAGTCTCAAGGGAAATCGATCCTTGGTATCTTTGCCAAGGGAAAACTTCCGCTACACTGCATCTCAAACCTTCCACTTGGGGTAACCAACGAGGGGCGAGAAGCCATCACTCCCCTCCATCCCAAGCCTACCCAGCGCCCGTTAACCCTCTGGATGGGTGCGACATGATCTCGCGCACCCGCCGGTGGCCTCGCCTCGACCAACGGTGGCCGGAGCCGGCTGGGCCACCACCAGCCGCCCACCTCTGCCTCCCGCGACCCTCCTCCGCCCCGCGTCCTCCTCTTCTCCTCGGGGCCGGCCGACCTCCTGGGCGGACGCGTCGTGCCGCCCCGGTCCCGCCAGTGCCCGCGCCCTGGCCGGAGCTGGCCGGGCCATCGCCGGCTGCGACCCTCCCCTGCCTCACTCTATTCCATGAGCGGAACAGCAGCGGGATGAAGACAACGACCGGCCTCGCCCCTCCTCCTGCGCCTGGGCCCCGCCTCTCCCTCGGTCCCACTCGTCAGCGCCAAGGCGTTGACCCCGCCCGGGCCCAGGTACGTTAAGTGGAAACGTATTTCTGCAAGTACGTTTTCCTTTAACAAAGGCGTACTTTCATTCTGCTCCGAGGCCTAATACGTTTTCCAAGGTCAGAAAGCGTATTTCTAATTCTGCGCTTCTGTATTATCCACTCAGGGACCTATTTGCTGAAGTTTATTCACAGATTGGTCCTTCTTCTTCTACACCTCATATCTCCGCGACCGTAACTCCGAATCAGGTGATTCCAAAGCCCACGTCTTCGTCTCATAGAGCCTGTTCTGTTGGTATCATATTGACAATGTCCTAACATTCTGAAAATGACCACTTTTCCCTTGCCGTAAACAGCCACCTCTGAGAGAGAACTGTTTCCGGCGATTCTTTCCGCGATCGTTCCGCACTTCTTCCTAGAGTCTCCGTCACCCCAGGCAAGCCACAATACCCACTTGCATGATAGTCATGCAGTAGCCATGGTTTTCAACTTGAATATGTTTAAAATATGATTATCGTTGTTTCGATAATGCTTTGGGGTTAATTCTTATTTTCTTGCTATGTTGTTATGCACCTGGTTATCATGCCCTGCTAGTTGCTAGTATTTCTTTTCATATGTTTACGCTTGCTAGTAGTACGTGTTGTTGTTGGTGATGGTCTTCGGTGCATGACTGCCGTCTGTCCCGAGTACCATTGTTATGCATGTTCCTTTGCATCCAGTTAGTTGAATGCTTGCATGTTGGTATTGTTGATAGGTTCTTGCATGATATTTATTGTTGATGCTAGTGGTCATGCTATGTTTCGGAGAAGTATGTACTTATGATGTTCATGCTAGTCAGTATGCCATGCTTATAATTCATTGTTGATATGGTGGATATTTATGGTTCTCTCATGATTATGTTGATATTCATGTTCATGCATTGTAATTGCATCATGTATTTTATCATGACTCAGCATATTTGCATTCAAGTTTAACCGGATTAAATTGAACTTGAACAACTGTTGGGTGATTCATGGTGCCACCATATTGAACTGACCAGTGCAACCACGTTTACCTTTATGGGAAGGTCCTAACTGGGTCTATTGTCATGCCTCTCGCCGGTGCCTCCAACGAGGGAAGGTTATGGGCGTGCGGTACCTTGGCCCGGTAAGCAGACATAACCTTGTGTGCCTGTTGTTGTTAATTGGATCCGGGTCCCCGTTTGGGACCGTTTATGTTTGGCCACGACGGTGGTCGTTGTGTCTTTGGTAGACACGGGGCCACCCAGGACTTAGCCCAAAAGTGGAGTTGGTCGAAGTGGCCGAGAGAGTGTCATGGTAGTAGATCGGTTTTGTCGGAGCGCCGTTGGTCCACCCGAATGGGAGTATGAGGCCATGGGTTCCGTAGTGTGGGTACAGTGCGCTACCTCTGTAGAGTGTATATTAAATCTATCGATTGCCGCGCCCGCGGACAAGGGCCCAGTTCGTAGTTGGTCACACTATGAGTCAACAGTAATAATAATAATGTGCTTAATAACAACCCCGGTTCGATGATGAGATAAGTTGGTTGTGGTCGCTGAAATGATCACCGTGTGAGACCAAGTGTTGGTCGTGGCTGTGATCACCGGAATAATCACTGTGGTATCGAGGATACCGAGTTGTTGGATATTCATGATGTTGTGCGAGAATCGTGGGTAAAGATCAAGCTCCTTGTGGTCATTTGATGATTACTACGGTATTGTTTATACCAAGCTTGATTTGATCCTGAGATAATCGTATAATGTCTGAGGTTGGTAAGTGATGCATGTGATGGTTACGAGGTAACCCGAACAGAATAAATGGTGCATGTAGTGTCATCTTGTTGCATGCTAGTATCATCAGATTTATATGTTCATGCCATGCTCATGTTGTTTAGCTGTATCATGTTCATGTTGTTCATGCTGTGTTATCCTGATGATCTCATGATAATTCCTAATTAACCTGTAATTGCCATGATGTTGTTTGTCTTGAATGCTTCCGATTTATTGTGAGCTTGCAAGTACATTCAATGTACTGACCTGGCGTGTCATGCCAGCTTGCAGGTCGTGCCTGGATTGCTTGCTTGTTTGGTGTTGTTCCCGTGTTCGCGAGCTAGGATAAACGTTCCAGCCAGAGTCCCTGCGGATTGGAGTTCATCATCGCCGTTTGTTGTTCCACTGCCAGTAGTTGTTCCGCTGCTTTAAGTTGTTATGCTGCTTGTATAGAGAAACCGTGTTGGCATAGTGTTGCCGTGCCGATGTTATTCACTGTAATATCGGAACCCTTGTATTCATATTTGTGTTGTAATAAAGAGCTGGTTTGTTCTATACTAAGCACTGCCGTATTCCAGAAGACTTCATCTCGATCCCTGGGCTGGAATACGGGGCGTTCTAATTTTCTCTGAGCCAGGGTGCCACATTAGTCCCACACTGAACAAATAACGATATCCATGGACATAGAGTGAATTGCACACAAGATGATGTCCGTGAAAGCATTAGGTTACCTTGTTCCTTGTCTTACCAACAAGAGGGTTTGTGACTCCTTGAACTAGTGCAAGATGTGGAAGTTGTTGCACTTGTCCTTGCCAATATGATATGCGTGAAGTATGTTGGCAGAGTCAGCCTCAAGAAATCTCTAGTTCTTCTTCTTCGAGATCCACATCAACTTGATGGGAATCCTTGGAGTTATAGTCATACTTGATGAAGTAGAGCCTGATGTAGTCTTGTGAACCCACTTGACCAAGGCCTTAGGAGCTTCTTCGAATGCATCAATCTCTTCTTGAAGTTTGTCCTTGCCTTTTTGATGGTGGTCTTGTGGTGGAAGATCATCTTGAGCTTGTGTTCCCTTTAAAGAAGTAGGATCATACTTCTCTTGTTGAGGAACAAACTTTGTCTTGGGGTATTGATCTTCTTCCCACTCAACTCCATTGGCATTGAACTTTCGTTCAAAACCAACACCTTGATTCTTCCGGTGCCTTCCTTGCTTGCGTACAATTTCCTCAAATTGTTTACTCCCGGCAAGACTCTTGTAAACACCTTTCTCTATAATTCCCTTCAATAAGCTATTTTCTTGCTCGAGTGTAACTTGGCTAAGAGAATCATTAGTGGAATCAAGAGAACTACTAGAAGCAACAATATTAGATTTAGCATGATTGTTGTTACTACTAGAGGAAGAATCTTTCTTGTTCTTGTTGCTAGATTTTACTTGTGGCATGTAAGTAGACAAGAGTAAATGCTTGGCAATGTAAGAATAACTTTTCTTATGAAGATCATCATTGATTGCTTTTAAGAACTCATGCTCTTGCTCTAGATTGATCTTTTCAAAGCGTAGCTTCTCATGAGTCCTCAAAAGTTCTCGATGATCCTCTAAGGTAGTTTCATGAGCTAACTTGAAGTGTTTAATTCTTTAGTTATACGCTCAATCTTCTCCTTATTATTGTCATTCATTTTATCTTGATTAGCATGATTAATAGCAATTTCATCATAGTTTTCACCACTATTGCTACCAACAAGTAAATCATCATCTCCTAGCAAGGCATTTTCATCACTATTAATATCAAGATACTCGGGGTGTGATACCTTAGGGCCTTTAGCCATGAAGCATCTTCCAATTCCTTCATTTGGTGAGTCAAATATGTCGTAGGAGTTGGTTGACACAAGAGCAATTTCGGCAACACCTTCATCTTGAGTATCTTCTGAGTTGGAGTGATAGCTTCTCTCAGAGTAGTTATCAGAGTCGGAACCGGATACCGATAAACCAACATGAGCTTGATATCTTCGTCTTGTATAACTCCTTGATGATTTGTCCTTCCTTTCCGAATCCTTGCTTCTTCGAGAGGGTCTTCGTTCATAGCGATCATCTCTACTCCTTCTCTCTCTTGGTGGTGATTCTTCTCTTCTACTTCTCCTTTTAGGTGAGTCTTCTCTTCTTTTGTGGGGATCCATACACTCCTTGGGGTAGTGTCCGGGTCTTCCACAACTGTAGCAATTACGCTCATGACTAGAAGATCTTTTGTCATTGTAGGACCTTGACTTGGAACTTCTTTCCTTGCTTCTATTATTGTAGAATTTGTTGAAGTTCTTCACCATTAAGCTGAATTCTTCATTGAAGACTTGTTTCTCACTTGATGGTGTAGGAGAATCACATGAGGCTTTGTAAGCACCCCCAGAGTTGTTTTGAAGCTCTTCTTTATCCTTGAGTGACATCTCATGAGCAACAATTCTTCCAATGACTTCCGTTGGCTTGAGATATTTGTAGTTGGGCATCATTTGGATCAATGTGCAGACGGTATCATATTTTCCATCCAACGCTCTTAGGATATTCTTGATGATGAATATGTCGATCATCTCTTCACTTCCTAAGCCGGCAATCTCATTTGTGATGAGAGCAACCCTAGAGTACATTTCAGTGACACCTTCACCATCCTTCATCTTGAACTTGTCAAGTTGACTTTGTAGCACATCCAACTTGGATTCCTTGATGGAGTCGGTACCTTTATGCATATCAACAAAAGTATCCCAAATTTCCTTTGCATTCTCAAGACGGCTGATTTTGTTGAATTCTTCGGGGCACAATCTATTGGGGAACGTAGTATCTTCAAATTTTTCCTACCATCACGCAAGATCTATCTACTAGATGCATAGCAACGAGGGGAAAGTGTGTCTACGTACCCTCGTAGACCGGGAGCGGAAGCGTCAAGTGACGCAGTTGATGTAGTCGAACTTCTTCGCGATCCAACCGATCAAGCACCGAACGTACAGCACCTCCGCGTTTAGCACACGTTCATCTTGGTGACGTCCCACGAGCTCTTGATCCAGTTGAGCTTCACGGGTGAGTTTCGTCAGCAGGACGGCGTGGTGACGGATATGATGTATCTACCGGTGCAGGGTTTCGCCTAAGCACTGCAACGGTATGACCGAGGTGTGTTTCTATGGAGGGGGGGGGGGCACCGCACACGGCTAAAAAAATTAAACTTGTTTGTCTTTGGGTGCCCCCCTGCCCCCCGTATATAAAGGAGCAAGGGGGGGAGCCGTCCGGCCCCTATAGGCACGCCAAGGAGGAGCAATCCTACTAGGAATAGGATTGCAATCCTATTCCTAGTAGGAAGCACCAATAGGGGAAGGAAAGAGAGGGAGAGAAGGAGAAGGAAAGAGGGGGCCGCGCCCCCCTCCCCTAGTCCGATTCGGACTGCCCTTGGGAGGGGGCGCGCCATCTCCTGGCTGCTGCCCTCTTTCTCCCCTATGGCCCACTAAGGCCCAACTTTCCCTCGGGGGGTTCCGGTAACCCCCCCGGCACTCCGGTAAATTTCGAAACTTTCCAGAACACTTCCGGTATCAGAATATAGTCGTCCAATATATCAATCTTTACGTCTCGGACATTCTGAAACTCCTCGTCATGTCCGTGATCTAATCAGGGACTCCGAACTACCTTCGTTACATCAAAACTCATAAACTCATAATACCGATCGTCATCAAACGTTAAGCGTGCGGACCCTACGGGTTCGAGAACTATGTAGACATGACCGAGACTCATCTCCGGTCAATAACCAATAGCGGAACCTGGACGCTCATATTGGTTCCTACATATTCTACGAAGATCATTATCGGTCAAACCGCATAACAACATACATTGTTCCTTTTGTCATCGGTATGTTACTTGTCCGAGATTCGATCGTCGGTATCTCAATACCTAGTTCAATCTCGTTACCGGCAAGTCTCTTTACTCGTTCCGTAATACATCATCTCATGACTAACTCATTAGTCATTTGCTTGCAAGGCTTATTATGATGTGCATTACCGAGAGGGCCTAGAGATACCTCTCCGACACTCAGAGTGACAAATCCTATTCTTGATCTATGCCAACACCACGAATACCTTCGGAGACACCTGTAGAGCATCTTTATAATCACCCAATTACGTTGTGATGTTTGATAGCACACAAGGTGTTCCTCCGGTATTCGGGAGTTGCATAATCTCATAGTCATAGGAACATGTATAAGTCATGAAGAAAGCAATAGTAGTAAAACTAAATGATCATAGTGCTAAGCTAACGGATGGGTCTTGTCCATTACATCATTCTCCTAATGATGTGACCCCGTTGATCAAATGAAAACTCATGTCTTTGGCTAGGAAACATAACCATCTTTGATCAATGAGCTAGTCTAGTAGAGGCATACTAGGGACACTCTGTTTTGTCTATGTATTCACACATGTACTAAGTTTCCGGTTAATACAATTCTAGCATGAATAATAAACATTTATCATGATATAAGGAAATAAATAATAACTTTATTATTGCCTCTAGGGCATATTTCCTTCGGTCTCCCACTTGCACTGGAGTCAATAATCTAGTTCACATCTCCATGTGATTTAATACCGATAGTTCACATCGTTATGTGAATAACACCCATAGTTCACATCACCATGTGACCAATAACCAAAGGGTTTACTAGAGTCAATAATCTAGTTCACATCGCTATGTGATTAACACCCAAGAGTAGTAAGGTGTGATCATGTTTTGCTTGTGAGAGAAGTTTAGTCAACGGGCCTGACACATTCAGATCCATATGTATTTCGCAAATTTCTATGTCTACAATGCTCCGCATGGAGCTACTCTAGCTAATTGCTCCCACTTCCAATATGCATCCATATTGATACTTAGAGTCATCTGGATTAGTGTAAAGCCTGCATTAGTGTAACTCTTTATGACGAACTCTTTATCACCTCCATAATCGAGAAAACATTTCCTTAGTTTTCCAGTAAATAAGGATAATTTTGACCGTTGTCCAATTATCCAGCCAAACTCATGGTAAGGTACACAACAGGTTTGGTACACATCATGGCATACTTTATAGAACCTATGGATGAGGCATAGGGAATGACTTTCATTCTTTCTCTATCTTCTGCCGAGGTCGGGCTTTGAGTCTTACTCAACTTCATACCTTACAACTCAGGCAAGAACTCCTTCTATAGATCGTGATGCTCAATATGTAAGCAGCTTCACCGAGGTCTTTCTTTAAAAAACTCCTTTCAAACACTCCTTCATGCTTTCCAGAAAATTCTACATGATTTCCGATCGACAATATGTCATTCACATATACTTATCAGAAAGGTTGTAGTGCTCCCACTCACTTTCTTGTAAATACAGGCTTCACCGCAAGTCTCTATAAAACTATATGCTTTGATCAACTTATCAAAGCGTATATTCCAACTCCGAGATGCTTGCACCAGTCCATAGATGGATCGTTGGAGCTTGCACAATTTCCTAGCACCTTTAGGATCGACAAAACCTTATGGTTGCATCATATACAACTCTTCTTTAATAAATCCATTAAAGAACGTAGTTTCGTTATCCATTTCTCAAATTTCATAAAGTATGGCAATTGCTAACATGATCCGGTCAGACTTAAGCATCACTACGGGTGAGAAAATCTCATCATAGTCAACACGTTGAACTTGTCGAAAACCTTTCGTAACAATTCGAGCTTTGTAAACAGTAACATTACCGTCTGCGTCGGTCTTCCTCTTGAAGATCCATTTATTTTCGATGGCTTGTCGATCATCGGGCAAGTCAACCAAAGTCCACACTTTGTTCTCATACATGGATCCCATCTCAGATTTCATGGCCTCAAGCCATTTTGCGGAATCTGGGCTCATCATCACTTCCTTATAGTTCATAGGTTCATCATGGTCTAGTAACATGACTTCCAGAACTGGGTTGCCGTACCACTCTGGTGCGGAACGTACTCTGGTTGATCTACGACATTCAGCAGAAACTTGATCTGAAGTTTCATGATCATCATCATTAGCTTCCTCACTAATTGGTGTAGGAATCACTGGAACAAGTTTATGTGATGTACTACTTTCCAATTCAGGAGAAGGTAGAATTACCTCATCAAGTTCTACTTTCCTCCCAGTCACTTCTTTCGAGAGAAACTCCTTCTCTAGAAAGGATCCATTTTTAGCAACGAATATTTTGCCTTCGGATCTGTGATAGAAGGTGTACCCAAGAGTCTCTTTTGGGTATCCTATGAATACATATTTCTCCGACTTGGGTTCGATCTTATCAGGTTGAAGCTTTTTCACATAAGCATCACAGCCCCAAACTTTAAGAAACGACAACTTTGGTTTCTTGCCAAACCACAGTTCATAAGGCGTCGTCTCAACGGATTTTTAGATGGTGCCCTTATTAAACGTGAATGCAACTGTCTCTAATGCACAACCCTAAACGATAGTGGTAAATCGGTAAGAGACATCATAGATCGCACTATATCTAATAAAGTACGGTTACGACGTTCGGACACACCATTACGTTGTGGTGTTCCGCGTGGCGTGAGCTGTGAAACTATTCCACATTGTTTTAAATGAAGACCAAACTCGTAACTCAAATATTCGCCTCCCTCTGATCGTGGAAACTTTTATTTTCTTGTTACGATGATTCTCTACTTCCCTCTGAAATTCTTTGAACTTTTCAAATGTTTCAGACTTGTGTTTCATTAAGTAGATATACCCATATCTGCTCAAATCATCAGTGAAGGTCAGAAAATAACGATACTCGCCGCGAGCCTTAACACTCATCGGTCCACATACATCAGTATGTATGATTTCCAATAAATCAGTTGCTCACTCCACTATTCCAGAGAACGGAGTTTTAGTCATCTTGCCCATGAGGCATGGTTCGCAAGAACCAAGTGATTCATAATCAAGTGATTCCAAAATTCCATCAATATGGAGTTTCTTCATGTGCTTTACACCAATATGACCTAAACGGCAGTGCCAAAGATAAGTTACACTATCATTATTAACTTTGCATCTTTTGGCTTCAATATTATGAATATGTGTATCACCACGATCGAGATCCAATAAACTATTTTCACCGGGTGTGTGACCATCGAAGGCTTTATTCATGTAAACAGAATAACAATTATTCTATGACTTTAAATGAATAACCCTATTGCAACAAACATGATCAAATCATATTCATGCTCAACGCAAATGCCAAATAACATTTATTTAGGTTCTACACTAATCCCGAAAGTATAGGGAGTGTGCGATGATGATCATATCAATTTTGGAACCACTTCCAACACAGATCGTCACTTCACCTTTAACTAGTCTATGTTCATTCTGCAACTCTCGTTTCGAGTTACTAATTTTAGCAACTGAACCGATATCAAATACCCAGGGGTTGCTATGAACACTAGTATAGTACATATCAATAATCTGTATATCAAATATACCTTTATTCACTTTGCCATCCTTCTTATCTGCCAAGTATCAAGGGCAGTTCCACTTCCAGTGACCATTTCCTTTGCAGTAGAAGCACTTAGTTTTAGGCTTGAGTTTAGCTTTGGGTTTCTTCACGGGAGTGACAACTTGCTTGTCATTATTTTTGAAGTTCCATTTCTATCCCTTTGCCCTTTACTTGAAACAAGTGGTCTTGTTAACCATCAACACTTGATGCTCTTTCTTGATTTCTACCTTCGCCGATTTCAGCATCGCGAAGAGCTCGGGAATTACTTTCCTCATCCCTTGCATATTATAGTTCATCATGAAGTTCTACCAACTTGGTGATAGTGACTATAGAACTTTGTCAATTACTATATTATCTGGAAGATTAACTCCCACTTGATTCAAGCAATTGTAGTACCCAGACAATCTGAGCACATGCTCACTGGTTGAGCTATTCTCCTCCATCTTGTAGGTAATGTACTGTCAGAGGTCTTATACCTCTCGATACGGGCATGAGTATGAAATACTAATTTCAACTCTAGGAACATCTCATATGCTCCGTGGCGTTCAAAACATTTTTGAAGTCCCGGTTATAAGCCATAAAGCATGGCGCACTAAACTATCAAGTAGTCATCATACCGGGCTTGTCAAACGTTCATAACATCTGCATCTGCTCGTGCAATAGGTTCGTCACCTAGCGGTGCATCAAGGACATAATACTTCTGTGAAGCAATGAGGATAATCCTCAGATCACGGACCTAGTCCGCATCATTGCTACTAACATCTTTCAACTTATATTTCTCTAGGAACATATAAAATAAATGGGGAGCTATATCGCGAGCTATTGATCTATAACACAAATATGCTAATACTACCAGGACTAAGTTCATGATAAATTAAAGTTCAATTTAATCATATTACTTAAAGAACTCCCACTTAGATAGACACCCCTCCGGTCATCTAAATGATTACGTGATCCAAATTAACTAAACCATGTCCGATCATCACGTGAGATGGAGTAGTTTCAATGGTGAACATCTTATGTTGATCATATCTACTATATGATTCGCGCTCGACCTTTCGGTCTCCAGTGTTCCGAGGCCATATCTGCATATGCTAGGCTCGTCAAGTTTAACCCGAGTATTCTGCGTGTGCAAAACTGGCTTACACCCGTTGTATTTGAACGTAGAGCTTATCACACCCGATCATCACGTGGTGTCTCGGCACGACGAACTTTCGCAACGGTGCATACACAGGGAGAACATTTATACCTTGAAATTTTGTAAGGGATCATCTTATAATGCTACCGTCGTACTAAGAAAAATAAGAAGCATAAAAGATAAACATCACATGCTATCAAAATATGTGACATGATATGGCCATCATCATCTTGTGCTTTTGATCTCCATCTCCAAAGCACCGTCATGATCACCTTCATCACCGGCGCGACACCTTCATCTCCATCGTAGCATCGTTGTCGTCTCGCCAACTATTGCTTCTACGACTATCGCTACCGCTTAGTGATAAAGTAAAGCAATTATATGGCGATTGCATTTCATACAATAAAGCGACAACCATATGGCTCCTGCCAGTTGTCGATAACATTACAAAACATGATCATCTCATACAAAACCGTATAACTCATCATGTCTTGACCATATCACATCACAACATGCCCTGCAAAAACAAGTTAGACATCCTCTACTTTGTTGTTGCAAGTTTTACGTGGCTGCTACGGGCTTAGTAAGAACCGTTCTTACCTACGCATACAAAAACCACAACGATGTTTCATCAAGTATGTGTTGTTTTAACCTTCACAAGGACCGGGCGTAGCCACACTCAATTCGGCTTAAGTGAGAGAGACACACACCCACCAGTCACCTTTAAGCAATGAGTGCTCATAACGGTGAAACCAGTCTCGCATAAGCATACGCTTAATGTCGGTCCGGGCCGCTTCATCTCACAATACCGCCGAAGCAAAGTATGACATGCTGGCAAGCAGTATGACTAGTATCGCCCACAACTCATTGTGTTCTACTCGTGCATATCATCTACGCATAGACCTGGCTCATGATGCCACTGTTGGGGAACGTAGTATTTTCAAAATTTTCCTACGATCACGCAAGATGTATCTACTAGATGCATAGCAACGAGGGGGAGAGTGTGTCTACGTACCCTCGTAGACCGGGAGCGGAAGCGTCAAGTGACGCGGTTGATGTAGTCAAACTTCTTCGCGATCCAACCGATCAAGCACCGAACGTACGACACCTCCGCGTTCAGCACACGTTCAGCTTGATGACACCCCACGAGCTCTTGATCCAGTTGAGCTTCATGGGTGAGTTTCGTCAGCACGACGGCGTGGTGATGGATATGATGTATCTACCGGCGTAGGGCTTCGCCTAAGCACTGCAATGGTATGACCGAGGTGTGTTTCTGTGGAGGGGGGCACCGCACACGGCTAAAACAATTCAACTTGTCTGTCTTTGGGTGCCCCCTGCCCCCGTATATAAAGGAGCAAGGGGGAGCCGGCCGGCCCCTATAGGCATGCCAAGGAGGAGCAATCCTACTAGGAATAGGATTGCAATCATATTCCTAGTAGGAATCACCAAGAGGGGAAGGAAAGAGAGGGAGAGAAGGAGAAGGAAAGAGGGGGCCGCACCACCCTCCCTTAGTTCAATTCGGACTGCCCTTGGGAGGGGGCGCGCCACCTCCTAGCTGCTGCCCTCTTTCTCCCCTATGGCCCACTAAGGCCCAACTTTCCCCTGGGGTGTTCCGGTAACCCCCCCGACACTCCGGTAAATTCCGAAACTTTCCAGAACACTTCCGGTGTCCGAATATAGTCGTCCAATATATCAATCTTTACGTCTTGGACATTCCGAGACTCCTCATCATGTCCGTGATCTCATCCGGGACTCCGAACTACCTTCGGTACATCAAAACTCATAAACTCATAATACCGATCGTCATCAAACGTTAAGCGTGCGGACCCTACGAGTTCGAGAACTATGTAGACATGAACGAGACTCATCTCCGTTCAATAACCAATAGTGGAACCTGGATGCTCATATTGGTTCCTACATATTCTACGAAGATCTTTATCGGTCAAACCGCATAACAACATACGTTGTTCCTTTTGTCATCAGTATGTTACTTGTCCGAGATTCGATCGTCGGTATCTCAATACCTAGTTCAATCTCGTTACTGGCAAGTCTCTTTACTCGTCCCGTAATACATCATCTCGTGACTAACTCATTAGTCATTTGCTTGCAAGGCTTATTATGATGTGCATTACTGAGAGGGCCCAGAGATACCTCTCCGACACTGGGAGTGACAAATCCTATTCTTGATCTATGCCAACACCACGAATACCTTCGGAGACACCTGTAGAGCATCTTTATAATCACCCAGTTACGTTGTGACGTTTGATAGCTCACAAGGTGTTCCTCCGGTATTCAGGAGTTGCATAATCTCATAGTCATAGGAACATGTATAAGTCATGAAGAAAGCAATAGTAGTAAAACTAAACGATCATAATGCTAAGCTAACGGATGGGTCTTGTCCATTACATCATCCTCCTAATGATGTGATCCCGTTGATCAAATGACAACTCATGTCTATGGCTAGGAAACATAACCATCTTTGATCAATGAGCTAGTCTAGTAGAGGCATACTAGGGACACTCTGTTTTGTCTATGTATTTCACACATGTGCTAAGTTTCCGGTTAATACAATTCTAGCATGAATAATAAACATTTATCAGGATATAAGGAAATAAATAATAACTTTATTATTGCCTATAGGGAATATTTCCTTCATAATCCGTTGAAGAGGATATCACAAGCTTGAGCATTGTATTGCAACATCTTCAATTCTTCAGCGGAGGCTTCACGGTTTGGTTCCTTCCCATCAAAGATTAACCTTGCAAACTAATACAAACAATATCCCAAATGGCGGGGTTATGTCCAAGAATATGCATTTTCATCTTATGCTTCCAACTAGCAAAATTAGTACCATCAAAGTAAGGACCTCTACGGTGGTAATTTCCCTCGCTAGACGCCATACTCTCCTAGGTTGTGAAACCAAGGCTATGATCACCAAAGCTATGGAAATCAAGGCAAATGGATACCAAAGATCTGATACTACTTGTACGATCAAACGTATGTCTAGAGGGGGGGGGGGTGATTAGTCTACTTGACCAAACGAGAACTTAGCCTTTTCCCAATTTTATGTTTTGACAGTTTTTAGCAATTTAGCACAAGTCAAGCAATCAACCTACACATGCAATTCTAAGAGTATAGCAGTGAAATGTAAATCATTGCATATGAAGGTAAAGGGAGGAGTTTAGAGAGTGCAAGCACAAGTGTAGACACGGATGTTTTTGGCGTGGTTCCGATAGGTGGTGCTATGTACATTCACGTTGATGGAGACTTCAACCCACGAAGGGTAACGGCTACACGAGTCCATGAGGGCTCCACCCACGAAGGGTCCACGAAGAAGCAACCTTGTCTATCCCACCATGGCCATCGCTGTTGGATTTCGGGTTCTGCAAACCCTTGAGAGGTTTGAACTTTGGGGTGCGCACGAAGAACACTCTCTCCCCAGCGCGCTCACCCTACGATTCCGCGGCCTAGCTCGACGTGCTCAAAGAACAGGGGACACCGAGAATTATACTGGTTCGGGCCACCCTGTGGTGTAATACCCTACTCCAGTGTGTGTGTGGTGGATTGCCTTGTATGGCTGAGGAAGAACTAGTACAAGGAATGAACAGCCTCCGGAGGAGAGGTGTTCTTGGGCTAGGATGAGCTTGTGGTATCTATAGGGTGGAATGGATCCGATCCCGTCTATGGTGGTGGCTAGGTCCTATTTATAGTGGCCTTGGTCCTCTTCCCAAATATCATCGGGAAGGGATCCCACAACGGCCAAATTTGAAGGTGAACAACTAGTACAAGTTATCCTGACAAAAGTAGTCTTCGCCTGTCAAAGGCTCTAGTGGCGACGCCGCGCAGGGCTCCATGATGACCTCCGTTCTGCAGCCTTGACGGTCCTTGGTCTTGTTGCACCGATATGGAAACCTTTACCTGATCCCTTGGGACTCCGTGCCTGCGCTTGCCCTCTTAGCACCAAAGAGGATACTGGTACGCTGCGCCCGCTGGCGCCCGCCTGGCCTTGGTCGTCATGGCTCACGTCACATGAACCTGATACGTCCAAAACGTATCTATAATTTCTGCTTGCTCCATGCCTCTTTTGTGTGATATTGCTATGATATTTATACACTTACATACACTTTTGATCATATTTGGACTAACCTATTAACTCAGTGCACCACAGTGCCAGTTTCTGTTTTCTACTTTTTTTGTATTTCAGGTTTTCCCATTACGTAAACTGCCAGAAAAATCCCGGAAAAATTATATAAAAAATCAGCGTTCCGGAAGCTTCCTTGCGGCCAAAGTAGGGCCGGAGGGGGGCCACCAGGGCTCCAGGCGCCCTGGTGGCGCGGCCCCCCTCCTGGCCGCGCCGGGGGGTGCCTGGGCCCCCCAGGTCTCCGCTGATGCCCCCCTTTGGCATATATTTACACCGCGTCCCGAAACCTTGAGGACGGAACCCTTTTTCGCGATCTCATCTCTGTTCCGCCGCCGCCGCGCTTCCAAGATCGGGAGCACCAGGAGAACTCTTCCCGGCACCCTGCTGGAGGGGAGAACCACCACCGGGAGCTTCTCCACCACCATGGACGCTTCCCGGATGAGTTGTGAGTAGTCTCCCTTGGACCATGGGTCCATGACCAGTAGCTATGTGATGTTCTCCTCCCCTCTTTGTGCTTCACTAATTAGACCTCTTGAGCTGCCCTACATGATCGAGGCACATATGTAATCCTTATGCTGTTGCTATGTTGAGTTTGCTGGGATCCGATGGATTGTGAGATTATGTTCAGATTGTGTGTGAGTAATATATTTGATTTACCTCTTTTATATTTATGTTCTTGAGTAATTCTTGCATGTTCTCCGTTTCTGTTTATTGCTTTGGCCAAGTAGTAGGTAGTAACTCCAAGAGGGAACATTATGCTTGATTGTGGATTCATGCCCCTCGATGACTAGCTTGAGTGACAGAAACATGCGTCTAGGGGATGTGCTGTTTCCACAAGGGGGAAAACAACGGTGCTTGTACTCACGGGTGCAAGGATTGTTTACTTTACACAAAGTTCTGTTAATGCAGTTGTTTGTTGCTTTGAGTTTACACTATGGGTGGGACTCGCAACTTAATACCAGCGAGATGTTCTGGATAGATATCTCAAGGTGGATGATTAGGAGTAGATGCAGATGGATTTCGGTCTACTTACCTTGGCGTACCGCGCATGCTTTTGAGCCTCAACCTTTCTTGTAGCATAGTTAGCATTGGTTCACGCACATGATCCTGTCAATTGCCTAGCTGTAATTCGTTTACCTCACATAGTTGTTTTATCGTCTTTTGGGAGAGAGACATCACTAGTGAACATCATGGGACCCCGGTCCATATTACCATCACTGATCACATCCACTATTTACTTTCTGTTTTTACTTACTAGTTGCAGTAATACCTATCACTACTATCTCTTGCGTTTGATCCTTTGTAAACGACAAGGCCGGAGGGATTGACAACCTCTCTGTACTCGTTGGGAGCAAAGTTATTTGTATCTGTGTGCAGGTCCAAGTTGATTGCTAAGTATCTGGCGCCGTTAGCAGTTGACACCTTCTTGTTGAACCTTGGAGTCTCAGGGGAATTCGATCCTTCGTATCTTTGCCAAGGGAAAACTACCGCTACACTGCATCTCAAACCTTCCACTTGGGGTAACCAACGAGGGGCGAGAAGCCATCAGAACCTCGCGAGGTGCTCCTTGCATAGATATCTCCGCTCCTCGGGAGCCAGCCTAGAGAAACTGCCCCCAGGGAGGTCTTGCTGTCACCCGCCTCGCGAGGCTTGGCTCCTCGCGAGGGTCTTGATTTGTAGTTGCTGAAGTTGGGTTGTACCGGGCCGCCGATGGAGCCGCGTCACGAGCCGCGGGCAGGCAAGTCTGGGTACCCCCGTTCCGAGGACATCGACAGTAGCCCCCGAGCCCAAGGCACACACGGACTTGGCTTCGAGGCGAAGCCAAAGAGGCAAGGGCGAAGCGCCGTGGGCCCCAAACGTCTGCGGCCTTGGTCAACGCGTGGCGACTTGATTGGACGTGGGTGTCCCACTTCCCCATGCCGCCTGGAAATCCGCCCGCCTTGGTGGCCGTCGCCGCTCACATAGCCCTGCTTCCCTTGCTAGCAGCGTGGTCCCACCACTTCTCCATCTTCCAGAGATCAGCAGCCTCCTCCCCTAGCTTGACCGAGCGCCAATCCTCGTCGTCGCTGCTACTTCTGGAGCTTACGTTGTATTCCCTCGAAGAGGAAAGGGTGATGCAACACAGTAGCGTAAGTATTTCTCTCAGTTTTTGAGAACCAAGGTATCAATCCAGCAGGAGACCACTCGCGAGTCCCTCGCACCTGCAAGAACAAATAAGAACTTCACAGCCAACGCGATAAGGGGTTGTCAATCCCTCTACGGTCACTTACAAAAGTGAAATATGATAGATAGGATAGTATAATATTTTTGGTATAAGAACAGAAAGTAAATAGAGCAAAGTAAAGTAGATGGAAGATTAATATGTTGATAATAGACCTGGGGTCTATAGGTTTCACTAGTGGCTTCTCTCATGATAGCAGAATTCTACGATGGGTGAACAAATTATTGTCGAGCAATTGATAAAAGCGCATAGTTACGCAAAGTTCTTTTAATGCAGTTGTCTGTTGCTTTGAGTTTACACTATGGGTGGGACTCGCAACTTAATACTAGTGAGATGTTCTGGATAGATATCTCAAGGTGGATGATTAGTAGTAGATGCAGATGGATTTCGGTCTACTTACCTTGGCGTACCGCCCATGCTTTTGAGCCTCAACCTTTCTTGTAGCATAGTTAGCATTGGTTTGCGCACATGATCCTGTCAATTGCCCAGCTGTAATTCGTTTACCTCACATAGCTGTTTTATCGTCTTTTGGGAGAGAGACATCACTAGTGAACATCATGGGACCCCGGTCCATATTACCATCACTGATCACATCCACTATTTACTTTCTGTTTTTACTTACTAGTTGCAGTAATACCTATCACTATTATCTCTTGCGTTTGATCCTTTGTAAACGACAAGGCCGGAGGGATTGACAACCTCTCTGTACTCGTTGGGAGCAAAGTTATTTGTATCTGTGTGCAGTTCCAAGTTGATTGCTAAGTATCTGGCGCCGTTAGCAGTTGACACCTTCTTGTTGAACCTTGGAGTCTCAGGGGAATTCGATCCTTGGTATCTTTGCCAAGGGAAAACTACCTCTACACTGCATCTCAAACCTTCCACTTGGGGTAACCAACGAGGGGCGAGAAGCCATCAAGCAAAGTTTTCTGGCGCCGTTGCCGGGGACTCCACTCTTCAAGATAGGGGAGTTGCACGCTATCTTTTACCTTTGCTTTTTAGTCTTGTTAGTTTACCTTTCAGTTTTCTTTATGTCTTTTCACTTGTTTTGCTTAATGGAAAACAACAAAAATATGAGAGAGCTTTATAAGCTCTACCTTGCTTTGGGACATGATGTGTTTGAAGAGAAAATTAAAAAACCTATGGAACTTTATTATTTGCATACCAATCATGATGGTGGCGATTTTATTAGTATGCTTTCTTTGAATATCAATATTGCTAATGACATGGAAAGCTCTAAGCTTGGGGATGACACGTTTGATGAACCGGATATTTTTAGTCCCCCAACTTTTGAAGAGAAAAATTACTTTGATGATACTTTGCTTCCTATACTTGATGATTACAATGATGAATATGATGTTTTCAGTCCACCTACTATTGAGGATAAAATTTATTATGATTATGATATGCCTCCTAAATACAATGATTACCATGATGGTTATGATTGCTTTACTCTCACTATCCCTAATAAGAAAGATTTTGCTTATATGAAGAGTAATGATACCTTTTTGCATGTGGATAATGGTAACAACGCTTTATGTGATGCTTATATTGTTGAGTTTATTCGTGATCCCACTGAAAATTATTATGAGAAGGGAACATATGCTTATAGATATTTCAATAATATCAAGTTCCCTCTCTTTATGTTGAAGGTTTTGAAGCTGCACTTGTTTTGTCTTTCTATGCTTATTGCTTTGTGCTTCAATGAATTATTGTATTGCAATATTCCTATGCATAGGAAGCATGTTAGGCTTAAATGTGTTTGGTATTTGCTTCTTGATGCTCTCTTTTGTTCTTCAACTCTTATTCCTACGAGAGCATCATTAAAGTCTTAAGCCTATCTTTATGGCTATAAAGAAAGAGCTCTAGGGAGACAACCCTTGTTATCTTTGCTTTCAGTTTGTCCTTTCAGTTTTAGTTGTCTTGATGTTTGTTACTACAGTAGCATCATCATTGTATCTTTACTTTTTAGCTTTGTGCCAAGTGTAGCCTCTGATTGCAAGAAAGTTCAAAAGTTGTGACGTGCTGTCCAGGAAACAGATTCTGTCCTTGGATAAAAAAAATGTATAAAATCACCAGATCATCTTTTTGGTCTGAATTGTTTCGACAGCATGCTCTATACAATTGTCTTTTGGGCGCCTGTTCTAAGTTTTTTGATTAGAGTTGCAGAAGTGCCCCGAAAAAATCATTTACTACATGCTAGTCTGTTTTTCACAGATTCTGTCCTGTTTTGCCTTTCCTTCATTTTGCAAACCTTGAGCTTGCTTTTTCTTTGCAAAAACCTTTTGGCAATCTTGAAAACAGTAGACCTTCAAGAATATCCTTATTTACAGCAAGGAAAAATTATTTTATTATAGTACTAACCTCGCTAATCAGATTATGATGAGTTATGTATGAAGGGAGTTTTCAAGTGTGCGAGGGAAGATGATAAAAAGATTCAGGAGTGTCAAACGCTCAAGCTTGGGGATGCCCCCGTGCACCCCCAAGAAATATTCAAGAAGACTCAAGCGTCTAAGCTTGGGGATGCCCCCGTGCATCCCCTTCTCCATCAATAATTATCAGTTCGTCTTTCGTTCCACTATATTTTTATCACTTCATGTGTTATGTGCTATGCTTGGAGCGTCTTGCTTTTAGTTTCCTTTTTAGTTTTCTTTAGCTTTTCTTGCTTTTCATAACGAGTTGGAACTCAGCTTTCTTTATGTGGGAGAGAAACACGCTCCACTTCAACCTAGAACATAACATAGAATTTTCATGTCCATCTTTGCTGTGTGTGTTCTTTGTCTTTCAATAGCTACTGTCATGCTTAGCTCTTAGCTTTCACGCTTATCTTTTTAAAGAGCTTTTGTTTAGTTGGCCGCTGGAACTCTCTTTAGTTATCATTCTTATCTTATTAAGAGAGTTGGCTTCTGTTGCACTGGTTGATATGTCTATGATAAAAATGCTATGTGCATAATGATGCTTAGTAGTTCATGTTTTCTTATGGTTAGTCTCAAATAGCTGGGGGGTTCTCAATGTGTTATTGGAGTACCAACATGATTTGTTTGCCTATGATGTGGTATGGTCTAGTGATATCTTCCTTCAAGAATTTATTTTGATTGACTTGGCGTATGCTCACGCATATTTAAGACTGTAAAGAAAGTCTATCAAGCCTTGATGATCTTTAGTTTTTGAGTAACGATATAACTTCCATGCCCGATTCAATGTTGCTTTGTCGCTCTGCATGATTATGACCGTCATTGCTCTTTTAGTTGGTTGCTCCCAGTCTTTTGCTAACCTTCGCCTGTACTAAGCGGACTGACTGCTTGTGCATCCAAAATCTTTTAAACCAGTTATGCCATATGAGTCCACCATACCTTCCTATGCATGGTATTTGCCTGCCATTCCTAACGAAGACTTTCATGTACCATCTCGAAATTATTCAAAAAAGTATTTCTCTTTTGTGCCTCTGTTTTAGTTCATGAGGAAGTAGTAGTTAATTCATGATCTTTTTAAGTTGGACAAGCTTCACCCCGGGATTGCATGTCTAATGTGCAAACCCATAATACGAGAAGGAACTGGCAAAGAGTGCGCCCGGCTCAAAATTAATATAACAAACAAACCCTCCTTCACGCTTTGTTCATGAGAAATCAGAAAACTTTGACAGTGATAAACAAAGGAGATTAAGAGGATGTGATCGTCCTCATTCGGGAGCCATTCCTCGAAACTTGTCCAGCTCAAGAAGTAATTGAGTTATCTGCTAGCATTCATTGACGAAACATGCATAATCTAAAAAATAATAATAATTATTACCTCTGTTTTTAAAACCAAGAGCTCTGGTACATGTTTAGTTTTTGTTTCCGACCACGGGTTTTCAACCTTGCCAACAAAAGCCACGGTTCGAGAGTCTCCACCTTCTTTAAAGCACCAACTATTAAGAGCATGATTGTCATTCTGAGTGTAATGTGCATTGTCCCAAAGTAGCATTGTCTTTTGCATGATTATGATATCGTTTATTCTGAAATCATTGTATCTAGTCGTCACTTAAACCTTGGAGATGCCCCTGCATTTATGTTTTGCTTCACTAAAGGGGGCAATCGAGGTACTACTTTATCATATTTGCACACCATGCTCATTACAAATCTTTTGAGTGTTTCAGTATCATATTGTAAAACTTTCAGTTCTTTGTGATTTTCTCATGAGGCAACTTAATTACTACAGATTCATTGTCTCAGTAAGCACTTGTCATGTGACTGTGAAAAGTTCTTATATGGTTAATAGCATGTCACCACAGAAATTATTCTTGTTATCATTTACCTACTCGAGGACGAGCAGGAATTAAGCTTGGGGATGTTGATACGTCCAAAACGTATCTATAATATCTGCTTGCTCCATGCCTCTTTTGGGTGATATTGCTATGATATTTATACACTTCCATACACTTTTGATCATATTTGGACTAACCTATTAACTCAGTGCACCCCAGTGCCAGTTTCTGTTTTCTGCTGTTTTTGTATTTCAGGTTTTCCCGTCACGAGAACTGTCAGAAAAATCCCAGAAAAATTATATAAAAAATCAGCGTTCCGGAAGCTTCCACACGGCCGAAGTAGGGCCGGAGGGGGGCCACCAGGGCTCCAGGCGCCTTGGTGTCGGGGCCCCCCTCCTGGCCGCGCCTGGGGGCGCCTGGGCCCCCCAGGCCTCCGCTGATGCCCCCCTTTGGCATATATTTATATCGCGTCCCGAAACCCTCGAGACGGGAATCCTTTTTCGCGATCTCATCTCTGTTCCGCCGCCACCGCGCTTCCAAGTTCGGGAGCACCAGGAGAACTCTTCCCGGCACCCTGCCGGAGGGGAGAACCACCACCGGGAGCTTCTCCACCACAATGGACGCTTCCCGGATGAGTTGTGAGTAGTCTCCCTTGGACCATGGGTCCATGACCAGTAGCTATGTGATGTTCTCCTCCCCTCTTTGTGCTTCACTAATTAGACCTCGTGAGCTGCCCTACATGATCGAGGCACATATGTAATCCTTATGCTGTTGCTATGTTGAGTCTGCTGGGATCCGATGGATTGTGAGATTATGTTCAGATTGTGTGTGAGTAATATATTTGATTTACCTCTTTTATATTTATGTTCTTGAGTAATTCTTGCATGTTCTCCATTGCTGTTTATTGCTTTGGCCAAGTAGTAGGTAGTAACTCCAAGAGGGAACGTTATGCTTGATTGTGGGCTCATGCCCCTCGATGACTAGCTTGAGTGACAGAAACATGAGTCTAGGGGATGTGCTGTTGCCACAAGGGGGAAAACAACGGTGCTTGTACTCGCGGGTGCAAGGATTGTTTACTTTACGCAAAATTCTTTTAATGCAGTTGTCTGTTGCTTTGAGTTTACACTATGGGTGGGACTCGCAACTTAATACCAGCGAGATGTTCTGGATAGATATCTCAAGGTGGATGATTAGTAGTAGATCCAGATGGATTTCGGTCTACTTACCTTGGCGTACCGCCCATGCTTTTGAGCCTCAACCTTTCTTGTAGCATAGTTAGCATTGGTTTGCGCACATGATCCTGTCAATTGCCTAGCTGTAATTCGTTTACCTCACATAGCTGTTTTATCGTCTTTTGGGAGAGAGACATCACTAGTGAACATCATGGGACCCCGGTCCATATTACCATCACTGATCACATCCACTATTTACTTTCTGTTTTTACTTACTAGTTGCAGTAATACCTATCACTATTATCTTTTGCGTTTGATCCTTTTATAAACGACAAGGCCGGAGGGATTGACAACCTCTCTGTACTCGTTGGGAGCAAAGTTATTTGTATCTGTGTGCAGGTCCAAGTTGATTGCTAAGTATCTGGCGCCGTTAGCAGTTGACACCTTCTTGTTGAACCTTGGAGTCTCAGGGGAATTCGATCCTTGGTATCTTTGCCAAGGGAAAACTACCGCTACACTGCATCTCAAACCTTCCACTTGGGGTAACCAACGAGGGGCGAGAAGCCATCAGAACCTCGCGAGGTGCTCCTTGCATAGATATCTCTGCTCCTCAGGAGCCAGCCTAGAGAAACTGCCCCCAGGGATGTCTTGCTGTCACCCGCCTCGCGAGGCTTGGCCCCTCGCGAGGGTCTTGATTTGTAGTTGCTGAAGTTGGGTTGTACCAGGCCGCCGATGGAGCAGCGTCACGGGCCGCGGGCAGGCAAGTCTGGGTACCCCCGTTCCAAGGACATCGACAGTAGCCCCCGAGCCCAAGGCACACACGGACTTGGCTTCGAGGCGAAGCCAAAGAGGCAAGGGCGAAGCGCCGGGGGCCCCAAACGTCTGCGGCCTCGGTCAACGCGTGGCGACTTGATTGGACGTGGGTGTCCCACTTCCCCATGCCGCCTGGAAATCCGCCCGCCTTGGTGGCCGTCGCCACTCGCATAGCCCTGCTTCCCTTGCTGGCAGCATGGTCCCACCACTTCTCCATCTTCCAGAGATCAGTAGCCTCCTCCCCTAGCTTGACCGAGCGCCAATCCTCATCGTCGCTGCTACTTCTGGAGCTTACGTTGTATTCCCTCGAAGAGGAAAGGGTGATGCAACACAATAGCGTAAGTATTTCTCTCAGTTTTTGAGAACCAAGGTATCAATCCAGCAGGAGACCACTCGCGAGTCCCTCGCACCTGCAAGAACAAATAAGAACTTCGCAGCCAACGCGATAAGGGGTTGTCAATCCCTTTACGGTCACTTACAAAAGTGAATTATGATAGATAGGATAGTATAATATTTTTGGTATAAGAACAGAAAGTAAATAGAGCAAAGTAAAGTAGATGGAAGATTAATATGTTGATAATAGACCTGGGGGCCATAGGTTTCACTAGTGGCTTCTCTCATGATAGCAGAATTCTACGGTGGGTGAACAAATTACTGTCGAGCAATTGATAAAAGCGCATAGTTATGAGAATATCAAGGCATGATCATTATATATAGGCATCACGTCCGTGACAAGTAGACCGAAACGATTCTGCATCTACTACTATTACTCCACACATCGACCGCTATCCAACATGGATCTAGAGTATTAAGTTCATAAGAACATAGTAATGATTTAAGCAAGATGACATGATGTAGAGGGATAAACTCAAGCAATATGATATAAACCCCATCATTTTATCCTCGATGGCAACAATACAATATGTGCCTTGCTACCCCTGCTGTCACTGGGAAAGGATACCGCAAGATTTAACCCAAAGCAAATCACTTCTCCCATTGCAAGAACTATAGATATAGTAGGCCAAACCAAACCAATAATTCGAAGAGACTTGCACGGATATTATAATCATAAATAAAAGATTTTAGAAAAGAATCAAATATTGTTCATAGATAATCTTGATCATAAACCCACAATTCATCGGATCTCGACAAACACACCGCAAAAAGATTACATCGAATAGATCTCCTCAAAGATCAAGGAGAACTTTGTATTGAGATCTAAAAAGAGAGAAGAATCCATCTAGCTAATAACTATGGACCCGAAGGTCTGTGGTAAACTACTCACAACTCATTGGTGATGCTATGGTGTTGATGTAGAAGCACTCCGTGATGGATCCCTCCTCCGACGGAGCTCCGGAACAGGCCCCAAGATGGGATCTCACGGGAACAGAAGGTTGCGGCGGTGGAATTAGGGTTTTCTTTGTTGCCTCGATGTTTTCAGGGTACATGGATATATATAGGAGGAAGGAGGGTATCGGGGGAGCCAGAGGGGGCCCTCGAGGGTGGGGGGCGCGCCTGCCCCCCTAGGCGCGCCCTGGACCCTCGTGGCCGCCTCTCTCGTTCCCTCGTGTGTATTCCAAGTCTTCTGGGTAGATACAGTTCCAAAAATAACTCTCCCGGAGGTTTCATTCCGTTTGGACTCCGTTTGATATCCCTTTTCTGCGAAACACTGAAATAGGCAAAAAAACAGCAGTTTGCACTGGGCCTTGTGTTAGTAGGTTAGTCCCAAAAATAATATATAAGTGTATAATAAAGCCCTTTAAACATCCAAAACAGAATATATAATAGCATGGAACAATCAAAAATTATAGGTACATTGGAGACGTATCAAGCATCCCCAAGCTTAATTCACACTTTTATTTACTTACTATTCAAAGATTACAACTCGAAGCTAGAACAAAATATGACTCTATGTCAATGATGATGAAGCATGTCATATGAACGGAATGGTGGAAAGTTGCATGGCAATATATCTCGGAATGGATATGGAAATGCCATGATAGGTAGGTATGGTGGCTGTTTTGAGGAAGGTATAAGGTGGGTGTATGGTACCGGCGAAAGTTGCGCGGTACATGAGAGGCTAGCAATGATGGAAGGGTGAGAGTGCGTATAATCCATGGACTCAACATTAGTCATAAAGAACTCATATACTTATTGCAAAAATCTATGAGTCATCAAAACAAAGTATTCAATGCATGCTCCTAGGGGAAGGGTTGGTAGGAGTTAACCATCACGCGATCCCCACTTCCACACAAAGTATGACACTCATTAAATAAATCATGCTCCAACTTCGTCACATAACGGTTCACCATACGTGCATGCTACGGGAATCACATACTTTAACACAAGTATTTCTTGAATTCATAATTATTCCACTAGCATGAATCTAATATCACCATCCTCATATCTCAAAACAATCATCAAGTATCAAACTTCTCATATCATTCAATGCACTTATATGAAAGTTTTTTCTATACTCATCTTGGATGCCTATCATATTAGGACTAGTTTTATAACCAAAGCACATTACCATGCTTTTCTAAATGACTCTCAAAAGGATGTAAGTGAAGCATGAGAGATCAATAATTTCTACAAAATAAAACCACCACCATGCTCTAAAAGATATAACTGAAGTACTAGAGCAAAACTATCTAGCTGAAAAGATATAAGTGAAGCACATAGAGTATTCTAATAAATTCTAAATCATATTTATCTCTCTCAAAAGGTGTGTCCAGCAAGGATGATTGTGGCAAACTAAAAATCAAGACTCAAATCATACATGATGTTGCAAGCAAAACACATATCATGTGGTGAATAAAAATATAGTCCCGAGTATAGTTACCGATAGATGAAGACGAAAGAGGGGATGCCTTCCCGGGGCATCCCCAAGCTTAGGCTCTTGCCACTCTTTGTTCCATAGTCCATCAAAGCCATACTCAAAACTTGAAAACTTCACAACACAAAACTTAGCAAAAAATCTCGTGAGCTCCGTTAGTATAAGAAAACAAACCACCACTCAAAGGTACTGTAATGAACTCATTCTTTGTTTATATTGATGTTAAACCTACTGTATTCCAACTTCTCTATGATTCATACCCCCCGATACTACTCATAGATTCATCGAAATAAGCAAACAACACACGAAAAATAGAATCTGTCAAAAACAGAATAGTCTGTAGTAATCTATAACTTTCGATTACTTCTGTAACTCCAAAAAAATTGAAATAAATTGGTAAACATGAGGAATTTGTCTATTAATCATCTGTAAATAATCAACTAAAAAGCACTCTCCAATAAAAAATTATAGCCAGTCTCGTGAGCGCTAAAGTTTCTGTTTTTTACAGCATGATCACATAAACTTCACACAAGTCTTCCCAAAGGTTCTACTTGGCACAAACACTAATTAAAACACAAAAAACCGCATCTAAAGAGAAGCTAGATGCAATATTTATTTCTAAACAGAAGCAAAAACAAAGAAATTAAAATTGGGTTGCCTCCCAACAAGCGCTATCGTTTAACGCCCCTAGCTAGGCACGATACAAGAATAGATCTAGGTATTGCCATGCTGATAAGATAGATCGCGAAAACTCATCTCATATTCCCTATGTTCAGCATCAAGTTTTCTTTGTGGCTGGAAAAATTAATCAAAAGGGCTAAATTTAATAGGACAAAAGTCCCCCATATCAAGCTTAGGAGGTATTGGTTCCTCCTGTGGCCCTTCGTATTGCACAACCAATTCATCATTATAAGCATTCTTTTGGCAAAAGGTCATGAGCCTTCGCTCAAGGGAAAAGCCTAACCCATTATTTTGAATAGCAAAATCATCATTCAACTCAGAAATTCTATCAACCAAGATATCGGTAGGAACCTTTTTTCTAAGGTTTTCATTAAAAGCAACATGATCTAAAGATTGCAAACGCATTATGTCCTCTTGATTGAATAAGATAGCTTCTATGGGAGGACGACCAGCATCCACTCTGTAATGAGTAAAGATTTCTTTGGCCTCTTTCATGATGAATATGAACTCATGAGCCAAGAAGATAGTAGCTGCATGCTTAACAAAAGAATGCTCAATGTTGGAAAATTCCAGAAAGATTCTGTGAATGCAAGGATGCATATGGATAAATTTCCTGTCAATTTCAACTACAAGCATAGATATGGCATCTGCAAGGCTACTAGTTCTATGAAGAACAGATCCACCCATAGCGGGTAAAGCACTGGCACAAGTAAAGAAGTCTTGAAGAACTCATTTTCCAATAATATTACCACTACCAACCCAGAACTTCTTAGTATGTAAAGTGGTAGTTTCATCCGGAGGATCAACATATACGTTGCCCTCAACATTACTACCCTTTTCGATGATATCGTCCCCCATCTCAGACATGAACGCACGCGAACGATAAACATACAGAAAAAGAAGGGCGAATAAAATGGCAAGGGTGAAGTGGGGGAGAGGAAAACGAGAGGCAAATAATGTAGTGCGAAGGATAAGGGTTTGTGATAGGTACTTGGTATACGACTTTTGCGTAAGCCTCCCCGGCAACGGCGCCAGAAATTCTTCTTGCTACTTCTCGAGCTTGCGTTGTATTCCGTCGAAGAGGAATGGGTGATGCAGCATAGTAGCATAAGTATTTCCCTCAGTTTTTGAGAACCAAGGTATCAATCCAGTAGGAGACCAAGCGCGAGTCCCTCGCACCTGCACAAACAAATAAGAATTTGCAGCCAACGCGATAAGGGGTTATCAATCCCATTACGGTCACTTACAAAAGTGAAATCTGATAGATAGGATAGTATAATATATTTGGTATAAGAACAGAAAGTAAATAAAGCAAAGTAAAGTAGATAGATTAATATGTTGAGAATAGACCCGGGGGCCATAGGTTTCACTAGTGGCTTCTCTCATGATAGCAGAATTCTACGATGGGTGCACAAATTACTGTCGAGCAATTGATAGAAAAGCGCATAGTTATGAGAATACTAGGAATGATCATTATATATAGGCATCACGTCCGTGAGAAGTAGACCGAAACAATTCTACATCTACTACTATTACTCCACACATCGATCGCTATCCAGCATGCATCTAGAGTATTAAGTTCATAAGAAGAAAGTACTGCTTTAAGCAAGATTGCATGATGTAGAGGGATAAACTCAAGCAATATGATATACCCCATCTTTTTATCCTCGATGGCCACAATACAATACGTGCCTTGCTGCCCGTGCTGTCACTGGGAAAGGACACCGCAAGATTGAACCCAAAGCCAAGCACTTCTCTCATTGCAAGAACTATAGATCTAGTAGGCCAAACCAAACTAACAATTAGAAGAGAGTTGAAAGGATATCATAATCATACATAAAAGATTTTAGAAAAGAATTAAATATAGTTCATAGATAATCTTGATCATAAACCCACAATTCATTGGATCTCGACAAACACACCGCAAAAAGATTACATCGAATAGATCTCCTCGAAGATCGAGGAGAACTTTGTATTGAGATCCAAAAAGAGAGAAGAAGCCATCTAGCTAATAACTATGGACCCGAAGGTCTATAGTAAACTACTCACAACTCACTTGTGAGGCTATGGTGTTGATGTAGAAGCACTCCGTGATGGATCCCCCCTCCGGCGGAGCTCCGAAACACGCCCCAAGATGGGATCTCACGGGAACAGAAGGTTGCGGCGGTGGAGTTAGGGTTTTCTCTATTGCCTCGATGTTTTCAGGGTACATGGATATATATAGGAGGAAGGAGGGCATCGGGGGAGCCAGAGGGGGCCCACAAGGGTGGGGGGCGCGCCTTCCCCCTGGAAGCGCCCTTGACCCTCGTGGCCGCCTCTCTCGTTCCCTCGCGTGTACTCCAAGTCTTCTGGGTAGATACAGTTCCAAAAATAACTCTCCCGAAGGTTTCATTCCGTTTGGACTCCGTTTGATATCCCTTTTCTGCGAAACACTGAAATAGGCAAAAAAACAACAATTTGCACTGGGCCTTGGGTTAGTAGGTTAGTCCCAAAAATAATATAAAAGTGTATAATAAAGCCCATTAAACATTCAAAACAGAATATATAATAGCATGGAACAATAAAAAATTATAGATACGTTGGAGACGTATCAAGCATCCCCAAGCTTAATTCCTGCTCGTCCTCAAGTAGGTAAATGATAAAAACAGAATTTTTGATGTGGAATGCTAACCAACATTATTCTCAATGTAATTTTTTTATTGTGGCATGAATGTTTAGATCCGAAAGATTCAAGACAAAAGTCTATATTGACATAAGAATAATAATACTTCAAGCATATTAACTAAGAAATCACGTCTTCTCAAAATAACATGGCCAAAGAAATCTATCCTTACAAAATCATATAATATAGCTATGCTCCCTCTTCATCACACAAAATATTTAAATCATGCACAACCCCGGTTTCAGCCAAGCAATTGTTTCATACTATTTTTTTTTCAAACCATTCAACTTTCACGCAATACATGAGCGTGAGCCATGGATATAGCATAATATGTGGATTAGAGTGGTGGTTGTGGAGAATACAAAAAGAGGAAGATAGTCTCACATCTACTATAATGCTCAGGATGGGACTATACCTCCTACGTGTCGAGGCACGACTTAAAGGTATAGGCCCGTGCTGGAATGATCTCAAGTTCGGTACCTTTGCACATCTCATGTAAAAATAGGGATGAAAAGCAAAAGAGATAGTTGGCTTACATAATCAATCATCATCCAAATAACATAACAACCCGACTACGGGTGAAGATCCAAATGAAAGATACCAAAATACATAAAGCCACAGGTTCGAATCGCCCCTAGTAGAAACCACTACTGATCATCGGGATAGTGCACATAGTATCGACTACGTTCTTCATCGTACTCCCAGTACAGCTCTGTGTCGTCACTTGAGTAGTTCACCATGGTACCTGCATCTGGTGTGGTGTAGAATCTGTGAGCCACGGAGGACTCAGCAATCCCGTTCCCGGGTAGCAGAACTATCTAAGCCTTGGGTGTGGAACAAGGCTGAAGAAAGATAAAAGGTTGCAGCTGCACTAGCACTAGCTTACGTGTTAAGAGCGAGAAGGGAAGTGCCACGAGCGACACGTGATCACGAAGTGATCCTATCTAAGCACGACAATCATAACCCCACCGTGTTCACTTCCCGAACCCCTTTCGGAAAATGACCGTCATGGTTACTCACGCTGGTAGTGTGTTCTGAACATGGTGTCAAGTTTTCTACAACTGGATATTAACAAATTCCCATCTGCCACATAACCGCATGCACGGCTTTCGAAAGTTCAAAACCCTGCAGGGGTGTTCCAACTTGGCCCATTACAAGCCCACGATCCGCGGAGTCGCAACTCCAAGGTGGGAAGGCCCGAGTGTCCTCGGAATCCCGTGCTCAAGATATACCGACATAGGTAAAACTAATCCAGCAAGACCTCCCGGCGTGCCGACACCCTGACAGTAGCCGCGCGTATCTAGTCTCAGGCCACGACCGGATGAGCTATGGTTACAGCATCCAGATACCCCGAGTTGCCAAGGGGCGGTGCCGCAAGCTGCTCTAGGTTGGACCAACACTCATGTGGAGCACTGGCCCGGGGGTTGATTAATAAAAGGGGATAGCTAGTCCATATGCAAGTTTTAGTTATTAGGCAAATGGACTACCAATGTTGGGCCTTGCTGGAAAAGGTTTAGCGCTAAGCGGGTTATCGAGGGGGTCCCATAACCCCAACCGTGTGAGGAACGCATAATCAAGGAACATAACACCGGTTTATACGGTTCCTAGGGCGGCATGAGTGGAACAAATCACCGAGCAAGAGGCTCAGCCTTCCACCCATTACCAATATATAGATAATTTAGTTTAAGAGTTTATATAGTGTGATATCCCAACAAATACTTCAACATGAAGCAAGAATTTCAAATCTTCTCCTGCAACTAGCAATGCTATAAGAGGGGCTGAGCGAAGCCTACGTAGCCAATCAAAGGTTTGCTTAGGTTGGGTGGTTAGACAGATTCATGGTGACAATAGGAGGCTGACAAACAAACATGGGCATCGAGGCAATAAGCTAAAGAGCGAGACTTCTAGCAATAGGCAAAGATAGTAATGATATCTGGGTCAGGTCATCTTGCCTGTCGAGTCGTCGATGGGATCGTAAGACGGCTCCTCGTTCTCAACCTCGGTAGTAACCTCGTTCTCGTACTCGGTCTCGGCTTCCGGCTCTACTCAACACAAGAACACACGAGGCACGAAATCAAACAAGGTGCAATGCACAATCTATAGGATGCATGTATGATGCACTTAGGAAGCACTGCAGATGCACTTAGGATGCATTACATGTCAACATAGGAAGCACACCAGAACAACACAAGAACAAGACAATATGCTCTAGCAAGTAGGATGCAAGACAGATCTATATAGGATGCAAAACATGGCAAACTAGGAAGCACAGAGATACAACATAAGAACAACAAGTTTAAAAGAGGTCGGAAACTACTTAAGACAAATCCGGTAAGTCCTCATATGCATAGTTTGAAATTAGTCCAGATCTGAACAAACCTTAAGTTAAAGTTGTTAAACATCAAGTTAACATGCACCATGATGATCTACATGAAATTCTAGTCAAGTTTCATATAAACTTTGTTTAAAACGGAGCTACGATCTAGAAGATATGATCAAAACAAGATAAGCATGGCAATGGTGTAAAATGCACCCAAACATCAAGCAAACATACTTCAAACATGTTAACAAGATGATATTATGATTCTACAAGCAGCCCACGGTGACCGGGGCGTTCACAGCAGATACAGCTGGTGCAGGGGCGAGCCACCAAGCCCCCTCACCATCTGACGCTCTATCCACCTTGGTTGAGGAGTTGACAGCCCACGCAATAGCGGAGGTGGCTCCTGCTAACAAGGCGCAACATGATGCGGAGATCCTTCAGCTAAAGGGCCGGATCGAGCAAGCTAAACGGGATCTGGATGCAGAGAAAGCCATGATGGTGACAAGGCAAGCAGAGCTGGATTCCGAAGCTTTCCGGCTCAGGATCGATCAGGCCTCTACGCAGGAGGTAAGGAACAGAAGGTATCAGACTCATCTACCGCCGGTCTATGAGGCCATGAATCTCTTTGGCACACCAGGAGCGGGAGCCAGCAATAACCTAGAAGTAAACCGGAGAGGAGTCCCAGGAGCAAGCGCGCCGGTTCAACAGCTGACCGCGGAGCAAAATCGTCAGGTTGTGCCCACGCCGCACGTCCCCACACCTCCCGGCCATTATTCAAATCCGTTGGATAACATTGTTGCCGTCGCTTCACGACTGGCCACTTTACCCATTGAGGGGACATCCCCCATGGCGATGGAAGCGCGCAGGGTCAAGGAATTGCTGGACACAGTGTTGACAGAGCAGCAGGCGTACTCTTACAGCAGGGAGAGAATTCATTCAACACCCCGCCGCAGCAGGAGTTACACTAGACATTGGGATGAACCAGAAGTGTCCAGTAGTGAGTGGAGGCGTCACCGTCACAGGCAAGATAGTCCGGCAGGGGCAGAGGCGCATGCCCAGGAGGCAATGAACCGGGCCAGACCTACTGCCCGCGAGGATATCCGTCAAACGATGCCGGTTCACCCAACCACATCATAGACAGGAGTCACGGCGAGTTCTTTTGGAGTACAGTGTCTTATTCCCGCTTTACGAAGCATGAAGTTACCCAAGGACTTTAAAGGTCCGCGCAAAGTGCCTAACTATACGGCAGACCTGGCTCTAGAGGCTTGGATTGAGAGCTATGAGATGGCTATGGAGATGCTAGATGTGGATGAAGCGGCATGCGCAAAGTATTTTACCATGATGCTTGAGGGTACAGCCCGGACATGGTTAAAAGGCTTACCACCTAACTCCATCAGATCATGGGGTGAGCTGCGTCGGCAGTTTATCAAAAATTTCAAAGATACGTGCAAGCAACCGATGTCAATAGTGGACATGGCGGCATGTGTTCAAGGAGAGCAAGAGCCGACGAGCACCTGGGTACGGCGAGTGTCAGAAATCCTGCACTCTTCCAATAGCATCAATCCCAGTACGGCTATAGTGACACTGGAAAACAATTGCCGGTTTGAGTCTCTGAAGCTAAAGTTGGGACGGCTCAAGTGGGATTGCAATGACATGGGGACACTCATGAGCGCTCTGGTGAAGTACGGGGACTCTGATAATACAAAATACCCAGAAGCAGATGGAGACAAATCCGGGAAAGCGAACAAGGCTGGTAAACCGGCATAGGTTAATCCGGCAGGAACAAGCTTTAATGGTAAGCGAAAGGCAGAGGGCAGCTCTGACTTTGTGGCCAATACCAATGTTCGAGGAAACTTTCAACGCCGCAAAGGTAGGCCACCTCCACGGAGCGGAGGAGGATTCATTAATCTGGATCAACAGTTGAACGACCCTTGCCCGAAACATAGCACGGAGGAACGCCCAGCTAAACATACATGGGGGCAATGCTGGGTCATGGTAGAGGCCATGAGACAGACCAAATTTGACAACGGACCACCGGGCCGCTGCTCAGGTCCCGATTTTCATGGTCCGGGTCACCAAGGTAATGGTTCCGGGTCAGGAAACCATGGCGGCAACAATAACTACAACCAAGGAAACCACCAGCAGCATGGTCAGGGCGGTTACAACAACCAGGGCAACCACCAGCATGGCCAGGGTGGCTACAATAATCAAGGCAATCAGCAGCGTCAGCATCAGCAGCAATCAGGATATCAGAGTAATCCAAAAGAGCTAAGTAGTGGACAGTACCATGTGTTTACTACGAGTTTGTGCAAAAGAGATCAAAAAATCCTAAAGCGGGCGGTACACGCAGTTGAACCGGCGACACCATGTTTCGTGTGCTGGTCGGAACAACCTATTGTGTGGAGCAGAGAGGATCACCCGCCGCGGGTCGATAATCCGGGCCATTTGGCCTTAGTGGTAGCACCACAGGTGGGTGGCTACAAATTCACAAAAGTACTCATGGATAGCGGCAGCAGCATCAACATCTTATATTACGAGACTTTCCGTCGTATGGGGTTAACGGACAAGAAACTGAGACAGTCCAATACGGTGTTCCATGGAGTGGTGCCAGGTAAATCGGCTTACCCAGTTGAGAAAATTGATCTAGAGGTGACCTTTGGAGATGAGCAGGATTCCAGGTCAGAGACAGTAACCTTTGAAGATGTAAAGATCCGGAGCCCATATCACGCCCTGTTTGGACGGCCGGTTTATGCCAAGTTTATGGCTAGACCGTGCTATGTTTATCTACAGCTCAAGATGCCGGGTCACAAGGGAACCATCACGGTTCACGGAAGTCGCAAGATTGCATTGGAGTGCGAGGAAGGAGACGCAGCCTATGCAAAGACAATATGTGCTACAGAGGAGTTGAAATTCTACAAAGATAATGTTGATCCGGCAGATATGTCCCCGTTAAAGAAGCCAACTACAGAGCATGATCCGGCGTTGAAGTTTTAATCGGCAGAGGAAACCAAGCAAGTTGACTTTGTACTAGGCAACTCATCCAAGCAGTTCACTATCATCGCTAACCTTGACCCCAAATAGGAAAGCGCGCTCATCGAGTTCATCTGTGAGAACCGGGATATCTTTGCATGGAAACCTTCTGACATGCCAGGTATACCGAGGGAACTCGCTGAGCACAGTCTTAATATTGATCCGAAGTTCAAACCGGTCAAGCAGTATCTGCGCCGCTTCAATGAAGAGAGGCGCAAGGCTATAGGTGAAGAAGTGGCCAGGATTTTGGCCGCAGGGTTCATAGTTGAGGTGTTCCACCCGGAGTGGTTGGCTAATCCGGTTCTGGTGTTAAAGAAAAATGGAAAGTGGAGGATGTGTGTGGATTACACAGACTTAAACAAGGCTTGTCCAATCGATCCTTTTGCTCTCCCCCGTATCGATCAGATCATTGATGCCACAGCGGGATGTGAGCGGCTATGTTTTTTGGATGCATATTCAGGGTATCATCAGATCAAGATGGCGATTAAAGACTAGGAGAAGACAACCTTCATAACTGCATTTGGAGCCTTTTGCTATGTATCTATGCCTTTTGGGCTCAAGAGTGCCCAAGCAACTTACCAGCGTTGCGTACATAACTATCTTAAGGGGCAGATAGGGAAAAATGTCGATGCTTATGTGGACGACAACATTGTAAAATCAAGAAAGGAGGAGACACTGATAGAGGATCTAAAGGAAACCTTTGATAACCTTTGGGTTTATAAGATGATGCTTAATCCGGAGAAGTGTGTTTTTGGTGTTCCAGTTGGCAAGCTCCTCGAATTCTTGGTGTCAAACAGAGGAATAGAGGCCAATCCGGAGAAAATCAAGGCGATCACATCCTTGACTAAACCAGCTTGTATCAATGATGTCCAGCGCATCGCTGGCCGAATTACAGCATTAAGCCGATTCAATAGCCGTTTGGGAGAAAAGGCAATTCCGCTTATCAGATGCTGAAGAAAACAGATCGGTTTATATGGAGCGACGCTGCAAACGCCGCATTTGAGGACTTGAAGCGGCAATTAGCAGAACCACCGGTCCTTGCTGCCCCTGTTGATAAGGAGCCGCTGCTATTATACGTGGCCGCCAATGCCCGTGCAGTTAGCGTGGCAATCGTGGTCGAGCGCAAAGAAGCAGGCAAGGAATATCCGGTTCAGCGCCCGGTTTATTATGTCAGTGAGGTTCTAATTGAATCAAAACAAAGGTACCCACACTGGCAGAAGCTGGTGTACGACGTGTTTATGGCAAACCGGAAGCTGAAGCACTACTTCCAAGGCCACCCAATCACTGTTGTTAGTTCAGCTCCGTTGGGGGATATAATCCAGAACAGAGAAGCCACTGGCAGAGTAGCAAAGTGGGCCATTGAGCTTAGCCCACACGGATTGAAGTATGTACCACGTACTGCTATCAAATTTCAAGCATTGGTATATTTCATCAATGATTGGACAGAATTGCAAGCACCAGAGGAGAAGCCGGATCATACGTACTGGACTATTCACTTTGACGGTTCAAGGCAATTAGAAGGCTCGGGGGCTGGAGTTGTGTTAACTTCTTCGCGAGGTGACAAATTTTGTTATGTCCTCCGCCTAATGTTTCCTTGCACTAATAATGCGGCTGAGTATGAGGCATTGCTTCATGGCCTGCGGATGGCTAAGGAGATGAACTTGAGCCGGGTCAAGTGTTTTGGTGATTCAGATTTAGTGGCACAACAAGTATCCGGCAAATGGGACTCTAAAGATCCTCTCATGGCGGCTTACAGTTGAGAAGTTGAAGCAGTTGCAGGATATTTCAAAGGATATCAGGTGGATCACATAGACCGGCGGAAAAATGAAGCGGCCGATGCTCTAAGCCGGCTGGGTTCTTAGCGTAAACCGGTGCCACCGAATACTTTCCTGGATGAGCTACACAGTCCATCAGTTCAGGTACCATCAGAGGAGGATTTGGCTATTCCTAATCCGGAAGCACAGCTGGTTGCGGCACTTCATGTTATTCCGGATTGGACACTCCCTTACTTAGCGTACCTGAGCCGAGGAGAATTGCCAGATGATGAGATTGAAGCTAGGCAGATAACCCGACGATCCAAGTCCATGACAATTATTAACGGAGAACTTCATCACCGCAGCGTTTCTGGAGCGGTTCAGTGGTGTGTATCATCAGAAGAAGGCTGTGATATTCTTCGAGAGATTCATGAAGGGGATTGTGGTCATCACGCCGGTTCAAAGTCCTTAGTAGCTAAAGCTTTCCGTCATGGGTTCTACTAGTTAATAGCCCATGCTGATGCGGAGGATCTGGTCCGGAAATGCGATGCTTGTCAGAAATTTTCACGGCGTGCTCTTGTTCTGGCACAAGAGCTGCAGATGATTCCAATTACTTGGCCGTTTGCGACTTGGGGGCTTGATATGGTTGGGCCTTTTAAACGATCCCAAGATCAAAAAACTCACCTATTGGTGGCAGTGGGTAAATTTACAAAGTGGATTGAGGCAGAGCCTGTGAGCAAGTGTGATGTGGCAACAGCGGTTAAATTCATCAAGAAGGTAATTTTCCGGTTTGGCTTTCCACACAGCATTATCACTGATAATGGCACCAATCTATCTAAAGGAGAGATGGAAGAGTTTTGTCAAAGGGAGCATATTCACCTTGATGTGTCTTCTGTAGATCACCCTCAATCCAATGGTCAAGTTGAAAGGGCCAATCAAGAGATTTTGCGAGGCATCAAGCCCCGGCTTATGACTCCCTTGCAAAGAACACCAGGGTGCTGGGTTGAGGAGTTACCTTCTGTCCTCTGGAGCATCACTACTACACCGAATAGGTCCACAGGCTACACGCCTTTCTTCATGGTGTATGGTGCTGAAGCGGTTCTTCCAAGTGATATCCGGCACGACTCACCACGGGTGCAGCTTATGTTGAAGTAGCCAATGAGCAAGAAAGACAAGACAACATAGACCGGCTAGATGAAGAGCGTGATATAGCAGCAGCACGATCTGCAATTTACCAACAGGACCTGCGTAGATATCACAGCCGCCGGGTTAAAACCAGGACATTCCAGGAGGGGTACTTAGTACTCCGGCTCATCCAGGACCAGACAGATATGCACAAGTTATCCCCACCTTGGGAAGGGCCCTTTGTGGTCAGCAAGAACCTACACAACGGTTCATACTACCTGGTGGACGTTCGAGAACACAAAGACTCACGGACAGCAGAGGAAGAGACGAAGAGGCCGTGGAACATTGCCCTTCTACGACCTTACTACACTTGAGCCATGAGCTCCGCTTCATGTATCCTGTATATATTATGATTAATAAATAAACCGGCACCCCTGGTAAACCGGGGGATCAGGCTTTTTTCTTCTAAATAAGTGTCTCATGAGAGCTAACTCAGATGCTTTGATCAGTCTATTTTGCTATGCAGGACTATTTTATAAGGGACCAACCAGGACTTGCCTTTCAAGCGCAACTCCTTCATAGGAACCCTACCTCCATGATCACTAGGGGGCTACGGATCACATTCGAATCCTCGCTTAATCCCTTCTGGTCCGGTTTATACGATCGTCTTCGCATCAGCGCCCTTTGGATTACATCCATTGATTGGCAAAAAATGTTCTTGCCCCTTGGAGTACATCCTTTGATTGGAAAAAGAAAAAAATATTGCCCCTTGGAGTACATCCTTTGATGGCAAAAGAAAAAAATGTTCTTGCCCCTTGGAGTACTTCCTTTGATGTCAAAAGAAAAAGTTCTTGCCCCTTGGAGTACATCCTTTGATGGCAAAAGAAAAAATGTTCTTGCCCCTTGGAGTACATCCTTTGATGGCAAAAGAAAAGTTCTTGCCCCTTGGAGTACTTTCTTTGATGGCAAAAGAAAAAAGTTCTT
>LR738710.1:660774785-660891502 GCA_902687465.1 Secale cereale | reverse complement strand
AAAAAGTTCTTGCCTCTTGTAGTACATCCTTTGATGGCAAAAGAAAAATTTCTTGCCCCTTGGAGTACATCCTTTGATGGCAAAAGAAAAAGTTCTTGCCCCTTGGAGTACATCCTTTGATGGCAAAAGAAAAAGTTCTTGCCCCTTGGAGTACATCCTTTGATGGCAAAAGAAAATGTTCTTGCCCCTTGGAGTACTTCCTTTGATGGCAAAAGAAAAAGTTCTTGCCCTTTGGAGTACATCCTTTGATGGCAAAAGAAAAAAGTTGTTGCTCCTTGGATTAAATCCATTGATTGGCAAAAGAAATCATTTGCTCCTTGGATTGCACCCATTGATTGGCAAAATGAATCATAGCCCTTGGGGTCGCATCCATTGATTGGCAAATATGGAGCCTGGCAGCTCGCAAAAAGCCTCGACTACATGGTCTTATTTGCAACAGTGTTTTGTGTTTTGTGATTTTTTCAAAGTTTTCTATGGTTTTTGATCCGGAATTGGGCAACTGCAAAGTTGACCACGTATTTACAAAAGTCTGGGTCATAGAACACCAGCATGATTTAAACCGGTGGTTATTATAACCCGGAACTATCATTGGGCAAACACCAAGAGGGCCAAGGGCCTCATCAAAATCTACAATGTCCACCGGATTAAGGATGTCAAGCATGCTTAATTAAAGGTATGAAAGTATTTTTGGGTATAAAGCAGATACTCGTTCAATATATATGCCTATGAGAGCAACATAATCGGTTCGGTGGTAAACCGCTAGGACATTTTCTTAGCGTTGTCTATGCAGATACAGGTAATATAAAGGATCAACCATAGCAAACAACGGATTAAAATTGGCAGACGCCAAATCAAAGCTGTGACATCCGGATTAAAGATAGAAAATGTTTCGAACTATCCTATTACAAGGCACTTGCAGGCCTGAACGGATTAATGTTTTTCGGCAACGGATTACAGCAGCTAAAAGTTAAACTGAGCGGCTTATGCTTCTTCTTCCTGCTGCGAAGGCTGAGGATCGGCTCGTTCCGGAACTTCTTCGTCTTCTTGAAGCGGCTGAAAATCAGGAACGCGCCAGTCAATCTTGGATAGTGCACGGAAGTACATCTCCTCAGTAATGAGATCGGACGGATCAACATCTGGGGCGAAAGTATGGGCGCGCACTGGTGGGATTAGATTCTCGGTGTCATAAACCGGCGGGTCCACCCGCTCATTCTCTAAGTCATATGCCGGATGATACCTGGTCAGGTCCGCTTCATCAGCAAGCTTGCTGGCAAGAGGGCGCATTTCTTTATTTAAAGCACGAAGGTCCTTGCCAGAGAAGGCAGATCCATCCTCCTTGTTACTAGGGTACCCGTTCATAGCTTCCTCCGGATCAAAGTCCGGAACCCATGCCTTGCTCTAGTCAGCGCTACAAGAGAGCCGGCCCGTACAGCAGATTTCTTCACTTCTTCCAAGCGTACATGCAGTATAGAAAGCTTCTCCAAAGTACCTTGGATAGTAGTGGGGGCCGCTTTGTGATGGGACATCACACTTATAATCCTTTGAGCGCCGGAATACAGCTGCTCAACCAAAGTATAAGAGGCCTTGAGTTTCTTCCGGATATCATCCCCAAGATGGGTGATGCGTCGCCCTACATATGACTATTACAGTTAAACCGGAGCAGAATAAAGATTGCAGAGATGAAAGCATATGTAAATTAAGTGCTCACCAAAGATGGCAGAGGTCATAAGCTCTATTTGCTGCCTTAAGCCGGTCAGCTCTTGCGTCACCGGATTAAGGGCCTCTTCAGCATCCTTTGCCCTTTTCTCAAGGGCGTTCCTCTGAACCTCCTAGTCTGATCGCTCTGCTTCAAAGTCTTTTTTTCAAATTTTCAATATTGGTCAAGTTCATCGCCAGCTCATCCTTGGCTTTCGCAGAAGCAGTTTCAGTGGCAGCAAGTCTATTCCGGAGTTCAGTTATTTCGGCAGCCCTCCGGGTCAAGTCAGCCTACAGGGAAATCAAGTGAAGTAAAAGAGAAATTCAGACAAGTCTCAAGCACATAAACAAGTTATCCACTTGACACTTGGGGGCTAATGGGCAGTTGAAGTAAAAGAGAAATTCAGACAAAGTCCCACGCACATAAAACAAGTTATGCCCCTGGCACTTGGGGGCTAACGTAAGTTCATTTTCATACATCCGGAAGTACCGGTTCACCTACAACATAGCTAAACCGGAACTTGGGGGCTACTATGGCATGAAGACAGAAGTACAAAGAATACAGAACAAAGACAAGTGAAGGAAGTTACCTCGTACTTATCCTTCATCATATTCACCAAGCCCAATTCATAATCGCGGCTGGTATGAAGCCGGTTCAAATACCCAGAATAAAGTTCCTGGGCACTCAATTCGGCATAGTTGGACAAGTCCATGCTCCACTTGCCCTTCTCTTGTTGAAGCTTCTCCGCTTTAGCAGTATGCTTGGCCAAGATGATAGGCTCAGCAGGAGCGATAAAACCTGTCCCGGTTATCTGAACATCCGGAGAAGAGGCAGTGGTTGGCTGAGAAGGGGCAGCAGTAGGGGCCGGACTAACAGGAGCCGGGTTAGTCCGAGGAGGGCTAACCCGGACAGGACTCGTCGGTTCAACGACATTCTCTACATTCGTATCTTCCGGGGCAACAATGTTATCATGGTCCATGGGAGCAGGATCATCAAATTGAGTCGCAGGATCGCTCTCTGGAGGGATGACTTCATCCGGATCAGCAGCCGGATTAGCGGTAGCAGTCTCAGCAGCCGCTTTGGTGGCCTTCGCCTTCTTGCTAGGCTTGGGCTTACTGAAGGAAATTGAAGGAACAATGAGAATCATCAAGAAACAAATACAAATATAAACCGGATGTTGAAAAGAACTTACCCAGGCACGGTCTTCAGTACAGGAACCTGTGTGGTAGTCGATTCACCAGAAGATGACAGAGGTGTCTCCTGATAGTTAGGATCAGACGGTTTAAGCGGTTTACGTATAAGGCCGGCCTTTGGATGGAGAAGAGTTGGAAAAAGTAAAACCTCAGAGCGGCGCCTGCGAGCCGGAGTAAGAGATATTCCGGAGGATTCTACTACATGGCCACTGTGGCGCGTAGTCCGGCGTGCTTCATGCTGCTGCTTCTTCAAAAGAAATTTGGGTTCCAGTTGAGCATAAGGATGAGAAAAAGGGTACTTTCGGGATGCCCGACGAATTTTGGGCACCGACGGTTCAGAGTTTGAAGAAAGAGAGATTACCTCAACTTCTGCCGCTTTACTTCCTTCAGCCAAATCCTGTGGAAAGACACTGTTAAACATAAATTTGGATAAAAAGAGATCAAAACATATCAGGATCAATTCATACCTTAGAATCCGAATCATCTTCCTCAGGATGTGAACCGGAGGCAGCGGCCGCCTTCTTCTTCTTGACAACACATGTCTTCCGGCGTGGCTGTGTGCCTGACTTGTCCTGAGGTTTTCTTTTCCAAAAAGGATCGTTGGCCTATGCAGAAGTGAAAAATAATAGAAGATAATTGATATGGACGGATTAGAAACAAACAGAAGAGGTCAGAAAAAACTTACTGCTGGCAGTTTGTTGTTCTCATAGTATGGAGCCAATCCGGTCTGACTGCACTCTTCCAGAGAGATGTTGAGCATTTTCTTTGCGGATTCAGTGACTTCCTTTTCAGGAAGCATTATGTCACTGTGGCGTTGAGGGTCATCCGTTTCTCCGGTAAACTCATACATCAGACCGGAGCGCCGGCTCAGAGGAAGGATGCTCTAGGCAAGCCAACAACGAACGAAATCAACTCCAGTCAAACCGTTGGCCATAAAAGCCCTAAGCTTGGCAAGCTGAGGGGCAAACCGGGCCCGCTCTGAAGAACTAAGGCGCTGCGGCAGGGGATGATCCTCAGGTAGACGATGTTCACGGCAACCCGGCAGTGGGTTTTCCCCTTCAGGCGAGGTATCTTTGCAATAGAACCATGATTGGTTCCAGTCCTTGGGGTGTGTATGGAGAGCAGCGCGAGGGAAGATCACGTCTCTTCTCTTCCGAATGCTAACACCGCCCAGCTCTTGATGCGGTCCGGCAGTAAACTCTGTCTGCCAGTTTAAGTGGAAAAAGTCTCGGAACAAATCCACTGATGGTTCTTCTTGAAGGTACACTTCTGAGAAGACTTGAAAATTGCAGACGTTTGATATAGAGTTTGGACCTATATCTTGAGGATGGAGCTGAAAAGCGGCCAGCACATCCCGGAATTTTTTTGAACTGGGAGGGCTAAAGCCCCAGGCCATATGATCAAAGAAAATGATGACTTCTCCTTCTTTAGGGGTAGGAGGACATTCATTTCCTGGGGCCCGCCATTTCAGAACCGCTTGGGGGCCCAGAATACCAATTGAAGCGGCGTTGGTTAAGTCCTCTTCCGTAATGCGGGAAGGAACCCAGTTGCAACAGACGAACTGCTTGGCAGCCATCTGGGCAAAAGGAAATGCTGAAAAGTATAGTGCAAAATCCAGATTACTAAGTACCAAAGCATAAACCGGAGCGTATCATCAAATTATATCGACGATTTAGACAAGGGATTAATGGCATTGGCAACCCGGAAGCAGATGTGAAATGAACTGCTACCGGTTTATGATAACAAAAAAAGAGGAAGCTAAACCATCGGGCTCATGGCTAATTCTTTGTAAAAGGAGTATAAGATTGGTTAAACCGGTGAGTACCTTACAGATCTACAAAGATGAAGAAATAGGTTTCTACAGAAGGCTAAAGTAAAAATGGATCTGAGCCATAAGAAAAAGATGAAATATACGTAAGTCTGATACAGGAAGAACTACGAAGGATTTCTACAGATCAAATGAATCTAAGGGTTGAATCTAAGGTCTGAATCTAAGTTTAAACTACGAAGCAGGAGCACATTCGAAACGTATCTAAGGTTTGAGTCCATTGCAAGGGTAACCTACAGGGATGAACAGCAAGCTTCGAGGTTTCATGGCGAAAGCCATGGAGGAACCCTAGATTAAAGATCTACAACCAGAAGAAAGGAGTACCTGAGAAAGAAGGAGACGGCGGCGGAGTACACTGGACACGTTTCAGGGTGATGCGGCAGGCCTGGCTTGACGACGGCGACGAGCACGAAGACGGCGGCGGAGCTTCGGGCGACGGAAGAAGAAGTGCGGAAGGAAAGAAAAGGACAGGTCTCAGCGGTATTTATAAGCTGGTGAGGTGAAACGGCAAGCGCGGGAATCAAGGAGGTCAGAGATTGGATAAAGATTCCATTGTCGCCTCGATTTTCGGGATAGCCTTTAATGAAGGTAACAAACAACGGTGAGCGATAAATACGGAGGTGATGTCACGACAGATTGAGATGATTTCCGGAGATGACGTCATAGCCGGTTTACAAAGCAGAGAAGCTATAAGGAGGAAATTTATGCAAGATTTAGAAGACTGACATGAACAAGTTCAAATCCCTCTGGGGCCTAATGTCAGGGATATTACTAGCAGGTATAAACCGGCCAGGGAGATCTGGATTACGTTGATATAATTGTATTATCACAAGCCCAGTAGATTATGAGTTAGAGGTTACGGCCCGTGGAGGCTTAGGGCCCATATGTAAAGTTTACGGTTTATAAACCGTCCTATCATGTAACTTGAGGTATAAGGAAGAAAGAGTAGAGACTGAGGCGGACACGATTATGAGCCGGCCTCGAGACTCTGTAAACCGGACCGGGCGTTGCCTCCTATATAAAGGGACGACCCGATGACGTTTAAACGGCCAAGCAACAACCCGTCGAGACACAGGCAAGCAATCCGCTACCTGTTCATCGACGCCCAAGCAATACCAAAACCAAACTAGATGTAGGCTTTTACCTTCATCGAAGGGGCCGAACTAGTATAAACCCTCTGTGTTCTTTGTGTGCTTTAACCTCTTCAAGCTAACCCGCGCGATGGCTCCACACCTAAGTCCTCTAAACTGGACATCTGCCGTGCTAAACCCACGACATGCACGCTCAAAACGGAGCAACAGACTAAAAGATACACCTGAAACAAGAAACAATGCAAAGCTGAAATTAACAGCCACATAGCAACCTGGAAGCAACATATATATACTCTACAGCACTCAAACATGGTGACAAGAAGCATGGGCATGAAGTAGACATATCCTACAACAAACAACTCCATTGGAGCATCTCCATAGGAGGCATGGATCAATAGCAACAACCTTCAATATTTTGAACATGACACTAAAAACTTGACAGTAATATTTTAGAGCAACTTGGGAGCAAGAATTAAATATGCTACAACAACCCAAATGAGCAAGTAAGGACATGGATGGATAGACAACAACATATACAACAAGGAATGATCAATGGCCACCCCAAAACTATCATGGATTTGCCTAGGGCATCAAGGAAACATAGCATCATGATATGACAGATTCCAGACTTAGTGAAATTTCACTAAGTGTTAAAACAGTAACATTATCATGGCATGTTTGCGAGCATGTTTAAGTCATCTTAAAGCATAACATGGCAAATGGTTTGCACCACAGCAAAGAACACATGATGGAGAATCTAAAACATATGAGCATGCGACATGGGGACAAACACAACAATAGCAACGAGCTCCTCAACTAGGCATCTCGTAACAAGTTACAAAACCTAACAGTCACTTGCACTTTTGCAACAAGGATAAACATGGCAATATGAACTCTAACATGCATGCTATAGCAACCAACATGTAGAGCATCTCATGATGAACATTTTGACATATCATTTGCTTCATTTGGATAAACATGCACCAAGTTATCACATCTCAAACATGGCATGAAAATAACAAGTAGCAGCAGTTTATATCAAGTAGCACTCTTTTCATGATGATTAAGACATCTAGATGGACTCAAACAAGCATGACACAATGGAACAAAACATAGTACACATCACCACAATCATTTTGACATATCATAAGCACAAATCGGACATACACACAAAAAGTTATTGCCATTACAAAATGTCATCAGACAACAAAGAACAAAAAGGACTTGGAGGAAAATGGGGTCAACCTCCTCGCGGGTCGGGTCCACGGCGGATCGGGTCGCGGGCGTGGAGCGGGTTGCGGGCGCGGATCCACGGGCCCGCTAGGGTTTCGAACCCGGGCGGCTGGAGATCCAACTGGATCGGGCCGATGGCTGCTGGCTAATCCGGTCGGCCGGCGGTGTCGGGCCGACGGGGAAGGCCTCGCCGGAGGAGGGTCACGGGGCGGCCCGCGGTTATGTGGCAGATGGGAATTTGTTAATATCCGGTTGTAGAAAACTTGACACCATGTTCAGAACACACTACCAGCGTGAGTAACCGTGACAGTCATTTTCCGAAAGGGGTTCAGGAAGGAACACGGTGGGGTTATGATTGACGTGTTTAGATAGGATCACTTCGTGATCACTTTGACGCTCGTGGCACTTCTCTTCTCGCTCTTATTACGTAAGCTAGTGCTAGTGCTGCTGCAACCTTTTATTCTTTCATTAGCCTTGTTCCACACCCAAGGCTTAAATAGTTCTGCTACCCGGGAATGAGATTGCTAAGTCCTCCGTGGCTCACAGATTCTATACCACACCAGATGCATGTACTCAGGTGAACTACTCAGGTGACGTCACAGAGCTATACTGGGAGTACGATGAAGAACGTAGTCGATACTATGTGCACTATCCCGATGATCAGTAGTGGTTTCTACTAGGGGCGATTCAAACCTGTGGCTTTATGTATGTTTGGTATCTTTCATTTGGATCTTCACCCGTAGTCGGGTTGTGATGTTATTTGGATGATGATTGACTATGTAATGAATTGTGTGACATGGCGAGTGTAAGCCAACTATCTCTTTTCCTTTTCATCCCTATTTTTACATAAGATGTGCAAAGATACCGAACTTGAGATCATTCCAGAATGGGCTTATACATTTAAGTCGTGCCTCGACACATAGGAGGTATAGTCCCATCCTGGGCATTACAAGTTGGTATTCAAAGCCTTCTCCGACCTAGAAGCCCCCACTGATTGATAGAATCGTTGACGATTGATTCTAGGCACACACTTAAAATGTTTTGAGTCCTATATATATATATATATATATATATATATATATATATATATATATATATATATATATATATATATATATATATATATATATATCGGAGAGTAGGAATTCTTTTGCTCCTCATCTCTTTTCACTCTGGTGAGGACTCCTGACGATTACTCTTGTCTCTTCTAGTCTCAAAATTTCACCAATTTTTTTTTAGGAATCTGCGAGTATTGTTTGGATTGTTCCGATGTCTTTGTGACAAGAACATTGTTCTCGATGCCTCCTATCATTTCGGGGTTGTGGCAGTGTCCCGGGGAGTTGAGCTCCGAGGTGTTGTCGTCACAAATATATGGCATCAGTTCTTGAATACTTAAGACGGCCGACATCGAAAACTCTCCTATGCGGTTAGTGCCAAGATAACCCCGACGTCACCCAGTACTGGGGAGGTAGTTCGGGAGTATTGCCATAGCTTGTATAGTAGATGCGTTTCGAAGGTCCGAGGTAGACGGTTTCCAGAAATAACTGGTTATGTGTTGAAGGATTGATACAGCTGGATGTAGGATTAGAGTTGAGTGCGCGATGCTTCCCCTGTATCCCCAACACCTGATTGCATAACAGGAAACTTTCGGAAATTAATAGGTGGGTTCATCTAGTAGCTCATAGGCATTCTTCCAACGAATGCATGATATGGAGTTCGGGGTTCTACATTGAGTGAAGTAGTTTTATGGCCGTTGTTCCGATCGGGAGATGCATCTTAAAGGGTCCTTGGCTATGCTGATCCGGGGATTGCAAAACCCTTTTGTAACACGTTCCATAAGCTTTCAGCACGAATATGTCGAACGAAACTTCCATCTTGTATTTGTTCTATCTGCTCCTTGTTGTTTTATTTACCTTTTGTTCTCCCAAGTGGCTTCTCGTGAAGATTGTTGTTACTATTAAACTATGAATTTCATTCGTTCCTCTTGTTCGAATGATTCTTGTGAAGACTTATGTTGCAAATTCTAGCCGTTGATTCAACTTATATATTCTTTCAACCAATGGCTAATAGTTGTCATCTCATTCAGGATGGCTCCTAAAAAGGTTCCCAACGCTAACCCAGAGGGTGAAGAGGTTCCTGATCGTCCTCCTTCACCTCCTCCTCCGTTTGAGGCCTGGAGAGCAATTATGCAAGCGACGAACCAGAACACCCAGATGCTTATGCAAATGATGCAGAACATTCAAGCAAATCAAGCAAATCAGGGTGCTCATGGGAACCAAGGCCAAGGCAATTTGTTCAACCAACCTTACTTTGCTACGCTCAACCAGTTTTGGGCAAACCAACCAAAGGCATTCAGTTACTACGTGGACCCTCTAGATGCTGAAGACTAGATAATAGATATCAAGAAGCATTTCGAGTGCAGTAACGTCAGGCCCGAGGACTATGTGAAGTTTGCAGCCTTCCAACTCAAGGACAAAGCCGCTGATTGGTGGCAGCAGTACAAAGACTCCAGAGCAGAGCGTGTAATCTCCTGGGATGACTTCTTGTGACGCCTGAAGACCAACGTCCCAGAAGATTCCAGAGATTCCAGATGTTCTAGGTTCTCCCGTGTGTTTCTTTTGTGCTTGTGTTATTTATTTTGCATTGCATCATGTCATCATGCCATCATGTCATATTTTCTTTTGCATCTCAACCTAAATAAATCGTGTGGACCTTCGGTCCATTTAAATCAAGGGAAGAATGTCTTCTCTTTAAAACATATAAAAGCCTCTCAATATTATTAGGGAGCTATATAATAATATTCCATTTGTTTGGAATTAACCAACACACGTGCATAATTTTCCCCATGCTTTTCCTACTTCGAGTTTCTCCTTCAAAAACCTCCCTATATTTCTTTTTCCGTTTATCGAGGTTCCTCCGAACCCCCCCCCAACTATTTTAATTAAATTCCCGACACTTTTGTGATTCCAGGGATTTTTACCCCATGCCCTAACTCTATTTCTAACACCTCCTTCCTTTTCTTTCTCCTTTGCGGTTTTCTGTTTTTTTGGAAAACAACATCAATTTAAAAGGAAGAGAGAGAGGCCATCTAGGCCATCTCAGCCCAACAGCCAGGCTCTTTTCCTTCCCAGCCGGCCTCCTTTGGGCCAACTCCTCCTTCAGGCCCATCCCAACTCCACCGAACCCTAGCACCGCACCCAGGCTCCCGATCGCTCCTCCTTTCCTCCCTCCTGCGCCGCCAGGAGTCGAACCCCATCGTCCCCTCGACCCGTTCCCTCTCTCCTCGCTCGACTCCTCCATCGCCCCATCGCCACGGATCCCCTGCGGGCCTCCTCCTCCCGCGGCCAGGACCGCCTCTCCTCCTCGCCAAGCTCCCAGGCCGAGCCTCAAGCCGTGCCGCCTCCCTGCACTCTCCTCTCCAGGGGCAGCGGACCGGGCCAGCGCCTCGTCCGCGACGGCCAGGAAGCCGCCGCGTCCCCGCCATGTACCACCACCCCGCCGCCACTTCGTCCTTGGCGCCCCCAGGGCCTCGTTCCCGAGCGTGTACCTCGCCGAGGGGAGGAGTCCCCTCGAGCAGCGCCGCCCTGCGCGCCTCCCGCGCCTCGCGCCTACCCCGACCCCTCCATGCGCGAGCACCGCAGCGGCCGCGCCCCTCCTCGTCCAGAAGCATCCCCGAGCGCCCCGTCCTCTGGCCCCGAGCCAGCGCCGCAGCACGCCCTCCGCCTCTCCCTCGCGTGGTAGCGCCCTCCAGCACCAGAGCCTCCTCGAGCCAGCCGGAGCTCCCTGCATCCAGCACCGTCCTCCGTCGCCGTGCCGCTGCCATGGCCTCGTCACCCGTGCTGCCGTTTTGTTTTTGTGCTTTGTGTTGCTGCGTTTGGACCTCCGAGATGCACCAAGTTCCACTACGTCACAAGAACCAAGACCACGGCCCCGACAAGTACCACGACCAAGTACCACAACGACCGAATGGCTACAAGATGACCATCAAGTTCATCTACGAACGAGAACACCGACACAAGACGAACGCGTCAAGTACCACTACTTCCACTACCGTCGCCGAGACCCTCAAGTACCTCTACGGAACGTGTACGACGACCGTCGCCGACGATCCGAGTACCACTACCGTCGCCCCGAGTACCCCTACCGATGAACGAGAACAACTACTTCCCTCTACGGCATGTACCACTACCGTCGCCCGGAAACGAAGGATACGCTAAGTACCTCGACGAACCGAACATCTACGGGAACTTGAACGGCTACATAACAAGTACCTCTTCGGAAGCGGAAAAACTACTTCCTCTACGGCTGTGTACCACTACTTCCCTACGTCCCTCTACGATCTCGGACCGCCCCGAGAACGATCGTTCCGAAGGTATAACCCCGGGACGTGCCCGTGAACGAATGTTGCTTGTGTTGTATGAAATGTTTCCTTATGTGCACTGTGCCATTTCATCTTTTGTCGTGCTCCACGGTTGCCTCGTCGCCGACCCGTGGGAACCCGGTGACGGGATCACCCCACCTTTCATCTCGTTCGACTCGCTCACGCTCTCCGTCATCTTTTGCACCGGACTCTCAACGAGTTGCCGGAACCGAATTGTTGCGTTGCATCATTTTCGGATCATTGCCATGGCACCCTTTCCTTCCACCACGGTGACATATTCTTCATATCTCTTCATGTTCTCTTTTAATAAAAACTTGCATAAAACTTGATCATGTCATCCGCATCATGTTAACAACATGAGAATGTTTAATTGTTGTTTGCTTATAATTGCTAAACATGCTCATGGGGATTTTCCGGATATGTTGTTGTTATTTCCGGCCCCATTTAAAATGTCTAAATAGGTAGTTTGTTTTGCTTCACCTCTTGCCATGTTAAAAACATTTAATCTTGTCTTGTAAATAAACGAGAGTCAACTAAATAAATATAATGTGGTGTTTCGTCAATATGCAACTCGTTGCATATTGAGCTCCACTTAACTTGTAGTCCTTGTTTGTGCACTTTGCCATGCAATGCATATTTAAACCGGACATGCGTCATACTTGGATGTGCATCGTATGCCATGTTTATGCTTGTGTGTTTACCGTGTTGTTTGCTTCTTTCCGGTTGCTTCTCTTGTTAGCTTCGGTTTCGTTCCGGAGTTGTGAGGATTCGCTCGACTGTGTTGCTCCGTCTACTTCATGGATCCGTTCTTCTTCCTTGCGGAATCCCAGGCAAGATGATCATACCCTTGGATACCTTTACTACCATTGCCATGCTTAGTTGTCTCGATGCTATCGTTACATGTCGCGCTACCCATCTTTTATGTCAGCCTCTCCTTGTTGCCATGAAACCTCTAACCTTGAAACCTTCCTAGCAAAACCACTGTTTGGCTATGTTACCCGCTTGCTCAGCCCCTCTTATAGCGTTGTTAGTTGCAGGTGAAGATGAAGTACGTTCCAGGAGGGAACTTATTGTTGTTATATCACAATATCTATATTATTATTAACACACATATATACTGGGCATGGGTGGAAGGCTTGGCCTTTTGCTCGGTGTTTTGTTCCACTCATGCTACCTTAGGCGCCGATAAACCGGCATTATGTTCCTTGATTTTGCGTTCCTTACACGATGGGTGGATGGGGACCCCTTGACAGTTCGACTTTGAATAAAACTCCTCCAGCAAGGCCCAACATTGGTTTTAATTTGCTCATAATAACAACTTAATTAATTAATTAAATTTGCATAGGGGGTCGCGCCCTCGAGGATTCTTTTCTACATAGCAGGGGGGCCAGTGCTGATGGTGTTGGTCCCAAACGGGCAACCTGCGGGGCCACCTTGGGGAAACTCAAGGTTTGGTTTTACTCGTAGCTTTTCCCATCCGGATGTGGCCTGAGACGAGATACGCGCGGGTACTATCAGGATGTCGTCACGTCGGGAGGTCTTGCTGGACTTGTTTTACCATTGTCGAAATGTCTTGTGCTACCGGGATGCCGAGCCTGATCGGTTTTCCCTAAGATAAGGGGTGATGATATTATATTTATCACTTCAGCTAATCGTGAGAGCTTGTGATGGGCTAAGTTGGGACACCCCTCCAGGGTTATGATCTTTCGAAAGCCGTGCCCGCAGTTATGTGGCAGATTGGAATTTGTTAATGTCCGGTTGTAGAAAACTTGACAGAGGATCCGAAGTAAAACACACAACTGTGTGAGTAACCGTGACTGTCTCTCTTCCCTTTGAGAAGAGAACATGGTGGGGTTATGTTTGACTCGTATGTAGTTAGGATCTTTAGCGATCACTACTTTTGCGACCGTTTGCGTAGATCCTCATCTTATTCTTGTACTCGTAAGCTAGCCACCATATTATGCTTAGTCGCTGCTGCAACCTCACCACTTTACCTCTTCCTACGCACAAAGCTTTGCTAGTCTTGATACCCATGGTTATGGGATTGCTGAGTCCTCGTGGCTCACAGATACTACAACACCAGATGCAGGTTCAGCCGAGATTGAAGCAGGAGATGGTTCAAGTTCTACACTGAGAGCTCGATGATGAGTGTGGCCGTATGCTTATTACGTTTCGACGATCAGTAGTGGTTTCTACTAGGATTCGATCTGGACCTGTGGCTTTATGTTGTTTTGGTATCGTTTCTTTTGGATCTTCGCCCGTAGTCGGGTTGTGATGTTTTGAATGATGTTTTGCTTATGTAATGTATTGTGTGAAGTGGCGAGTGTAAGCCAACTATCTCCTTTTGCAATTTAATCCCTCTTTTACATGAGTCGTGCAAAGATACCAAACTTGAGATCATTCTAGGATGGGCTTATACCTTTAAGTCGTGCCTCGACATGTAGGAGGTATAGTCCCATCCTAGGCATTACAAGTTGGTATTCAGAGCCTTCTCCGACCTAGAAGCCCCCACTGATTGATCGAATCGTTGACGGTTGAGTCTAGGCACACACTGAAAATGTTTTGAGTCCTATATTATATCGGAGAGTAGGATTTCTTTTGCTCCTCATCTCTTTTCACTCTGGTGAGGACTCCTGACGACTACTCTTGCCTCTTCTACTTTCAAAAATGCACCAAATTTTTTTTAGGATCTCGCGAGTATTGTTTGGATTGTTTCGATGTCTTTGTGACGAGAACATTGTTCTCGATGCCTCCTGACATTAGGGGTTGTGGCAGTGTCCCGGGGAGTTGAGCTCCGAGGTGTTGTCGTCACAAATCCATCGCGGCAGTACTGGAATACTTAAGACGGCCGACATCGAAAACTCTCCTATGCGGTTAGTGGCAAGATAACCCCGACATCACCCAGTACTGGGGAGGTAGTTCGGGAGTATTGCCATAGCTTGTATAGTGGATGCGTTTCGAAGGTCCGAGGTAAACGGTTTCCGAGAAAGACTGGTTATGTGTTGAAGGATGGATACAGCTGGATGTAGGTTTAGAGTTGAGTGCGCGGTGCTTCCCCTGTATCCCCAACACTTGATTGCATAACTGGAAACTTTCGGAAATTAATAGGTGGGTTCATCTAGTAGTTTTAGGCATTCTTCCAACGGATGCACGATATGAAGTTCGGGGTTCTACATTGAGTGAAGTGGTTTATGGACTTGTTCTGATCGGGAGTTGCATCTTAAAGGGTCCTTGGCTATGCTGATCCGGGGATTGCAAAACCCTTTTGTAACACGTTCCATGAGCTTTCAGCACGAAGATGTGGAATGAAGCTTCCATCTTGTATTTGTTCTATCTGATCCTTGTTCCTTTTTTATTTACCTTTTCCTTCTCCAAGTGGCTTCTCGACAAGTTGATGTACCTACGGAATTCATTCGTTCAATTCTCTGTTCGGATAGATATGTTGCAACATAATCTTCTTCATAAACATATCTATCCTTTGTTTTGATTTGATTCTGGTATTCGAGTTGCTTCGATGTCAAATGTTGATTCCATACCTTTCCTAATCGGTGTTCTCATATTTCTATGGGAGTGCTAATTCTTCTTGACCATCAAGATTTTCATGTTAATTCTTTTCAACCGGTGTGCCTTCTCTTCAAGTTATTCCATACGGACACCGTTGAGAAATCCGACGTGGTGTCTGTTTCATTCATCTCTAGTTGTCTTTGTTTTTCCCACCTTCCCACCCTTCTTCTTCTTGGAGCAACAAATTCTCAAATGAAGTATCCATTTTATTCATGTGATATTTCTTCATTCATTTCCTTCAATGTTCTTATCCGGTGCCTTATCGTGAAGATGCTCAAGAGCTTCAAGTTCATCATTCTTTGTTCTCAAATATTGCCGGTGGATGTAATTCAAGATTTCGGTGTTGATCTATCCTTTTGCTAATTTCACAATGCCTTCTTATTCCGGTGCACCAATTAATCAGTCTCCTCTTGCTATTCATATCCGGAGTGCTGAAGTTTCATAATTCCATTCTTAATCCTTTCAAATTATTTTTTGAGGATTGTTATCTTATTCAAGTCATTTAATTCAACCGGTGCAATATCTCTTAAGCTATCTTTTTCAATGGTGATTTCTTTAGTGGGCCCTAACCCATAGGTCTTTTTCCAGGATCTTACCTGACTCTTCTATTTTTCTGGAGTTATACTCAAATTCTTTTTATAGTGTGACGTAAGAATGATTCCCATCAGTCACATGCCTTCTCCAAGATCGCTTTCAAATTCTTTTCATCGTTGTTTCAACCTTTTTAATTATTCATTCCGGAGTATCTCCCAATTCTTCTTGGCATTTCTCGCCTTCATTCTCAACATTTGAAGACCAGAGAAGTGTTTCTCTTAAATCTGGCCCGTTCTCTGAAGATTCGTGGTTCTAGCTTCATGCCATCCTCATAGTTGTTCAGATTGTGAGGAATTCTTTTATACCCGTCCGGAGCATTTCATGAATTCTTTTCTTTGTGATCCTCCGAAGGCCATCATTTCAGAAGATTTCTTCGTTCTCAGTTTTCAACTTCGTCCTCCAAATATTCTTCATTGATGTCTCTTCATTCGTCTCCATATTTTTATGGTGGTTCTTTCAAGATTACCCTTCCGTTGTTATCATTTTAATTCATTTGTTCTTTTCATAATCCTACCCGTGCTTTGTTGAAGATTTACCCAAGCTTGTGCTAGATCTCTTTTTAATTCTTTGCAACGAGAATAAGTAGAATGCCAAATCCTTTGGTTGTCATCAATTTAAATTGGTGAAGGAGATGCATGACATAATTCTTATTCTTATTCCTTCAAGGTGATTTATTCTTTTGTCTGGAGCTTGTTCATCATATCATATCCTTGGTTCTAAATTGTTCATCTTGTTTTCCGGAGCTCCATGTTATTTCAATTATATCATTTCAACCTCCATCTAATTCATCGCAGGCCTTGAATCTTATTCTTTTCATCTTTCGCTGTTCATGCTTTCATTACCGGAGTTCTCATGGTGGTTCATCATCAATTAATTCATCCTCGAAGTCTTCATCAAGATTCTTGTTGGAACTCGAGCATTCTTCATCATGCATTCCAATTGCAATCCTTTCTACCTTATCTTTTCAGATGGTGTTATGCCATTCTAGACAATTTCCCTTCAGGTTTTATGATTCTCGAGTTATCAAGGATGAGAATTTAAAACCATCTTTTTCCTTGTTCAGGAGATCTTTTCAAACCTTCAGTTATTCGTTGGAGTTATCTTGGGTTGTATTTCACCTAAAGCTTTCCCTGAGAATTGTTGCTATTATGGTGCTTATGAATGTCCCAAGTTCTTCATTTATCCTCTCCGTGAAATAACTCTTTCGTCTCCTTGTTGATCTCAATCCAATTAATTGTTTTCGTCAGTGGCTGGTTGTCACCTCATAATTTTGAGATGTTTTCCATAACCCCACATCAAGCTTATTCGTTTCCGTTGTTGATTTTTCCAACAAATCCGTTCAACCCTTCTTCGTAAGGATGAATTGCAATTCATGCGTGGGAGAAGTTGTCTTTTTCTTCTCCGTTCTTTCTTCCCAATGCTCTTGCATCTATTCTTTCGTTCCGGAGGCATTGTGATGTTGATCTCTCCAAACCATCATCTCATTTTATCGAGATCATGTTCTTTTCCTTGTTTATTTATTTAACCGGAGTGTTGTATTCTTCATTCAAGTTACGTCATCTTATCTAGTTTTTCCTATCTTTTCAACCGGAGTGCTGTCTGAGTCTTTCTTAACCTTGTGCCATTCTTTTAATTGTTTCGGAGGCAATATGTTGTTGTTTTCATCAAGTATCATTCCATCTTCTCAAGTTCATGTTAATTCCTTCCATTTTTAGACGGAGTGATGCCCAAATTATTTCGTTCTTATTCCTTCTCAATCTTGGTTAACCGGAGTGGTTTTGAAATTCTTCCGTCATCCGTGAGCTCTTGTTTCATGTCTTTCAACCTGCAAGATTCTCGTGGTGTTCCTTGTTCCTCATTTTACCGGAGTGCTCTTAACTTCGTTCATCTATGTTGTATTCTTCTTTCATTTTGTTCAAACTCTCAAGGTTCTTTGGTTTCCACTCGTCTGTCAAAGAAGCAACTTTGTTTTACCTCTTCTTTTTTGTTTTTACCCGGTGCTATCTCTAGGATCTCGGGTCGAGATCCTTTGTTAGTGTGGGAGAGTTGTGACGCCCGAAGACCGACGTCCCAGAAGATTCCAGAGATTCCACATGTTCTGGGTTCTCCCGTGTGTTTCTTTTGTGTTTGTGTTATTTATTTTGCATTGCATCATGTCATCATGCCATCATGTCATATTTTCTTTTGCATCTCAACCTAAATAAATCGTGTGGACCTTCGGTCCATTTAAATCGAGGGAAGAATGTCTTCTCTTTAAAACATATAAAAGCCTCTCAATATTATTAGGGAGCTATATAATAATATTCCATTTGTTTGGAATTAACCAACACACGTGCATAATTTTCCCCATGCTTTTCCTACTTCGAGTTTCTCCTTCAAAAACCTCCCTATATTTCTTTTTCCGTTTATCGAGGTTCCTCTGAAACCAACCAACTATTTTAATTAAATTCCTGACACTTTTGTGAGTCTAGGGATTTTTACCCCATGCCCTAACTCTATTTCTAACACCTCCTTCCTTTTCTTTCTCCTTTGCGGTTTTCTGTTTTTTTGGAAAACAGCAGCAATTTAAAAGGAAGAGAGAGAGGCCATCTAGGCCATCTCAGCCCAACAGCCAGGCTCTTTTCCTTCCCAGCCGGCCTCCTTTGGGACAACTCCTCCTTCAGGCCCATCCCAACTCCACCGAACCCTAGCGCCGCACCCAGGCTCCCGATCGCTCCTCCTTTCCTCCCTCCTGCGCCGCCAGGAGTCGAACCCCATCGTCCCCTCGACCCGTTCCCTCTCTCCTCGCTCGACTCCTCCATCGCCCCATCGCCACGGATCCCCTGCGGGCCTCCTCCTCTCGCGGCCAGGACCGCCTCTCCTCCTCGCCAAGCTCCCAGGCCGAGCCTCAAGCCGTGCCGCCTCCCTGCACTCTCCTCTCCAGGGGCAGCGGACCGGGCCAGCGCCTCGTCCGCGACGGCCAGGAAGCCGCCGCGTCCCCGCCATGTACCACCACCCCGCTGCCACTTCGTCCTTGGCGCCCCCAAGGCCTCGTTCCCGAGCGTGTACCTCGCCGAGGGGAGGAGTCCCCTCGAGCAGCGCCGCCCTGCGCGCCTCCCGCGCCTCGCGCCGACCCCGACCCCTCCATGCGCGAGCACCGCAGCGGCCGCGCCCCTCCTCGTCCAGAAGCAGCCCCGAGCGCCCCGTCCTCTGGCCCCGAGCCAGCGCTGCAGCACGCCCTCCGCCTCTCCCTCGCGTGGTAGCGCCCTCCAGCGCCAGAGCCTCCTCGAGCCAGCCGGAGCTCCCTGCGTCCAGCGCCGTCCTCCGTCGCCGTGCCGCTGCCATGGCCTCGTCACCCGTGCTGCCGTTTTGTTTTTGTGCTTTGTGTTGCTGCGTTTGGACCTCCGAGATGCACCAAGTTCCACTACGTCACAAGAACCAAGACCACGGCCCCGACAAGTACCACGACCAAGTACCACGACGACCGAACGGCTACAAGATGACCATCAAGTTCATCTACAAACGAGAACACCGACACAAGACGAACGCGTCAAGTACCACTACTTCCACTACCGTCGCCGAGACCCTCAAGTACCTCTACGGAACGTGTACGACGACCGTCGCCGACGATCCGAGTACCACTACCGTCGCCCCGAGTACCCCTACCGATGAACGAGAACAACTACTTCCCTCTATGGCATGTACCACTACCGTCGCCCGGAAACGAAGGATTCGCCAAGTACCTCGACGAACCGAACATCTACGGGAACTTGAACGGCTACATAACAAGTACCTCTTCGGAAGTGGAACGACTACTTCCTCTACGGCCGTGTACCACTACTTCCCTACGTCCCTCTACGATCTCGAACCGCCCCGAGAACGATCGTTCCGAAGGTATAACCCCGAGACGTGCCCGTGAACGCATGTTGCTTGTGTTGTATGAAATGTTTCCTTGTGTGCACCGTGTCGTTTCATCTTTTGTCGTGCTCCTCGGTTGCCTCGTCGCCGACCCGTGGGAACCCGGTGACGGGATCACCCCACCTTTCATCTCGTTCGACTCGCTCACGCTCTCCGTCATCTTTTGCACCGGACTCTCAACGAGTTGCCGGAACCGAATTGTTGCGTTGCATCATTTTCGGATCGTCGCCGTGGCACCCTTTCCTTCCACCACGGTGACATATTCTTCATATCCCTTCATGTTCTCTTTTAATAAAAACTTGCATAAAACTTGATCATGTCATCCGCATCATGTTAACAACATGAGAATGTTTAATTGTTGTTTGCTTATAATTGCTAAACATGCTCATGGGGATTTTCCGGATATGTTGTTGTTATTTCCGGCCCCATTTAAAATGTCTAAATAGGTAGTTTGTTATGCTTCACCTCTTGCCATGTTAAAAACATTTAATCTTGTCTTGTAAATAAACGAGAGTCAACTAAATAAATATAATGTGGTGTTTCGTCAATATGCAACTCGTTGCATATTGAGCTCCACTTAACTTGTAGTCCTTGTTTGTGCACTTTGCCATGCAATGCATATTTAAACCGGACATGCATCATACTTGGATGTGCATCGTATGCCATGTTTATGCTTGTGTGTTTACCGTGTTGTTTGCTTCTTTCCGGTTGCTTCTCTTGTTAGCTTCGGTTTCGTTCCGGAGTTGTGAGGATTCGCTCGACTGTGTTGCTCCGTCTACTTCATGGATCCGTTCTTCTTCCTTGCGGAATCCCAGGCAAGATGATCATACCCTTGGATACCTTTACTACCATTGCCATGCTTAGTTGTCTCGATGCTATCGTTACATGTCGCGCTACCCATCTTTTATGTCAGCCTCTCCTTGTTGCCATGAAACCTCGAACCTTGAAACCTTCCTAGCAAAACCACTGTTTGGCTATGTTACCCGCTTGCTCAGCCCCTCTTATAGCGTTGTTAGTTGCAGGTGAAGATGAAGTACGTTCCAGGAGGGAACTTATTGTTGTTATATCACAATATCTATATTATTATTAACACACATATATACTGGGAATGGGTGGAAGGCTTGGCCTTTTGCTCGGTGTTTTGTTCCACTCATGCCACCTTAGGCGCCGATAAACCGGCATTATGTTCCTTGATTTTGCGTTCCTTACATGATGGGTGGATGGGGACCCCTTGACAGTTCGACTTTGAATAAAAATCCTCCAGCAAGGCCCAACATTGGTTTTAATTTGCTCATAATAACAACTTAATTAATTAATTAAATTTGCATAGGGGGTCGCGCCCTCGAGGATTCTTTTCTACATAGCAGGGGGGCCAGTGCTGATGGTGTTGGTCCCAAATGGGCAACCTGCGGGGCCACCTTGGAGAAACTCAAGGTTTGGTTTTACTCGTAGCTTTTCCCATCCGGACGTGGCCTGAGACGAGATACGCGTGGCTACTATCAAGATGTCGGCACGCTGGGAGGTCTTGCTGGACTTGTTTTACCATTGTCGAAATGTCTTGTGCTACCGGGATGCCGAGCCTGATCGGTTTTCCCTAAGATAACGGGTGATGATATTATATTTATCACTTCAGCTAATCGTGAGAGCTTGTGATGGGCTAAGTTGGGACACCCCTGCAGGGTTATGATCTTTCGAAAGCCATGCCCGTGGTTATGTGGCAGATTGGAATTTGTTAATGTCCGGTTGTAGAAAACTTGACAGAGGATCCGAAGTAAAACACACAACTGGGTGAGTAACCGTGACTGTCTCTTTTCACTTTGAGAAGAGAACACGGTGGGGTTATGTTTGACTCGTATGTAGTTAGGATCTTTAGCGATCACTACTTTTGCGACCGTTTGTGTAGATGCTCATCTTATTCTTGTACTCGTAAGCTAGCCACCATATTATGCTTAGTCGCTGCTACAACCTCACCACTTTACCTCTTCCCACCCACAAAGCTTTGCTAGTCTTGATACCCATGGTTATGGGATTGCTGAGTCCTCGTGGCTCACAGATACTACAACGCCAGATGCAGGTTCAACCAAGATTGAAGCAGGAGATGGTTCAAGTTCTACACTGGGAGCTCGATGATGAGTGTGGCCGTATGCTTGTTACGTTTCGACGATCAGTAGTGGTTTCTACTAGGATTCGATCTGGACCTGTGGCTTTATGTTGTTTTGGTATCTTTTCTTTTGGATCTTCGCCCGTAGTCGGGTTGTCATGTTTTGAATGATGTTTTGCTTATGTAATGTATTGTGTGAAGTGGCGAGTGTAAGCCAACTATCTCCTTTTGCAATTTAATCCCTCTTTACATGAGTCGTGCAAAGATACCAAACTTGAGATCATTCTAGGATGGGCTTATACCTTTAAGTCGTGCCTCGACACGTAGGAGGTATAGTCCCATCCTGGGCATTACACTTCTGCAAGGACTTTCGTTCTCACCACATTCCAACAAGTGTCATCGAGGGTATGCGTGAGCAATTCCGCAACCTAAAGCAAGGCTCTATGTCTGTCTACCAATATAATGTCAAGTTCCAGAACCTTGCCCGCTATGCCAAGCAAGACATCCCAGATGCCAAGAGCAAGATCTATCAGTTTCGCGGTGGTCTGAAGGATGAACTCCAACTATCTATAACATGGCACTTAAGCAAGAGGCAGCCCAGCTCAAGATGGAAGCTTCCAAAAAGAGGATCAGAGACGTTGTTCACTCCTCCTCTTCTTCTCAAGTGGTCGCAAAGCAACAGAAGTTTTGGCTTCCACCTCCTCTAGTGATCCGAGCTCCCAACAACAACAACAAGAATTATGGTGGCCGTGGTTTCTCCCACCCACCCAACCCAAGCAACCAGCCAAAGAATCAGTTTCAAGCTTCCAAGTCAAGTGCTCCTCATTACCGTCCTCTCTCAGAAGTGGTTTGCAACAAGTGTGGCAAGAAGGGTCACTATGCCAACAAGTGTACTCAAAGGCACCTTCCGCCTCCTCCACCTGTCAGCACTGCTATTGTCAAGCATGATCCGAAGGCAGCAAGAGTGAATCTGATGAATGCAGCTCAAGTAGAGAATTCTTTAGATGTGATACTTGGTAACCTTCGAGTCAACCTTAAACCTGCTAAAGTGTTGTTTGATTCGGGTGCATCATGTTCTTTCATGTCTCAACCTTTTGCATCCAAGCACAATGTTGACATCAAAAGTTTGCCAAGGGAGTTATCAGTTATTTCTCCGGGGAGACGAATGCATTCTAGTATATTTGCTCCGGATGTATCTATTCGCATGGGTGATTACCGCTTCCTGGCTTCTCCGGTTGTTCTCGGCAACTCCGACATTGATCTTATTCTCGGGATGGATTGGCTTTCTTAGCATGATGCTCACATTGATTGTGCAAATAAGGAAGTCAAGATTACTCATCCTAACGAAGACGTGATTATCTTCGCCTCTCGAGATAACACAATCAGGCTATTCTCTCTCAATGACAAGGGCGAGATTAATGCCATATCTCAAATTCTGGTGGTCAATGAATACGAAGATGTTTTCTCTAAAGAGCTTCCAGGCATGCCTCCGCATCGTCAAGTTGAATTTGTCATTGAACTCGAGCCTGGTACTGAGCCAGCATGCCGGCGTCCGTACAAGCTCTCCCCTGAAGAGTTGAAGGAGTTGAAGAAACAGCTCGATGAGCAAGAGCGTATGGGTCTGATCAAGCCTAGCACTTCTCCTTGGGGCTGTGGTGTCTTATTTTTCAAGAAGAAGGATGACACGGAGCGCCTTTGCGTTGATTATCGGCCATTGAACAAGAAGACAATAAAGAACAAGTATCCGCTCCCTAACATCAATGAATTGTTCGAGCAGCTCAAAGGAGCTAAAGTGTTCTCAAAGCTCGATCTCCGGATGGGTTATCACCAGATCCGTATCCGCGAAGAAGATATCCACAAGACTGCCTTCAGAACGAGCTACGGTTCCTATGAATATAGAGTCATGTCTTTTGGCCTCGCTAATGCTCCACCTACCTTCACGAGGATGATGCACTACATTTTCAACCCATACACCAACGAAATTGTGCTTGTGTATCTGGATGACATCTTGGTATTCTCCAAGAATGAAGAGGATCACGAAAAGCACCTCCGTCTGGTTCTCGACAGACTCCGTGAACCTAAGTTCTATGCCAAGTTCTCCAAGTGCGAATTCTGGCTTGATAAGGTCTTGTATCTGGGCCATATCATCTCCGCTGACGGTATTGCGGTCAACCCCGAGAAAGTTGAAGCGATTGTCAACTAGGAACCTCCTCAGAACGTCAAGCAACTCCGAAGCTTTCTAGGTCTTGCTAGCTATTGCAGAAGGTTCGTTGAGAACTTCTCCAAGATTGCCAAGCCTCTCTCCAACTTGCTGCAGAAGAATGTCAAGTACAACTGGTCTCCGGATTGTGATGTGGCATTCAAAACTCTCAAAGAAAAGCTCATCTCTGCTCCAGTTCTTACCCCTCCAGATGAGTCCAAGCCCTACGAAGTATTCTGTGATGCTTCTCTTCAAGGACTTGGTGGTGTTCTAATGCAAGACAAGAAAATTGTGGCATACACTTCTCGTCAATTGAAGCCAACTGAGAAGAACTACCCCACACATGATCTCGAGCTAGCAGCTGTGGTACATGCCTTGATCACGTGGAGACACCTTCTGTTGGGCAGAAAAGTCGACATCTTCACCGATCACAAGAGCTTGAAGTACATCTTCACACAGCCGAACCTGAACCTTCACCAGACTCGTTGGGTTGAAATGATCCAAGAGTATGATCCAAGCATCGAATACACACCTGGCAAGGCCAATGTCATTGCAGATGCCTTGAGCAAAAAGGCATATTGAAACAGTCTCCTTATCAAGCCTTTTCAGCCTGAGCTTTGTGAAGCATTCAGGAAGCTCAACCTCCAAGTTGTTCCGCAAGGTTTTCTTACAAATCTTCAAGTTGCTCCTACCTTGGAAGATCAGATCCGTGAGGCCCAACTCAGTGATGCTATGGTGCAGAAAGTGAAACATGGTATTGCAAAGGGTACTCCCAAATACAAGTGCTATCGCGTTGATGAGAGAGATACCTTGTTCTTTGAGGACAGACTTGTGGTTCCCAAGGGTGATCTCAGGAAGCTCATATTGAACGAAGCCCATGACTCCCTCCTTTCGATTCATCCTGGAAGTTCCAAGATGTACCAAGACCTCAAGCAATCTTACTGGTGGACTCACATGAAAAGGGAGATTGCCCAATTCGTGAATGAATGTGATGTCTGCAGAAGAGTGAAGGCAGAGCATCAACGTCCAGCCGATCTTCTCCAACCTCTTCCTATTCCCGAGTGGAAGTTCGACCACATTGAAATGGATTTCGTGACTGGCTTTCCCAAGTCCAAGAAGGGGAATGATTCTATCTTTGTTGTCATTGACAAGCTTACCAAAGTAGCTCACTTCCCTCCAGTCAAAGAATCCATCAATGCAGCTCAACTGGAAGAGTTGTACACTTCGAGAATTGTGTCCTTACATGGCATTCCTCAAGTTATCTCCTCAGACCATGGAAGTTTGTTCACATCCAAGTTCTGGGACTCCTTTCAGTCTGCCATGGGCACTAAGATTCGTTTCAGCACTGCATTTCACCCTCAGACTAGTGGTCAAGTCGAGAGAGTGAATCAAATTCTAGAAGACATGCTCAGAGCTTGTGTCATCTCTTTTGGCATGAAGTGGGAAGATTGCCTTCCGTTTTCCGAGTACTCTTACAACAACAGTTTCCAAGCAAGTGCCGGCAAAGCTCCGTTTGAAATCCTCTATGGCAGAAAGTGCCCTACTCCTCTCAACTGGTCCGAGACTGGTGAACGTCAACTTCTTGGCAATGACTTGATCTCAGAAGCCGAAGAAATGTGCAAAGTCATACGTGAGAATCTCAAGGCTTCTCAGTCGCGTCAGAAGAGCTACTATGACAGCAAGCATCGTGATTTGGCCTTCAACATTTGTGATCATGTCTATCTCCGTGTTTCTCCTATGAAAGGCACCCAAAGATTCGGTATCAAAGGAAAGCTTGCTCCTAGATACGTGGGCCCTTTCAAGATCCTTGGCAAAAGAGGCGATCTAGCCTATCAACTTGAGCTTCCTTCCAACTTCGCTAATGTTCATGATGTGTTTCACGTGTCTCAACTCCGCAAGTGCTTCAGGACACCTGAACACACCATTCCGTTTGAGGAGATTGATCTTCAACAAGACTTGTCTTACCGAGAGCACCCCCTTGCTATTCTCGAAGAAACCGAGCGCAAGACCCGCAACAAGTCAATCAAGTTCTTGAAAGTCAAGTGGTCACACCATACCGACCGAGAAGCTACGTGGGAATGAGAAGATCACCTTCGTTCCGAGTATCCTTCCTTCTTCCAGTCCTAGATCTCGGGACGAGATCTTTTCGTAGTAGAGGAGAGTTTGTAATGCCCCGGATGTAACACTTTCCCTATATGGCAATATATAAACTTTGGCTTCATGATTTCCTTTCCGGGCTCTTCTTTCTTTTCGGTTTCGTCGTTTTGTCGTGTGTGTGTGTGTGTGCATTTCATCCATGTCATGTTGTCATGTGCATTGCATTCCATTTGTGTTGTCACTTGCATCCGGTACCACGCGTCTCTTCCCGTTGTCTGTTTCGAGTTCCGACGCTCTCACACGTGCCCGTGGCATCCCCGAGTCCTTCTTTCGTGTTTGGCCGTGTAACGTTTCTGGAATGACGCGAGACTTGTCGTGCGATGTTGTTTTGGTACGTGTAGGCCGCCTGTCAAGTTTCGTCGCGTTTGGAGTTCGTTTGGTACTCCAATGGTTAACCTAGTGGGCTAAAAGTACCTCCGCTTTGAGGCCCAAGACCCCTCCACAACAGCCCACCAACCTAGCACAACCCTTCCCATCATCTCAGTCGTCGATTTGTGATCGCGTGGCCGAAAACTGCTCCCCATTTGGAGTCTCCTAGCTCCTTGTGCCTATAAAAACGTCCACCCCTCCATTTTCGTCCAAAAAACCCTAGTTTGACGCTTCCCCGCCGCGCCGGACACGTCCGGACCGAGCCGGATGCGTCCAGCAGACGGCCCCAGCCAATCAGCTGCGGACACCTGTCCCACCGCCGCTCCCCACAGCGCTGGCCCGCGCGGCCCGCCGCGGGCCCGTCGCCGCCGACAACCGGGCCGAGGCTCCTCCGCCGCCCTATCCTTCGCCACCCGTGCGCGCCTCGACCTCCGCCGCCAGCAGCTCACCGGAGCCCGCCGCCGTGCGCCGCCGCCGGTGCCAGACCTCGCCGCCCCGCCGGCCCTCGCGGATCTCGCCGCCGCCGGGCCGTGGGCGCACTCGCCGCCGCCGGTGCCGGGCCCCTCGCTGGCCGGCACCCCCCTCACCGTCGCCGGAGGCCGGGGCTCCAGCCGCCGCACCGCCGGTCCGCTCGCCGGCCGTCGCCGGGATCGGGGCTCGGGGCCGATCCAGATCGGAGCCTGGGTTCCAGCGAACCCTAACGGGTCCCGCTCCGACCCGCGGACCCGCACCGCAACCCGGTTGACCCGCGTTGACCGGTGAGGTTGACCCGTTTTCCCTCTAAGTCCTTTTAGTTTTTAGTTGTCTGATGCATTCTTGTGATGGCAATAACTTTTACTGTGCTTGTCCGATTTGTGCATATGATATGTCAAAATGATCGTGGTGATGTGTACTATGTTTTGTTCCTTTGTGTCATGCTTGTTTGAGTCCATCTAGGTGTTTTAATATTCATGACAAGAGTGCTACATGATATAAACTGCTGCTATTAGTGGTTTTCATGCCATGTTTGATATGTGATAACTTGATGCATGTTTATCCAAATGAAGCAAATGATATGTCAAAATGTTCATCATGAGATGCTCTACATGTTGGTTGCTATAGCATGCATGTTAGAGTTCATATTGCCATGTTTATCTCTGTTTCAAAAGTGCATATGGTTGTTAGGTTTTGTAACTTGTTACGAGATGCCTAGTTGAGGAGCTCGTTGCTATTGTTGTGTTTGTCCCCTTGTTGCATGCCCATATGTTTTAGATTCCCCATCATGTGATCTTTGCTATGGTGAAAACAAATTGCCATGATATGCTTTGAGATGACTTAAACATGCTCACAAACATGCCATGATAATGTTACTGTTTTAACACTTAATGAAATTTCACTAAGTCTGGAATCTGTAATATCCTGATGGTATGTTTGCTTGATGTCCTAGGCAAATCCATGTTAGTTTTGGGGTGTCCATTGGTCATTACTTGTTTTATATGTTGTTGTCTATCCATCCATGCCCTCAAATGCTCATTTGGGTTGCTATAGCATATTTAATTATTGCTCCCAAGTTGCTATAAAATATTGCTGTCAGGTTTTTATTGTCATGATCAAAATGGTGTAGCTTGTTGCTATTGATCCATGCCTCCTATGGAGATGCTCCAATGGAGTTGTTTGCTGTAGGATATGTCTACTTCATGTCCATGCTTCTTGTCACCATGTTTGAGTGTTGTAGAGTATATATATCTTGCTTCCAAGTTGCTATGTGGCTGCTAATTTCAGCTTTGCATTGTTTCTTGTTTCGAGTGTATCTTTTAGTGCGTTGCTCCGTTTTGAGCGTGCCCTACATGAAAATTGTGTGATTTTGCATGTAGATTCATAATATCATCTTGTTAACATGATTGGGGTATGTTTGCTTGATGTTTGGGTGCATCTTGCACCGTTGCCATGCTTATCTTGTTTTGATCATATCTTCTAGACCGTAGCTCCGTTTTAAACAAACTTTATATGAAACTTGACTAGAATTTCGTGTAGATTGTCATGGTGCATGTTAACTTGCTGTTTAACAACTTTAACTTAAGTTGTTCAGATCTGGACTAATTTCAAACTATGCATATGAGGACTTACCGGATTTGTCTTAAGTAGTTTCCGGCCTCATTTAAACCTGTTGTTTCTTGTGTTGTTTCTCTGTGCTTCCTACCTTGCCACGTTTTGCTTCCTAAATAGACTAGTCTTGCAACATACTTGCTTGAGTAAATTGTCTTGTTCTTGTGCTGTTTTCTCTGTGCTGCCTTTGTTGTCATGTTATGCGTCCTAAGTGCACCTTCTGTGCATCCTAAGTGCATCATACATGCATCCTGTAGTTTGCGCATTGTACCTTGTTTGATTTCGTGCCTCGTGTGTTCTTGTGTTGAGTAGAGCCGGAAGCCAAGACCGAGTATGAGAATGAGGTTTCTACCGAGGTTGAGAACGAGGAGCCGTCTTACGATCCCATCGATGACTCGTCAGGCAAGATGACCTGACCCAGATAACATAACTATCTTCGCCTATTGCTAGAAGTCTCGCTCTTTAGCTTATTGCCTCGATGCCCATGTTTGTCTGTGAGCCTCCTATTGTAACCATGAATCTGTCTAACCACCCAACCTATGCAAACCTTTGTTTGGCTATGTAGGCTTCGCTCAGCCCCTCTTATAGCATTGCTAGTTGTAGGAGAAGATTTGAAGATTCTTGCTTCATGTTGAAGCTTGTTGGGATATCACACTATATAAACTCTTAAATGAAATCATCTATATATTGGTAATGGGTGGAAGGCTAAGCCTCTTGCTTGGTGATTTGTTCCACTCATGCCGCCTAGGAACCGTATAAACCGGTGTTATGTTCCTTGATTATGCGTTCCTCACACGGTTGGGGTTATGGGACCCCTCGATAAACCGCTTAGCGCTAAGGCTTTTCCAGCAAGTCCCAACATTGGTACTCCATTTTCCTAATAACTAAAACTTGCATAGGGACTAGCTATCCCCTTTCTTAATTAACAACCCCGGGCCAGTGCTCCACATGAGTGTTGGTCCAAACTGGGGGTCCTGCAGGGCCGCCTTGGGGAAACCCGAGGTATCTGGTATAACCTGTAGCATCACCCATCCGGTCGTGGCCGGAGACTAGATACGCGCGGCTACTGTCAGGGTGTCGGCACGCCGGGAGGATTTGCTGGATTAGTCTTACCTTAGTCGTAGTATCTTGAGCACGGGATTCCGAGAATACTCGGTCCTTCCCACCTTGGAGTTGCGACTCCGCGGATCGTGGGCTTGTAATGGGCCAAGTTGGAACACCCCTGCAGGGTTTTGAACTTTTGAAAGCCATGCCCGCGGTTATGTGGTAGATGGGAATTTGTTAATATCCGGTTGTAGAAAACTTGACACCATGTTCAGAACACACTACCAGCGTGAGTAACCGTGACGGTCATTTTCCGAAAGGGGTTCGGGAAGGAACACGATGGGGTTATGATTGACATGTTTAGATAGGATCACTTCGTGATCACTTTGACGCTCGTGGCACTTCTCTTCTCGCTCTTATTACGTAAGCTAGTGCTAGTGCTGCTGCAACCTTTTATTATTTCTTCAGCTTTGTTCCACACCCAAGGCTTAGATAGTTCTGCTACCCGGGAACGGGATTGCTGAGTCCTCCGTGGCTCACACATTTTACACCACACCAGATGCAAGTACTCAGGTGAACTACTCAGGTGACGGCACAGTCCTGTACTGGGAGTACGATGAAGAACGTAGTCAATACTATGTGCACTATCCCGATGATCAATAGTGGTTTCTACTAGGGGCGATTCGAACCTGTGGCTTTATGTATGTTTGGTATCTTTCATTTGGATCTTTACCCATAGTCGGGTTGTGATGTTATTTGGATGATGATTGACTATGTAATGAATTGTGTAACGTGGCGAGTGTAAGCCAACTATCTCTTTTCCTTTTCATCCCTATTTTTACATGAGATGTGCAAAGATACCGAAATTGAGATCATTCCAGAATGGGCTTATACCTTTAAGTCGTGCGTCGACACGTACTTGTAACGCCCCGGACACACCCGCCGGTGGTCGTTACCCCTGGCGGGATCTAGACTGGCCTCACATATCAATACTAGTCTTTTCTGCGCACTTTGTCCTCACTCATGCGCACCCGGGAGCAACTTCCCGGTCGGTCACCCATCCTGAAACTACTCCAAGCTGAGCACGCTTAACTTTGGAGTACTATCCGAATGGGCTCCCGGAAAAGAAGGAATTCCTTATTGATATGAGTAGTCCATCATCCCTAATAAGCCAGGCCATCACATACACCCTCACTCAGAGGAACCGACGTCCTCGTCGGGCCACAGGAAGGTTCCCTCTTGGCACAACCGTCTGTGCTTCGAGGACAGCACATGTGCCATGCCGTGTGCCACGACAGGTCACAAACGTCATGCACAACATGACTGCAAACTGTCCGCAAACATCCGTGTAACCGCGAGGGTCGGCTCTGATTCCAACTTGTAATGCCCCGGACACACCCGCCGGTGGTCGTTACCCCTGGCGAGATCTAGACTGGCCTCACATATCAATACTAGTCTTTTCTGCGCACGTTATCCTCACTCGTGCGCACCCGGGAGCAACTTCCCGGTCGGTCACCCATCCTGAAACTACTCCAAGCTGAGCACGCTTAACTTTGGAGTTCTATCCGAATGGGCTCCTGGAAAAGAAGGAATTCCTTATCGATATGAGTAGTCTATCATCCCTAATAAGCCAGGCCATCACATACACCCTCACTCAGAGGAACCGACATCCTCGTCGGGCCACAGGAACGTTCCCTCTTGGCACAACTGTCTGTGCTTCCAGGACAGCACATGTGCCATGCTGTGTGCCACGACGGGTCACAAACGTCATGCACAACATCCCTAATAAGCCAGGACATCACACACGGGGCGGTGCGGGGTTCGTCCGGCGGCGGGGTGCAGCACCGGCCGGCGGTGGATCTCGGCCGGCGGTGGAGGGTGTGCAGCCGACGGGGCTGGTGGCCGGCGGCGGGGGTCCGGGTCGGTGGTGGAGAGCTTCGGGCGGCGGGGATCTAGGCGGCGGCGGGGGTCCGGGCCGATGGTGGAGAGCTTCGGGCGGCGAGGATCTAGGCGGCGGCGGTCGGCGGGCACCTGCCGGCGGGCGCTGCCGGCGAGGTTCCGCGGCGGCGGCGGCAAATCCTGGGTGGCGCGGCCCGACGATGGGAGGGACGAGGCGCGCGGTGGCCGGACGGGCCGGGCGGGCTGGCTACGGGCCCCGCGGGCCCGCGCGGTGGAGGTGGACGGCTGGCGCGGCGGATGTGTCCGGTGGCGGGCGGACTCGTCCGCCCGGCACGGTTTTCGAGGCGAGGCTGGAGGAGGAAGGAGACTAGGATTTTTTGGACGAAAATGGCATGGGGGGACGTTTTTATAGGCACAAGGAGCTAGGAGACTCCAAATGGGGAGTGGTTTTCGGCCACGCGATCACAATTCGACGACCAAGACGATGGGAAGGGTTGTGCTGGGTTGGTGGGCTGTTGTGGAGGGGGTCTTGGGCCTCAAAGAGGAGGTACTTTTAGCCCACTAGGTCACTCGTTGGAGTACCAAACGAACTCCAAACGCGACGAAACTTGACATGCGGCCTACACATACCAAAACAACATCGCACGACAAGTCTCACGTCATTCCGGAAACGTTACACGACCACAGACGAAAGAAGGACTCGGGGATGCCATGGGCACGTGTGAGAGCGTCGGAACTCGAAACGGACAACGGGAAGAGACGAGTGGGACCGGATGCAAGTGACAACACAATTGCAATGAAATGCACATGACGACATGACATGGATGAAATGCACACACGCACACGACAAAACGACAAAACCCGAAAAGAAAGAAGAGCCCGGAAGGAAATGATGAAGCCAAAGTTTATATATTGCCATATAGGGAAAGTGTTACATCTGGGGCATTACAAACTCTCCTCTACTACGAAAAGATCTTGTCCCGAGATCTAGGACTGGAAGAAGGAAGGGTACTCGGAACGAAGGTGATCTTCTCATTCCCACGTAGCTTCTCGGTCGGTATGGTGTGACCACTTAACTTTGAAGAACTTGATTGACTTGTTGCTGGTCTTGCGCTCGGTTTCTTCAAGAATATCAACGGGGTGCTCACGATAAGACAAGTCTTGTTGAAGATCAATCTCCTCAAACGGAATGGTGTGTTCAGGTGTCTTGAAGCACTTGCGGAGTTGAGACGCGTGAAACACATCATGAACATTAGCGAAGTTGGAAGGGAGCTCAAGTTGATAGGCTAGATCGCCTCTTTTGCCAAGGATCTTGAAAGGGCCCACGTATCTAGGAGCAAGCTTGCCTTTGATACCGAATCTTTGGGTGCCTTTCATAGGAGAAACACGGAGATAGACATGATCCCCAATGTTGAAGGACAAACCACGTTGCTTGCCGTCATAGTAACTCTTTTGACGCGACTGAGCGGCCTTGAGATTCTCACGTATGACTTTGCACATTTCTTCGGCTTCTGAGATCAAGTCATTGCCAAGAAGTTGCCGTTCACCAGTCTCGGACCAGTTGAGAGGAGTACGGCACTTTCTGCCATAGAGGATTTCAAACGGAGCTTTGTCGGCACTTGCTTGGAAACTGTCGTGGAATTAACACGGCAGATGTCCGGTTTAACAGACTTAGTGATGGAACCATCGCACAGGTTAGCTTGAAGGGGTTAAAAGCACACAAAGGACATAGTGGGTTTATACTAGTTTGGCCCTTCAATGAAGGTAAAAGCCTACGTCTAGTTTGGTTTGGTATTGCTTGGGCGTCTATGAACAGGGAGCGGATTGCTTGCCTGTGTCTCGACGGGGTTGTTTCTTGTCCTTGAACCGACGCCGGGTCGTCCCTTTATATAGAGGCGACGCCCGCTCCAGTTTACAGAGTCCCGAGGCCGGCTCATATTTGTGTCCGCCTCGGTCTCTGTTCTTTCTTCCTTGTCTCTCAAGTTACATGATTAGGCAGTTTACAAACCGTAACTCTACACATGGGCCTTAAGCCTTCATGGGCCGTAACCTCTATTGGATATTTACAAGTATATAACTAAATTACCATAATCCGGTTTACACTAGCCGGTTCATACCTGCTAGTAATATCCCTGACATTAGGCCCCAGAATGATTTGAACTTGTTCACATCAATCTTCTCAGTCTTGCGTGATCCTTTCTTCTTGTGTCTTCTCATTTTTGTAAACCGGACCATGACGTCATCATTGAAAATCACTTAATTTAATCGTGACATCACCTCCGCATTTAACGCGCGCAGCTGTGTAGGATCGAAAGTAGGTCTAGAGGGGGGGTGATTAGACTACTTGACAATATAAAAAATCTGCCTTTAGATCATGCAATGTTTTTGGCAGTTTCACAATTAAGATCAATTCAAGTATCACCCTACACATGCAATTCTAGAGTATAAGCAGCGGAAAGTAAATTGCACATGTAAAAGAGAGGTGGAGAAGATCAAACGCAGTTTGGTGACACGAAGATTTTTGTCGTGGTTCCGATAGGTGGTGCTATCGTACATCCACGTTGATGGAGACTTCAACCCACGGAGGGTAACGGCTGCGCGAGTCCACGGAGGGCTCCACCCACGAAGGGTCCACGAAGAAGCAACCTTGTCTATTCCATCATGGCCTACGCCCACGGAGGACTAGCCTTACTCGGGGTAGATCTTCACGAAGTAGGCGATCTCCTTGCCCTTACAAACTTCTTGGTTCAACTCCACATCTCAAAGATGGAGGCTCCCAAGCGACACCTAACCAATCTAGGAGGCACCACCCTCCAAAAGGTAATAGACGGTGTTGATGATGATGAACTCCTTGCTCTTGTGCTTCAAATGATAATCTCCCCAACACTCAACTCTCCTCACTGATATGGCTGTGGTGGAAGAAAGGTTTGAGTGGAAAGCAACTTGGGAAGACTAGAAATCAAGTTTCATATGGTAGGAATGGAATGGCTTGATCTCAACACAAGGGTAGGTGGTTCACTTCTCAGAAAGTGTATGGTAGGAGTGGTAGACTTTCTGATGGCTCTCTCCACGAATGAAGAGGGGGTGGAGGGGTATATATAGCCTCCACACAAAATCCAACCGTTACACACACATTTGACCAATCTCGGTGAGACCGAAGTTAAAACTCGGTCAGACCGAAAGTTCAAATATAGTGAACGTTGGGATTTTCGGTGGGACCGAAAATACCATCTCGGTGTGTCCGAAGTGAGTCAAAGGTTGGAGCTTGCCATCTCGGTGAGACCGAAAGTAACAACTCAGATATTCCGAAGTGATGTCAATTGGTTACAGAAGGTTGGCAGTCCATTTTCGGTGAGACCGAAACTCAAAATCGGATGGACCGAGAAATTAGGGTTTGGAAGAATAACTGAGGTGGTTCATCTCGGTGGGACTGAGTTTGCAGAATCGGTTTGTCCGAGATTACTTATGAGTGTGTTAAGTAGTGAAGAGTGCTGATAGTTGAGGGAGCTAGATCACCAAGCACTTGAGCAACCAGATCATTAACACAACCTCATCCCCTTTTAATAGTATTGGCTTTTCCTATGGACTCAATGTGATCTTTGATCACTAAACCAAAAATAGAGTCTTGAGCTTTTGCCAATGCTTGTCTTAGCATTTTGAGGGGTCCACTTCTTCAGACATTTCCATACCCATATCATCGAACTTTTCTGAAATGATTCTCAAGTAAATATTAGTTCAATAATATATATATTGTTATTAATTACCAAAACCACCCGGGGATTAGTTGCACTTTCAATCTCCCCCTTTTTGGTAATTGATGACAACATATAGATCAAAGCTTCGACAAAGGATATAAACAATGAATAATATCGTCGCTTTGAGAAGTATGTGATAAACAAGAGCTCCCCCTAAATTTGTGCATTATTTAAAATTTGCGTTTGAATGCAAATGCACAATTGATTAGGATTATGGGTCACTCTTCCATGTCACATACATCTTGGTGGAGCGCACAAAATGATAAGAATGAATAACATGCACTCAATCACCAAGACAAGAGTAAATAACCATACAATAAGGAATAGCATATGATAAGAAATAAGCACACATTAAAGCATAGTATGACTAAGCACTCATTAAGGTAGCATCAAACGTAGTAGCAAGCACACTTAAAGTTTCAGGAACCAAAAGAAATCAATGTATCTCAAAGAAAACAGGCAAAAGAACGAAAGACGAAAGATCACTCTCTCTCTCGAAGCCCTATGATCTATAACAATTTCTCCCCCTTTGGCAACAAGTTACCAAAAAGTTCGAAAAGGTATAGAGCTAAGCGTCACTGCGGGCTCTGCTGGCGGCTCCCGTCTGGGTAGATGTCGGTGTAGAGATAGCTGCATCGGCGAAGACTTCTGCTGATGTCTGCGGTGGAGGAGTGGATGCTGGAGCTGGAGCAACTGCTGGAGCTGAAGTGGTAGCCCTGGAGTCTGTCACTGGGATAGCTGCAGATATGGATCCTCTGGGAACCTGAGCAGTCTGGCGATGAGAGTCCTGGACTAGATCATCCTGCATAAGCTCTGCTCTCTCCTGCCTTGTCTCCTCCATGTCTGCCTCAAGCTTGTTGACAGACACCTGAATCTCAGTCAGCTTCACGTCCAGAGCGTGGATCTTGTCCTCAACAATCCTCTCTAGGCTCTCCTGAGATTGCTCAATGCTGGCCAGGCGTTGTTCAATCCTCTGGGTAGCTTCAAGAATTTGTTCTCCAAAGCTCTTTGGCTTAGCTGCTGCTGCTGCTGCCTCTTTGTCAGCTTTAGCCTTCTTCGCAGCTTCGATTTTGGCCTGTCCTTCAACTGAGGTAGGATCCTCTTCATCCATCACAACTACGTTGTCCTCATGCTCTGGCTGAAGTGGCAAGTGCTTCCTATCCAACATGAATTTGCCCGTGCCAAACTTGGCGTTGATGAGCATCTGAATCTGCGGAGCAAACCCACACGACCTCTTCTGGTCAGCTGCAGTCCTCTTAATGGTCTCTACCATCAAGTCCATCACCTTGAAAGGTGCCTTCTCATCGAGAATGTGCAGCATGTTGATAGAATAGCCTCGAATCATGCGGTGGTCTCCAGACTTAGGCATCAATGTATGCCTCAGAATAGTGTTAGTGGTGGTCAGACCTGCCTGGAGATAGTACACTGAGCCAAGCTTCCATCCTTCCAAATCAGCAGCCGGGATCTCCTTGTACATGTTCTTCATGGAATCATGACTCTTCTTAGGAATCCCATAGACATCAATGTCGTCCTCTCTCTGCACTGGAGCGTTCAGAAGTTCTGCCCATTCTTCAACAGTCGAAGAAAACCTTTGACCTTCAGTCATCCAGGTGATCTTGCCATCAGGATAGAAGTGGGCTGTGGCGTAGAACTGCATGATCATCTCGTCATACCAAGCTGTCAGCTCTTGACCCACAAAATCAGCAACTCCACATGCAGTAAAGCTCTCATGCACATGGGGAAAGAAGTCCCGGTGCTCTTCACTGTCAATATACTTCCAGTCAACATACCTGGTGTCAGCAACAATGGGCTTCTTATCCATTAGCACGGTCTCATAGAAATCCTGCTGCTCTCTGGTGTGGAATCTGGGGTCCACAGCAGTCCTTCTCCTTACAGCATATGGATCAGACTGTCTCCATAGCCTGAGACCTTTGTCCTTCCTTGCCTTCATGTCCTCAGCTTGAGGATGAGCATCATTGTGGAGTGGCAACTTGGGACGGAGCTTAAGCAACACATGCTCTTCATCTGATTCAGACGGTGGCATCTCACCTTTGTTCTTCTCAGAAGCTGGAATGCTTCTGGTTGTTCTCTTGGGCTTGGCTGGAGCTGCTTTGGCTTGAGCAGGCTTCTTGGGCTTAGAGGAGGCTTGAGCTCGAATAGCATCACCCATGAACTTAGCTTTCTGAGGAGGAGGCTGGGGTGCTTCTTCTTCCTCTTCTTCTGCAGCAACATCTTGAGGTTCAGCATATACTACCCTCTTCCTTTTGGAAGTCTTCTTCACCTTGCTTGGAGCAGGCTCTTCCAAGTTGAGCTTCTTAGCAACTACTGACTGCTTCACTTTGCTTGTGCCTTTCCTTGGCTGCTGCCCTTGGTGCTCTTTGGCAACCACATTCCTCTTTGGCTTGGAGGTAACTTCCTCAGCAACAAAGTCAGAGTCCTCATCATCAGAAGTTCTCTTCTTCCTGGTTCTGGTGGCTGCAGGAGGCAAACCACTAGGGGTGCTCCTCTCACCATCATCACTGGAGCTGCTCGCAGGACTTGTGTCTGCCTCTGGAATTTCAGCAAACGGTGATTCAGACCTGTTCTGGCTGTCACTGACATCTGACATGGCTGAAAAACCTGTGAAAAGATAAGGTATAGGCAGAGTAGAAGAGTTATCACAACTGCAGAGGTTTTTGCAAAAAAAATGAGTTCAAAACTCAGTTTTGAGTTTTCACAGAATGTATTTCGATCAAACCGATTTCAGGTTTCGGTGCAACCGAAGTGCTCAACAGAAACCTACACACCACTTTCGGTCAGACCGAAATGGGTTTCGGTCCTACCGAAAACTTAGGGTTTCACTGAAACTACTTTTCGGTCATTCCGATTGGCACAACTCGGTTAAACCGAATTATGCAGTGCAATGGCCAGAGGCCAAATCGGTCATTCCGAGTTTCAAAAATCGGCTTCACCGAGATGCATTCCGTGGAAACCTAAACCTAAGAATTTTCCTCGAAACTAGAAGATCTGAACTATTGTATAGGGAACATATCAAACGTGGATTGAATCATGGCAACCTATCGTGCAAGAATCGGAAGTGGAGCACGAAAAGGGATCGGGACACACCCTAACTTGGTGGTGTCCCTCTACGGTGGCAACGGTGGAGATGATTACCGTTGACGGCGGCGGAGACCTGCGGCGAGGGCGCACAGGCGACGAAGGCGACGATCCGTAGACCAGGGCGACGGCAGCAGGGGTCTTGGGGGCGAACGGTTTGAAGAAAGAAATCACGCGCAGCCCCTCAGGTATATATAACCCCATGCTGTCGGTGGGACCGAGTTGAAAAACTCGGTGTCACCGAGATGTATAACTGTTGTGCAGTTACACATATCGGTCAGACCGAGAGTTTGAACTCGGTTTCACCGAGATGAAACCTAGATCAGTCTAAGCGTTTCGGTTGGACCGAGATTGAGAAACCGGTCAGACCGAAATGGACTTAGAAGGTTTTGGAAGTCAGCCTTAGACGAATCGGTGGTTCCGAGTGCTCCTCACTCGGACTGTCCGAAAAATACTTGTTCAAAGTTGTGATATGAGCATGAATAGAATTTTGAGACAAGAAAGCATAGATAGCTAGGGAAGGTGCTTAGGCATTCTTGTCCATCCATTTGGCCAGAAAAATCAAAACAATCAAAACAACAAATGGATGTCCTTGAATGGATGAAATCATGCATTCAACATGCTCACACAATAAGATAGCAACTGAAATATGTGTCAAACATGCACAACCAACACTCTAGCTACTAGCACACAATTTGTCGATGACTAGGTCATCTATATATGAGTATATTGACTTAGGAGCCAAATGAGAACATTTGATCATAGGTCATACTCATCTTTAAGCACAAGTGGGGTTACCACTTTTACATAAAGCATTTATGTGTTCACATCATTTGGAGATGCTTTTGCTCAATTTTTAGAGCAAAGCTCCCCCTAGATGTGAGAACCCCTTTTAAAGGGTCAAACTAACCTTGGGTTGTCGTAGAAGACTTCATGTAGATGTTGAAGATGTGGATGCTCAATGTTGATGTAGATCATCAAGAGTTGGGAGCAATCCTTTGGATTAGGGCACTTTCAATACCTACATGGGTTAGTCCCACAAGGAACAAACAAGAATATCCATAGACATAGAGTGAAGTACACAAAAGATGATGTCCATGAAAGCAATGATTACCTTGTCCCTTGACTTACCAACAAGAGGGTTTGTGACTCCATGAACAAGTGCATGATGTGGAAGTTGATTGCACAAGTTCTTGCCAAAATGAATATGAGTGAAGTTTGTTGGCGGAGTCACCCTCAAGAACCTACTAGTTCTTCTTCTTTGGGATCCACATCATCTTGATGGGAATCCTTGGTGTTGTAGTTGAGCTTGACGAAGTAGAACTTGATGTGTCCTTGGGAACCCACTTGACCATGTCTTGAGGTGCTTCAATGAATGCATCAATCTCCTCTTGAAGCTTGTCCTTGGCCTTTAGCTTGTGGTCTTGTGGTGGAAGGTCATCTTGAGCTTGTTCCACATTGGAAGAAGTAGGATCATACTTCTCCTTTTGTGAAACAAACTGTGGAGTAGGGTATTGACCTTCTTCCCACTCAACACCTTCGGCGTTGAACTTTCGCTCAAAACCAATCCCTTGATTCTTCCGGTGTCTTCCTTGTTTGCGAACAATCTCCTCAAAGTTCTTGCTTCCGGCAAGACTCTTGTAGACACCTTTCTCTATGATTTCCTTCAATAAGCTATTTTCTTGCTCAAGTGTAACTTGGCTTGAAACATTGTTAGTGGAATCAAGAGAACTACTAGAAGTAACAACATTTGATTTAACATTGTCATTGTTACTACTAGAGAAAGAATTTTTCTTATGTTTGTCATGCTTAGTCTTAATAGGTGGCAAGAAATTAGACAAGAGAAGTCGTTTGGCAAGATATGAAGAACTCTTCTTTCGAAGATCGTCATTGATCGCTTTTAGAAACTCATGTTCTTGCTCTAGAGTGAGCTTCTCGAAGCGTAGCTTCTCATGAGATCTTAGGAGCTCTCTATGATCTTCTTGAGTTGTTTCATGAGCTAACTTAAGAGTGTTTAGTTCTTTAGTTAGACGCTCAATCTCCTTCATAGCATTGTCATTCGACTCTTCTCGACTATAAAGACTACTAGCATTTTCATCATTACTAAGCTCACTAGATTTATCATGCAAGAGCTCATCTTCACCAAGCAAGTCATCCTCATCACTATCAAAGTCAATGAATTCAGGGTGTGTTGCCTTGGGGCCTTTAGCCATGAAGCATCTTCCAATTCCCTGATTTGGTGAATCAAATAAGTCGTAGGAGTTGGAGTTGGAGGATACGAGTGCAAGTCCGGCAACACCTTCATCTTGACTATAGTCGGAGTCGGAGTGATAGCTTCCATCGGATTGATTGTCAGAGTCGGAGCCGGAGACCCATTCACCTACATGAGCTTGATGTCTTCTTCTTGTGTAGCTCCTTGATGACTTGTCTTTCCTCTCCGAATCCTTGCTTCTTCGAGAGGGTCTTCGTTCATAACGATCATCTCTGCTCCTTCTCTCTCTCCGAGGTGACTCATCTCTTGCTCTTCTTCTTGGAGATTCTTCTCTTCTCTTGTGGGGAGCCGTACACTCATTTGAGAAGTGTCCGGGTCTTCCACAATTGTAGCAGTTTCGATCACGACTAGAAGATCTCTTTTCATCATATGATCTAGACTTTGAGCTTCTTTCTTTGCCTCTATTCTTGTAGAACTTGTTGAAGTTCCTGACCATTAGGCTTATCTCTTCATTGGAAATTAGCTTGTCACTTGAGGTAGTAGGAGCATCACTTGTAGCTTTGTAAGCACCACTTGACTTGTTGTGAAGCTCTTCCTTATCCTTAAGTGTAATCTCATGAGCAACAATTCTTCCAATGACTTCAGTTGGCTTGAGAGTCTTGTAGTTTGGCATCATTTGGATCAAAGTGCACACGGTGTCATACTTTCCATCCAAAGCTCTGAGAATCTTCTTAATGATGAATCGGTCGGTCATTTCTTCGCTTCCTAAGCCGGCAATCTCATTTGTGATGAGAGCAAGCCTAGAGTACATTTCAGCGACTCCTTCACCATCCTTCATCTTGAACTTGTCAAGTTGACCTTGAAGAATATCTAGCTTTGATTCCTTCACAGATTCAGTACCTTCGTGCATTTCAACCAAAGTATCCCAAATCTCTTTAGCATTCTCAAGACGGCTGATTTTGTTGAACTCTTCGGGACACAAAGCATTGAAGAGAATGTCACAAGCTTGAGCATTTTTTTGCAACATCCGCAACTCTTCCGGTGTAGCTTCGCGATCCGGAACTTTTCCTTCCTCGAAGAATTCACCTTGCATACCAACACAAATAATGCCCCATGCGGCTGGGTTATGACCAAGAATATGCATTTTCATTTTATGCTTCCAACTAGCAAAATTTGTACCATCAAAGTAAGGACCTCTACGATAATTACCCTCACTAGACGCCATACTTTCCTAGGTTGTGAAACCAAGCTTATGGAGCCCAATGCAATGGAAACCAAAACAATGGAGACCAAAGCTCTGATACCACTTGTAGGATCGAAAGTAGGTCTAGAGGGGGGGTGATTAGACTACTTGACAATATAAAAAATCTGCCTTTAGATCATGCAATGTTTTTGGCAGTTTCACAATTAAGATCAATTCAAGTATCACCCTACACATGCAATTCTAGAGTATAAGCAGCGGAAAGTAAATTGCACATGTAAAAGAGAGGTGGAGAAGATCAAACGCAGTTTGGTGACACGAAGATTTTTGTCGTGGTTCCGATAGGTGGTGCTATCGTACATCCACGTTGATGGAGACTTCAACCCACGGAGGGTAACGGCTGCGCGAGTCCACGGAGGGCTCCACCCACGAAGGGTCCACGAAGAAGCAACCTTGTCTATTCCATCATGGCCTACGCCCATGGAGGACTAGCCTTACTCGGGGTAGATCTTCACGAAGTAGGCGATCTCCTTGCCCTTACAAACTTCTTGGTTCAACTCCACATCTCGAAGACGGAGGCTCCCAAGCGACACCTAACCAATCTAGGAGGCACCACCCTCCAAAAGGTAATAGACGGTGTTGATGATGATGAACTCCTTGCTCTTGTGCTTCAAATGATAATCTCCCCAACACTCAACTCTCCTCACTGATATGGCTGTGGTGGAAGAAAGGTTTGAGTGGAAAGCAACTTGGGAAGGCTAGAAATCAAGTTTCATATGGTAGGAATGGAATGGCTTGATCTCAACACAAGGGTAGGTGGTTCACTTCTCAGAAAGTGTATGGTAGGAGTGGTAGACTTTCTGATGGCTCTCTCCACGAATGAAGAGGGGGTGGAGGGGTATATATAGCCTCCACACAAAATCCAACCGTTACACACACATTTGACCAATCTCGGTGAGACAGAAGTTAAAACTCGGTCAGACCGAAAGTTCAAATATAGTGAACGTTGGGATTTTCGGTGGGACCGAAAATACCATCTCGGTGTGTCCGAAGTGAGTCAAAGGTTGGAGCTTGCCATCACGGTGAGACCGAAAGTAACAACTCGGATATTCCGAAGTGATGTCAATTGGTTACAGAAGGTTGGCAGTCCATTTTCGGTGAGACCGACACTCAAAATCGGATGGACCGAGAAATTAGGGTTTGGAAGAATAACTGAGGTGGTTCATCTCGGTGGGACTGAGTTTGCAGAATCGGTTTGTCCGAGATTACTTATGAGTGTGTTAAGTAGTGAAGAGTGCTGATAGTTGAGGGAGCTAGATCACCAAGCACTTGAGCAACCAGATCATTAACACAACCTCATCCCCTTTTAATAGTATTGGCTTTTCCTATGGACTCAATGTGATCTTTGATCACTAAACCAAAAATAGAGTCTTGAGCTTTTGCCAATGCTTGTCTTAGCATTTTGAGGGGTCCACTTCTTCAGACATTTCCATACCCATATCATCGAACTTTTCTGAAATGATTCTCAAGTAAATATTAGTTCAATGATATATATATTGTTATTAATTACCAAAACCACCCGGGGATTAGTTGCACTTTCAAGCTGTCTATCACCTTTGTTTAAAGGCTATCCCGAGAATCAAGGTGACAGGGAATCTTTATCCGATCTTCTGCCTCCTTAAATCTCGCGCCCGCCGTTTCGTTCTCTGCCCCTTTATAAATACTGCTACCTCTCTTCCTCATCCTCCTTCCGCTCGCCCTCTTCTTCCGTCGCCCGAGCTCAAAACCTCCGCCGTCGTCCGTCAAGCTCTCCTCCGCCGTCGTCCGTCAAGCTTTCCTTCGCCGGCCGCTGCATCAACCTGAGTGCGACCAGAAAAAAACTCCGCTGCCGCTTCTTGCTGTTTCAGGTACTCCATCTTCCTTGCTGTAGATCTATAACTTTAGGGTTCTTCTCGCGCCTCCGCCATTAAACCTTTGAGAAAGCTTCATCTGTTCATCTTAGGCACCAAGTTCGAAGTATTTTCAGCCTTTAGATCTTGCCCTTAAACCTTGCCCCTGTTTCGCTGCCGTATTCTTAGATTTCGGCGTTTTAGATTCAATCTTTTGAATTTGTCCGCTCTGTATAGGATCCTTGCAGTTCTTCCTGTAATAGTCTTGCATTTGTTTTTCTTTTCCCTGGGTGCTCATATCTGTTTTACTTTAGCTATCTGTAAAAACTTGTTTCTTCACCCTTGTAGATCTGTAAAATATTCTCCGGTTTAGTCAGTCAAATATCACTTCTGTAATGCATCGACAACGAACACGATGGTTTAGCTCCTCTCTTTTGTTATTTCTGAACCGGTAGTAATGCGTTCCCTGCTTACTTCCGGGTTAGCTATGCCATTAGTTCCTTGTCTAAACGGTCGGCATAACTTTGCATATGCGATCCGGTTTACATATCTGCCTTTGAATAACCCGGTTTTTATACTTTATCTTTTCAGCACTTTCATTCTGGTACTATGGCTGCCAAACAGTTTGTTTCTTGCGACTGGGTTCCTTCCGTCATTACGGAAGAAGATTTAATCAATGCTGCTGCAATCGGTACTATAGGCCCTCAGTCCGTTTTAAAATGGCGGGCCCCAGGAAATGAATGTCCTCCTGCTCCCAGAGAGGGGGAGGTTATTGTCTTCTTTGACCACATTGCTCGAGGTTTCACTCCTCCCGGTTTAAAGTTCTTCCGGGACGTGCTTGCCGCTTTCCGACTTCACCCTCAGGACATAGGTCCCAACTCTATTTCAAACATCTGCGATTTTCAAGTTTTCTCAGAGGTGTATTTGCAAGAAGAGCCATCAGTCGATCTGTTCCGGGACTTCTTCCACTTGAACCGGCGAACTGAGTTTACTAGCGGACCTCATCAAGAACTGGGCGGGGTCAGCATTCAGAAGAGAAGAGATGCAGTCTTTCCTCATGCCGCTCTCCACACGCACCCCAAGGATTGGAATAAGTCTTGGTTTTATTGCATTGACACTTCACCTGAAGGGGAAAATCCACTGCCCGGTTATCGCGAGCATCGTCTTCTGGAGGATCACCCTTTGCCGCAGCGCCTTAGCTCCTCAGAACGGCCCCGGTTTGCTTCTCAACTTGCCAGGCTAAAATCCTTTATGGCCAACGGTTTAACCGGAATTGATTTTATGCGCTGCTGGCTTTCTTGGAGTATCCTTCCTCTGAGTCCGCGCCCGAGTCTGATGTGTAAATATTCTGGTAAACCGGATGATCCTCAACGTTTTTCCAAGGATAAACTTTCTGAATCGGAAGTCATTGAGTCTGCTAAGAAGATGCTCAATGTCTCCTTAGAAGAATGTAGCAAAACCGGATTAGCTCCGTATTATAAGAAGAACAAGCTGCCTGCAGTAAGTCTTACTGTCTTTCATATTTTCGTAATCCGTTCCTTTAAATCGTTCTTTCAATTATCTTTCACCTTTTGAACAGGCTGATGATCCTTTTTGGAAGAGGAAACCTCAGGAAAAGGCTGGAAAACAGCCACGCCGGAAAACTTATGTTATTAAGAAGAAAAAGGCGGCTGCTGGCTCCGTTTCACATGCAGAAGATGATGATCCAGACTCTGAGGTATGAGTTAATTCGGCTATAGCTTGTTCACTTTTATCCAGATTTGTGTTAATGGTATGTTTTCACAGGAGTTGGCTGAAGGAGATAAACCGGCAGAAATTGAGGTAACTATTCTTTCTTCAGATTCAGAACCACCTCCACCAAAAATTTGTCGGATAGTCCAGAAATATCAGTTTTCTCACCCTTATGCTCAATTGGATCCCAATTTTCTTCTGAAGAAACAGCAACATGAAGCCCTTCACCGGACTACCCGCCATAGCGGCCTTGCAGTTGAATCGTCCGGAATATCTCTTACTCCGGCTCGGAGGCGCCGCTCTGAGGTTATACTCTCTTCAACTCTCCTTCATCCCAAGGCCGGGCTTATACGCAAACCGCTTAAACCATCTGACCCTAATTATCAGGAGACTCCCTTATCTTCTTCTGGCGAATCCAGTGCCACATAAGTTCCTCCTCTGAAGACTGTCTCTGGGTAAGTCCTTTCTCTTATCCGGTTTATCTTTGTATTTGCCTTACAGTTCTGACTTCTTTTTTCAATTTCTTGCAGCAAGCCTAAACCCAGCAAAAGGGCCAAAGCCAACAAAACAACTGCTGAGACTGCCACTGATGATCCGGCGGTTGACCCGGATACAACCGTCCCTCCGGAAGGCGAGCCCACCATTCCGCTTGAAGACCCTGCTCCTATGGACCATACTACTGTGCCTGAAAATCCCAACACTGAGAACGTCCATGAACCGGCGAGTCCTGCCCGGGTCGATCTTCCTCAAACTAGCCCTGCTCACACCAGTCCAGTTCACACCGCTACTCCACCACCAACAACTGCCCCTTCTCCGGATGTCCAGATAACTGGTACTGCTTATACTGCTCTTGCTGAACCCACTGTTTTAGCTAAGCACACAACTAAAGCGGAGAAAATCCATCAAGAGAAGGGTAAATGGAGCACGGAGTTGTCTGGTTTCGCCGATCTGAGTGCCAAAGAGCTCTATTCTGGGTACTTGAACCGGCTTCACACTGGCCGGGACTATGAAGCGGGCTTAATCAGCATGATGATAGAAAAATACGAGGTAAATCCCTTGTCTTTGTTTTACTTTTGTTGTGTTTCTGTCCATACCATGGTAGCCCCCAAGTGCCGGTTTAGCTACACTTAGAAGGTGAACCGGTACTTCCAGTTTGAGCAGATGATCTTACATTAGCCCCCAAGTGCCAGGGGCATAATTCGGTTTATGTGCCTGATACTTGTCTGGATTCTTTGATGTTTCAACTATGCATTAGCCCCCAAGTGTCAAGTAGACAACTTGTTTGTCTGCTTGAGACTTGTTTTAAATTGTAACTCCTTGATACTTCAATCGTCCATTAGCCCCCAAGTGTCAAGTAGACAACTTGTTTGTGTGCTTGAGACTTGTCTTTGAATTGCTACTGTTTGACGCTTCAACTGCCCATTAGCCCCCAAGTGTCAAGTGGATAACTTGGGTATGTGCTTGAGACTTGCCTGATTTTTACCTTTATTCCACTTGATTTTTCTTGCAGGCTGATTTGAACCGGCGGGCTGAAGAAGTCACTGAACTCCGGAACAGACTTGCCGAAACTGAATCTGCTGCTGCTAAGGCCAAGAAAGACTTGGCAGTGAGCTTAACCACTGCTGAACAGCTGAAGAATTTTTTGAAGAGGAGCGGACCGCCTTTGAGGTTCAGAAGAAGGATCTGGAAAAAAGGGCAAAGGACGCTGAGGAAGCCCTTAATCCGGTGACTGAAGAGTTAACCGGTTTAAAGCGGCAAATAGAATTGATGACTTCTGCTGTCTTCGGTAAGTACTTAACCTGTATTTCTGCTTTCATCTTTCCAATCTTTAATCCGTTCCGGCTTAACTGTGATAATCATGTGCAGGGCGCCGTGTCACCCATCTTGGGGATGATTTACGGAAGAAACTCAAGGCGTCTTATACTCTGGTCGAGCAGCTGTATTCCGGCGCACAAAAGATCATAAGCGCAATGTCCTATAATAAACCGGCCCCCACTACCATCCAAGGCACTTTGGAGAAACTTTCTGTCTTGCCTGCACGCTTAGAGGAAACGAAGAAATCTGCCGCTCGAGCCGGTTCTCTCATGGCGCTCACCAGAGCCAAAGCGTGGGTTCCAGATTTTGATCCGGAAGAAGCCTTGAACGGGTATCCCGGTACTAAAGAAGACGGATCAGCTTTCACCGCCAAGGATCTTCACGCTTTGACCAAGGAGATGCGTCCTCTCGCTAGCAAGCTTGCTGCCGAATCAGATTTGTCCAGGTATCATCCGGGATATGATTTACAGAACGAGCGGGTGGATCGGCCGGTTTATGATACCGTGAATCTAATCCCACCAGTGTGCCCTCATACTTTCGCCCCAGATATTGATCCATCTGAACTTATCACGGAAGAGATGTACTTCCGCGCTTTAACGAAAATCGATTGGTGTGTCCCTGACTTCCAGCCGCTTCAAGAAGAGGAAGAGACTCCAGAACAAGTTGATCCCCAGCCTTCGCAGCACGAGGAGGCGTAGGCCATAGTGTAGTTTTGTAGTTGCAGTCTCATTTTGCTGGACAGTCTTTTAATCCGTTCAGGCTTGCTATGCCTTGTAATAGGATAGCATAAAACATTATTCGTCTTGATCCGGATGTTCCAACTTCTTGTTTTGATGTTGCCAATTTAAATCTGGTCTGATATGGTTTATCCTGCGTATTATCTGTTCCTGCATAGATAACACTGAAAATATGTCCTAGCGATTTACCGCTGGACCAATTAAACTGCTCACACGATATATCAAATAAGTGTTTTGTTTGTATCAGAAATAACTTCATACCTGCCATCAAGTATGCTTGTTATTCTTAATCCGGCAAAATTTGCAATTTTTCTGAGGGAGCCTTTGATAGACCCAATAAAAATCCCGGGGTTTATAGAAGCTACCGGTTTAGATCATGATGGAACTCTGTCCTGACTTTTGAAGATATGTGGTCAACTCTGGAGTTGTCCCACTCCGGATTAAAGAACCATAAAACATAAATACCAGAAATGCAAGTTTGCAAATAAAACCATGTAGTCGAGGCTTTTTGTGAGCTGCCAGGCTCAATGCAAGGTTCAGCCAATCAATGGATGCGGGTACCATCCAGAGGGCCTTATGGTTCGGATATGACCATAGGAACCGGATATGACCAACAAGGGTTAAGCTAGGATTCGGGTACAATCCTGCCCCCTGCTGGCCATATAAAATTTAGCCAAGCAATGGATTCGGGTACAATCCATTGAGCTGTATGGTTCGGGTACAACCATAAGAACCGGGTACAACCAAAGGGGTTTAAGCTAGGATTCGGGTACAATCCTGCCCCCTGCTGGCCATATAAAACTTTGCCAAGCAATGGATTCGGGTACAATCCATTGAGCCTTATGCCATGTCCTCTTTGGTTCGGATACGACCTATGTTTGAACAGAAAGCCTTTCAGTGAGTTACTGCTCTAGAGTACATATGCCCTGCACAACCATTTAGATTGATCAAAGTATTTGAAATATGACATATGATAAGAGATGTATGGTTATCACCATAAGACACTTGTATTGGAAAAAAGGCAAAGCCCCCGGTTTACCGAGGGTGCCGGTTTATTCATTAATCATAATATATACATAGGATACAGCGGAGCTCCTGGCTCAGGTATAATAGGGTCGTAAGAGGGCGATGTTCCACAACCTCTTTGTCTCTTCCTCCGATGTCCGTGAGTCTTTGTGTTCTCGAACATCCACCAAGTAATATGAACCGTCGTGCAGATTCTTGCTGACCACAAAGGGTCCTTCCCAAGGCGGGGATAACTTGTGCATATCAGTTTGATCTTGGATGAGCCGGAGCACCAAATCTCCCTCCTGGAACGTCCTGGTCTTGATCCGGCGGCTGTGATATCTGCGCAAGTCTTGTTGATAAATCGCAGACCGTGCTGCTGCTATATCACGCTCTTCAACCCAGCACCCTGGTGTTCTTTGCAAGGGAGTCATAAGCCGGGGCTTGATACCTCGCAAAATCTCCTGATTCGCTGTTTCAGCTTGACCATTGGATTGAGGGTGCGCTACAGAAGACACATCCAGGCGAATATGCTCTCGTTGACAAAACTCTTCCATCTCTCCTTTAGATAAATTGGTGCCATTGTCTGTGATGATGCTCTGTGGAAAGCCAAACCGGAAAATTACCTTTTTGATAAATTTAACCGCTGTTGCCGCATCACACTTGCTCACAGGCTCTACCTCAATCCACTTCGTAAATTTATCCACAGCCACCAATAGATGAGTTTTCTGATCTTGGGATCGTTTGAAAGGCCCAACCATATCAAGCCCCCAAGTCGCAAACGGCCAGGTTATTGGTATCATCCGGAGCTCCTATGCCGGAACAAGAGCACGTCGTGAAAACTTCTGACAAGCATCACACTTCCGGACTAGATCCGCCGCATCAGCATGGGCTGTCAACCAATAGAACCCATGTCGAAAAGCTTTAGCCACCAAGGATTTTTAACCGGCGTGATGACCACAATCCCCTTCATGGATCTCCCGAAGAATATCACAACCTTCCTCAGCTGAGACACACCGCTGAAACGCTCCAGAAACGCTGCGATGGTGAAGTTCTCCGTTTGCAATTGTCATGGACTTAGAGCGCTGGATTATCTGTCTTGCTTCGATCTCGTCGTCCGGCAGCTCTCCTCGTTTCAGATACGCCAAATAGGGCAGCGTCCAATCCGGAATAACATGAAGTGCCGCAACTAACTGTGCCTCCGGATCAGGAACAGCCAGGTCTTCCTCCGATGGTACTTGAACCGATGGACTGTGCAACTCATCTAAAAAAGTATTCGGCGGTACCGGTTTACGTTGGGAACCCAGCCGGCTCACAGCATCGACCGCTTCATTCCTTCGCCGGTCTATGTGATCCACCTGATACCCTTTGAAAAATCCTGCAACTGCTTCAACTTCTCGTCTGTAAGCTGCCATGAGAGGATCTCTTGAGTCCCACTTACCAGATACTTGCTGTGCCACTAAATCTGAATCGCCGAAGCACTTGACCCGGCTCAAGTTCATCTCCTTGGCCATCCGCAAGCCATGAAGCAATGCTTCATACTCTGCTGCATTATTAGTACAAGGAAACAATAAATGGAGGACATAACAAAACTTGTCTCCTCGGGGGGAAGTTAAAACAACTCCAGCCCCCGAGCCTTCTAACTGCCTTGAACCGTCAAAGTGAATCGTCCAGTATGTAAGATCCGGCTTCTCCTCTGGTGTTTGCAGTTCTGTCCAATCATTGATGAAATCCACCAATGCTTGAGATTTGATAGCGGTGCGTGGCACATATTTCAATTCGTGTGGGCTGAGTTAAATGGCCCACTTCGCCACTCTGCCCGTAGCTTCCCTGTTCTGGATTATATCCCCCAATGGTGCTGAACTAACAACAGTTATTGGGTGGCCTTGGAAATAATGCTTCAACTTCCGGTTTGCCATGAACACACCATATACCAGCTTCTGCCAATGTGGGTACCTTTGCTTGGACTCAATGAGAAATTCACTGACGTAATAGACCGGACGCTGAACCGGGTATTCCTTCCCTGCTTCCTTGCGTTCAACCACAATTGCTACGCTGACTGCCCGTGCATTGGCGGCGACGTATAATAGCAAGGGCTCATTATCAACAGGGCCACCCAGGACCGGCGGCTTTGCCAGCTGCCGCTTCAAATCCTCAAATGCAGCGTTTGCCTCATCATTCCATGTAAACCGGTCTGTCTTCTTCAGCATCTGATAAAGGGAATCGCCTTCTCTCCCAAACGGCTGATGAACCGGCTCAATGTTGTGATCCGGCCAGCGATACGCTGAACATCATTGATGCAAACCGGTTTAGTCAAAGATGTGATTGCCTTGATCTTCTTTGGATTAGCTTCTATCCCTCTGTTTGACACCAAGAATCAAAGGAGCTTGCCCGCCGGAACACCAAAAGCACACTTCTCCGGGTTAAGCATCATTTTATAGGCTCGAAGATTATCAAAAGTCTCCTTGAGGTCCTCTATCAGTGTCTCCTCTTTCCTTGATTTCACTACAATATCATCCACATAGGCATGAACATTCCTCCCTATCTGCCCCTTAAGACAATTCTGTACGCAACGCTGATAAGTTGCTTGGGCACTCTTGAGCCCAAAGGGCATAGAAACATAGCAAAAAGCACCAAAAGGCGTTATGAAGGATGTCTTCTCCTAGTCTTTAACTGCCATCTTGATCTGGTGATATCCTAAATATGCATCCAAAAAACTAAGCCACTCACATCCTGCTGTAGCATCAATGATCTGATCAATGCGAGGGAGAGCAAAAGGATCCGTTGGACAAGCTTTGTTTAGATCCGTGTAATCCACACACATTCTCCACTTTCCATTCTTCTTTAACACTAGCACCGGATTAGCCAACCACTCCGGGTGAAAAACTTCTACTATGAACCCTGCGGCCAAAAGCCTGGCCACTTCTTCTCCTATAGCCTTGCGCCTTTCTTCATTGAAGTGGCGTAGATACTGCTTGACCGGTTTAAACTTCGGATCAATATTAAGACTGTGCTCAACGAGTTCCCTCGGTATACCTGGCATGTCAGAAGGTTTCCATGCAAAGATATCCCGGTTCTCACGGATGAACTCGATGAGCGCGCTTTCCTATTTGCGATCAAGATTACCCCTGATAGTGAACTGCTTGGATGAATCGCCTGGCACAAAGTCAACTTGCTTGGTCTCCTCCGCTGATTTAAACTTCAACGCCGGATCATGGTCCGTAGTTGGCTTCTTCAACGGGGTCATATCTGCCGGATCAACATTGTCCTTGTAAAACTTCAACTCCTCTGTAGCACACACTGCCTCCGCGTAGGCAGCGTCTCCCTCTTCACACTCCAATGCAATCTTGCGACTTCCATGAACCGTGATTGTTCCTTTGTGACCCGGCATCTTGAGCTATAGATAAACATAACACGGCCTGGCCATAAACTTGGCATAAACCATCCTCCCGAACAGAGCATGATAAGGGCTCCGGATCTTGACAACTTCAAAAGTTATCATCTCTGACCTGGAATCCTGTTCATCTCCAACGGTAACTTCTAGGTCAATTTTCCCAACTGGGTAAGCTGATTTACCTGGCACTACTCCATGGAACACCGTCTTTGACTGTCTTAGCTTTTTATCCGTCAAGCCCATACGACGGAAAGTCTCATAATACAAGATATTGATGCTGCTGCCGCCGTCCATGAGAACTTTAGTGAACTTGTAGCCACCCACATGTGGTGCTACCACCAGGGCCAAGTGACCCGGATTATCAACTCGTAACGGGTGATCCTCCCTGCTCCACACAATAGGCTGCTCTGACCAGCGCAGGAATTGCGGTGTCGCCGGTTCAACCGCGTGGACCGCCCGTTTCAAAACTTATTCATCCCGTTTACACAAACTTGTAGTAAACACATGATACTGCCCACTGCTCAGCTCCTTCGGATTACTCTGATATCCGGATTGCTGCTGTTGCTGCTGCTGACGCTGCTGATTGCCTTGGTTATTGTGATTACCCTGGCCCTGCTGTTGGTTGTTTTGGTTATTGTAACCACCTTGACCATGCTACTGATTACCTTGGTTACCATAACCGCCTTGACCATATTGATTATTGCTTCGGTTATTATAACCACTGTTGTTGCCATGATATCCTGATCCGGAGCCGTTCCCCTGGTGACCCGGACCGTAAAACCCCGGGCCTGAACCGCCGTTTGGAGGCCCGTTGTTAGAGTTGAACCGGCTCATTATGGCTTCCATCAAAGGTTTGCATTCTCCTATAGTGTGTTTTGCTGGTCGTTCCCTTGTGCTATGTTTCGGACAAGTCTTATTTAACTCCTGCTTCTAGCTAACGGACCCTCCGCCGATTTGTGGAGGCGGCTTACCCTTATTGCGTTGGAAGCCCCCCTGAACTTGGGTATTGGCCACGAAATCAGAGCCACCTTCCACTTTATGCTTGCCTAAGAAGCTTGTACTAACCGGACTAGCCTGCGCCGGTTTACCAGGCTTATTGACTTTCCCAGCTTTATCTCCCTCCGCTTCTGGATACTTAGTATTGTCGGAGTCCCCGTACTTCACCAGAGCACTCATGAGAGTTCCCATGTCATTACAATCCCATTTGAGCCGTCCCAGTTTTAACTTCAGAGACTCAAACCGGCAATTGTTTTCCAGTGTCACTATTGCCGTACTGGGATTGATACCATTCGAAGAGTGCAAGATTTCCGATACTCGCCGCACCCATGCACTTGTAGACTCCTGTTCTCCTTGTATACAGGCTGCTAAATCTACCACTGACATCGGCTGCTTGCACGTATCCTTGAAGTTTTTGATAAACTGGCGACGTAACTCTCCCCATGATCCGATAGAATTAGGGGGTAAACCCTTTAGCCAGGTCCGGGCTGTACCTTCAAGCATCATGGTGAAGTATTTCGCACAAGCCGCTTCATCCACGTCCAGCATCTCCATGGCCATCTCGTAACTCTCAACCCAAGCTTCTGGAGCCAAATCTGCTGTGTAATTAGGCACCTTACGTGGACCTTTAAAATCCTTGGGCAGCTTCACGCTCCGTAAAGCGGGGATAAGACATTGTACCCCAAAGGAACTCATTGTGACTCCTGTCTCTGCTGTGGTTGTGTGAACCGGCGTCGCTTGACGGATCTCCTCACGGGCCACTGATCTAACCCGGTTTGCATCCTGAGCTTGTGCATCTACGCTTGCCGGATTATTTTGCCTGTGACGGTGTCGCCTGCGTTCACTACTAGACACTTCTGGTTCCTCCCAATGCCTAGTGTAACTCCGGCTGTGGCGTGGTGTTGAATGGAGCCTCTCCCTGCTGTAAGAATACGCTTACTGTTATGTAATGCCGTTTTAAGCAGATCCTTGACCCTGCGTGCCTCCAATGCCACAGGGGATGTCCCTTCAATGGGTAAAGCGGCCAGGCGTGAAGCGGCAGCAACAATGTTGTCCAAAGGGCTTGAGTAATGACCCGGAGGGGTCGGGATATGAGGCGCAGGTATAACCCGTCGATCTTGCTCTGAAGTGGGCTGCTGAACCGGCTCATCCCTAGCCGGGGCCGCCCTCCGGTTTGTCGCTGGATCGTTGCTGGTTCCTGCTCCTGGCGTCCTAAAAAGATCCGTCGCCTTGTAAACCGGCGGTAGACGAGACTGGTACTTCCGACTCCTTACTCCTTGTACAGAAACCTGTTCCGTCCTTAGCTGAAAAGCCTGATCATCCAGCTCTGCCTGTCTCATTGCTATCATGGCCTTTTCTGCCTTCAGATTTTCTTTCGCTTGATCGATCCGGCCCTTTAGCTGAAGGAGCTCTGCATCGTGTTGCGCCTTGTCTGCCGGAGCTACCTCTGCCATGGCTCGGGCTGTGAACTCCTCGATCAAGGTGGATAGAGCGTCAGAGGGCGAGAGGGCCGAGCCGCTTCCCCCTACACCAGCTTCCGCTATCGCCCCGTTCATCGTGGACTGTGGCGTAGGTTGTGAACCGGCCATAAAGACAGCCACTCGGTTTGGCGGATCAAAGGGGTCCGGAATACTGTCTCCGTCGGACACACCCTCAGTCCGGCCGTCCCGCAACTGATACAAAGACTCAGTCTCTCCGGATGAAGATTCATCGTCGGAATAGATAACTGTCTCGCCACCGGAATCCGATCCGTCCTCGGTTTGAACCCCGTGAATTGCTCCAACGAAAACGCGCTTCATGGCAGGCTGAATCCGGGCCGATCTCGCACGCTGAGCCGGCTCGACGATGTTGGGGATAACGTCCGGCTTAGGCCCCGGTTCACCAATCTTGCCGATGAAGACGTGGATGCCGCCGAAGGGAACCCGGTACCCATATTCGATTGAATCGGCCTCCGGTCCCAAACCTGCGTCGTCGATGTAGATCCGGCCGCGGCGACTCTTTGTCATCCGGCCGACCGCGTAACCCTTGAGCCCTTCAAAGCTGCCCTTCAAGAACTTGAAACCATCCTGCGGATGCCCCAAGGTGGGCGCCAACTGTCGTGGAATTAACATGGCAGATGTCCGGTTTAACAGACTTAGTGATGGAACCATCGCACAGGTTAGCTTGAAGGGGTTAAAAGCACACAAAGGACACAGAGGGTTTATACTAGTTCGGCCCCTTCAATGAAGGTAAAAGCCTATGTCTAGTTTGGTTTGGTATTGCTTGGGCGTCGATGAACAGGGAGCGGATTGCTTGCCTGTGTCTCGACGGGGTTGTTTCTTGTCCTTGAACCGACGCCGGGTCGTCCCTTTATATAGAGGCGACGCCCTGTCCGGTTTACAGAGTCCCAAGGCCGGCTCATATTTGTGTCCGCCTCGGTCTCTGTTCTTTCTTCCTTGTCTCTCAAGTTACATGATTAGGCAGTTTACAAACCGTAACTCTACACATGGGCCTTAAGCCTTCATGGGCCGTAACCTCTACTGGATATTTACAAGTATATAACTAAATTACCATAATCCGGTTTACACTAGCCGGTTCATACCTGCTAGTAATATCCCTGACAGAAATTGTTGTTGTAAGAGAACTTGGCAAACGGAAGGCAATCTTCCCACTTCATGCCGAAAGAGATGACACAAGCTGTGAGCATGTCTTCTAGAATCTGGTTCACTCTCTCGACTTGACCACTAGTCCGAGGGTGAAATGCAGTGCTGAAACGAATCTTAGTGCCCATGGCAGACTGAAAGGAGTCCCAGAACTTGGATGTGAACAAACTTCCACGGTCTGAGGAGATAACTTGAGGAATGCCATGTAAGGACACAATTATGGAAGTGTACAACTCTGCCAGTTGAGCTGCATTGATGGATTCTTTGACTGGAAGGAAGTGAGCTACTTTGGTAAGCTTGTCAATCACCACAAAGATAGAATCGTTCCCCTTCTTGGACTTGGGAAACCCAGTGACGAAATCCTTTTCAATGTGGTCGAATTTCCACTCGGTAATAGGAAGAGGTTGGAGAAGACCGGCTGGACGTTGATGCTCTGCCTTCACTCTTCTACAGACATCACATTCATTAACGAATTGGGAAATCTCCCTTTTCATGCGAGTCCACCAGTAAGATTGCTTGAGGTCTTGGTACATCTTAGAACTTCTAGGATGAATCGAGAGGAGGGAGTCATGTGCTTCGTTCATTATGAGCTTCCTGAGATCACTCTTGGGAACCACAAGCCTGTCCTCAAAGAACAAGGTATCTCTCTCATCAACGCGATAGCACTTGTATTTGGGAGTACCCTTTGCAATACCATGTTTCACTTTCTGCACCATAGCATCACTGAGTTGGGCCTCACGGATCTGATCTTCCAAGGTAGGAGCAACTTGAAGATTTGCAAGAAAGCCTTGCAGAACAACTTGGAGGTTGAGCTTCCTGAATGCTTCACAAAGCTTAGGCTGAAACGGCTTGATAAGGAGACTGTTGCAATATGCCTTTCTTCTCAAGGCATCTGCAATGACATTGGCCTTGCCAGGTGTGTATTCGATGCTTGGATCATACTCTTGGATCATTTCAACCCAATGAGTCTGGCGAAGGTTCAGGTTCGACTGTGTGAAGATGTACTTCAAGCTCTTGTGATCGGTGAAGATGTCGACTTTTCTGCCCAACAGAAGGTGTCTCCACGTGATCAAGGCGTGTACCACAACTGCTAGCTTGAGATCATGTGTGGGGTAGTTCTTCTCACTTGGCTTCAATTGACGAGAAGTGTATGCCACAATCTTCTTGTCCTGCATTAGCACACCACCAAGTCCTTGAAGAGAAGCATCACATAATACTTTGTAGGGCTTGGACTCATCTGGAGGAGTAAGAACCGGAGCAGAGATGAGCTTTTCTTTGAGAGTTTTGAATGCCACATCACAATCCGAAGACCAATTGTACTTGACATTCTTCTGCAGCAAGTTGGAGAGAGGCTTGGCAATCATGGAGAAGTTCTCAACGAATCTTCTCCAATAGCTAGCAAGACCAAGGAAGCTTCGGAGTTGCTTGACGTTCTGAGGAGGTTCCCAGTTGACAATGGCTTCAACTTTCTCGGGGTTGACCGCAATACCGTCAGCGGAGATGATATGGCCCAGATACAAGACCTTATCGAGCCAGATTTCGCACTTGGAGAACTTGGCATAGAACTTATGTTCATGGAGTCTGTCGAGAACCAGACGGAGGTGCTTTTCGTGATCTTCTTCATTCTTGGAGAATACCAAGATGTCATCCAGATAAACAAGCACAAATTCGTTGGTGTAGGGGTTGAATATGTAGTGCATCATTCTCGAGAAGGTGGGTGGAGCATTTGCGAGGCCAAATGACATGACTGTATATTCATAGGAGCCGTAGCTTGTTCTGAATGCAGTCTTGTGAATATCTTCTTCACGGGTACGGATCTGGTGATAACCCATCCGGAGATCGAGCTTTGAGAACACTTTTGCTCCTTTGAGCTGCTCGAACAATTCATTGATGTTGGGGAGCGGATACTTGTTCTTTATTGTCTTCTTGTTCAATGGCTGGTAATCAATGCAAAGGCACTCCGTGCCATCCTTCTTCTTGACAAATAAGACACCACAGCCCCAAGGAGAAGTGCTAGGCCTGATTAGACCCATACGCTCTTGCTCATTGAGCTGTTTCTTCAATTCCTTCAACTCTTCAGGGGAGAGCTTGTATGGACGCCGGCATGCTGGCTTAGTACCAGGCTCGAGTTCAATGACAAATTCAACTTGACGATGCGGAGGCATGCCTGGAAGCTCTTCAGGGAAAACATCTTCGTATTCATTGACCACCGGAATTTGAGAGATGGCATTAATCTCGCCCTTGTCATTGAGAGAGAATAGCCTGATTGTGTTATCTCGAGAGGCGAAGATAATCACGTCTTCGTTGGAATGAGTAAGCTTGACTTCCTTATTTGCACAATCAATGTGAGCATCATGCTGAGAAAGCCAATCCATCCCGAGAATAAGATCAATGTCGGAGTTGCCGAGAGCAATAGGAGAAGCCAGAAATTTATAATTGCCCATCTTGATAGAAACGTTAGGAGCTACAATATGAGAGCTCATCCTCATACCCAGAGAAACCACACGAAAAGGATCTTGCAAAATTTCTGTAGGCAACTCATGCTCGGACAAGAAAGGTTTTGAGATGAAGCAATGCGATGCACCTGAATCGAATAAAACTTTTGCAGGAGCAGAGTTAACTGAGAGGTTACCCAATATCACATCAGAAGAATTCTCCGCTTGAGCTGCATTCATCAGATTCACTCTTGCTGCCTTTGGATTATGCTTGACAATAGCAGTACTGACAGGTGGAGGAGGCGGAAGGCGCCTTGGGTTGGGGCACTTGTTAGCATAGTGACCCTTCTGGCCACACTTGTTGCAAACCACTTCTGAGAGAGGACGGTAATGAGTAGCATTTGACTCTAAGCTTGAAAATGATTCTTTGACTGGTTGCTTGGCTTGGGTGGGTGGGAGAAACCACGGCCACCAGAATTCTTGTTGTTGTTGTTGGGAGCTCGAATCACTGGAGGAGGTGGAAGCCAAAACTTCTGTTGCTTTGCGACCACTTGAGAAGAAGATGAGGAGTGAACAACGTCTCTGATCCTCTTTTTGGAAGCTTCCATCTTGAGTTGGGTTGCCTCTTGCTTAAGTGCCATGTTATAGAATTGATCAAACTCATCAGTCTCGAACAAGGTGAGAGCTAGTTGGAGTTCATCCTTCAGACCACCTCGGAACTGATAGATCTTGCTCTTGGCATCTGGGATGTCTTGCTTGGCATAGCGGGCAAGGTTCTGGAACTTGACATTATATTGGTAGACAGACATTGAGCCTTGCTTCAGGTTGCGGAATTGCTCACGCATACCCTCGATGACACTTGTTGGAATGTGGTGAGAGCGAAAGTCCTTGCAGAAGTCATACCAGGAGATTACACGTCCCTCTCTGGAATCTTTGTACTGCTGCCACCAATCAGCTGCTTGGTCCTTGAGTTGGAAGGCTGCAAACTTCACATAGTCCTCAGGCCTTACGTTACTGCACTTGAAATGCTTCTTGATATCTGTTATCCAGTCTTCAACATCTAGAGGGTCCGCACAGTAACTGAATGCCTTTGGTTGGTTTGCCAAGAACTGGTTAAGCGTAGCAAAGTGAGGTTGGTTGAACAAATTGCCTTGGCCTTGGTTCCCATGAGCACCCTGATTTGCTTGATTTGCTTGAATGTTCTGCATCATTTGCATAAGCATCTGGGTGTTCTGGTTCGTCGCTTGCATAATCGCTCTCCAGACCTCAGACGGAGGAGGAGGTGAAGGAGGACGATCAGGAACCTCTTCACCCTCTGGGTTAGCGTTGGGAACCTTTTTAGGAGCCAACCTGAATGAGATGACAACTATTAGCCATTGATTGAGAGAAAAATATATAAGCTGAATCAACGGCTAGAAATTGCAACATAGTCTTCACAAGAATCATTTGAACAAGATGAACGAATGAAATTCACAGTTTAATAGTAACAACAATCTTCACGAGAAGCCACTTGGGAGACAAAAGGAAAATAAAAAAACAACAAGGAGCAGATAGAAGCTTCGTTCGACATATTCGTGCTGAAAGCTTATGGAACGTGTTACAAAAGGGTTTTGCAATCCCCGAATCAGCATAGCCAAGGACCCTTTAAGATGCAACTCCCGATCGGAACAACGGCCATAAAACTACTTCACTCAATGTAGAACCCCGAACTTCATATCATGCATTCGTTGGAAGAATGCCTATGAGCTACTAGATGACCCCACCTATTAATTTCCGAAAGTTTCCAGTTATGCAATCAGGTGTTGGGGATACAGGGGAAGCATCGCGCACTCAATTCTAATCCTACATCCAGCTGTATCCATCCTTCAACACATAACCAGTTATTTCCGGAAACCGTCTACCTCGTACCTTCGAAACGCATCTACTATACAAGCTATGGCAATACTCACGAACTACCTCCCCAGTACTGGGTGACATCGGGGTTATCTTGCCACTAACCGCATAGGAGACTTTTCGATGTCGGTCGTCTTAAGTATTCCAGAACTGATGCGATATATTTGTGACGACAACACCTCGGAGCTCAACTCCCCGAGACAGTGCCACAACCCCAAAATGACAGGAGGCATCGAGAACAATGTTCTCGTCACAAAGACATCGGAACAATCCAAACAATACTCGCGAGATTCCTAAACCAATTTGGTGAAATTTTGAGAGTAGAAGAGACAAGAGTAATCGTCAGGAGTCCTCACCAGAGTAAAAAGAGATGAGGAGAAAAAGAAATCCTACTCTCCGATATCTATATAGGACTCAAAACATTTTAAGTGTCTGCCTAGACTCAACCGTCAATGATTCGATCAATCGGTGGGGGCTTCTAGGTCGGAGAAGTCTCGGAATACCAACTTATAATGCCCAGGATGGGACTATACCTCCTATGTGTCGAGGCACGACTTAAAGGTATAAGCCCATTCTGGAATGATCTCAAGTTCGGTATCTTTGCACATCTCATGTAAAATTAGGGATGAAAAGCTAAAGAGATAGTTGGCTTACACTCGCCACGTCACACAATTCATTACATAATCAATCATCATCCAAATAGCATCACAACCCGACTAAGGGTGAAGATCCAAATGAAAGATACCAAAATACATAAAGCCACTGGTTCGAATCGCCCCTAGTAGAAACCACTACTGATCATCGGGATAGTGCACATAGTATCGACTACGTTCTTCATCGTACTCCCAGTACAGCTCTATGCCGTCACCTGAGTAGTTCACCATGGTACCTGCATCTGGTGTGGTGTAGAATCTGTGAGCCACGGAGGACTCAGCAATCCCGTTCCCGGGTAGCAGAACTATCTAAGCCTTGGGTGTGGAACAAGGCTGAAGAAAGATAAAAGGTTGCAGCTGCACTAGCACTAGCTTACGTGTTAAGAGCGAGAAGAGAAGTGCCATGAGCAACAAGTGATCACGAAGTGATCCTATCTAAGCACGACAATGATAACCCCACCGTGTTCACTTCCCGAACCCCTTTCGGAAAATGACCGTCACGGTTACTCACGCTGGTAGTGTGTTCTGAACATGGTGTCAAGTTTTCTACAACCGGATATTAACAAATTCCCATCTGCCACATAACCGCGGGCACGACTTTCAAAAGTTCAAAACCCTGCAGGGGTGTTCCTACTTGGCCCATTACAAGCCCACGATCCACGGAGTCGCAACTCCAAGGTGGGAAGGCCCGAGTGTCCTCCAAATCCCGTGCTCAAAACACCCTAACAGTAGTCGCGCGTATCTAGTCTCAGGCCACGATCGGATGAGCTATGGTTACAGCATCCAGATACCCCGAGTTACCAAGGGGCGGTGCCGCAAGCTGCTCTAGGTTGGACCAACACTCATGTGGAGCACTGGCCCGAGGGTTGATTAATAAAAGGGGATAGCTAGTCCCTATGCAAGTTTTAGTTATTAGGCAAATGGAGTACCAATGTTGGGCCTTGCTGGAAAAGGTTTAGCGCTAAGCGGGTTATCGAGGGGGTCCCATAACCCCAACCGTGTGAGGAACGCATAATCAAAGAACATAACACCGGTTTATACGGTTCCTAGGGCGGCATGAGTGGAACAAATCACCGAGCAAGAGGCTCAGCCTTCCACCCAATACCAATATATAGATGATTTAGTTTAAGAGTTTATATAGTGTGATATCCCAACAAATACTTCAAGATGAAGCAAGAATCTTCAAATCTTCTCCTGCAACTAGCAATGCTATAAGAGGGGCTGAGCGAAGCCTACGTAGCCAATCAAAGGTTTGCTTAGGTTGGGTGGTTAGACAGATTCATGGTGACAATAGGAGGCTGACAAACAAACATGGGCATCGAGGCAATAAGCTAAAGAGCGAGACTTCTAGAAATAGGCAAAGATAGTAATGATATCTGGGTCAGGTCATCTTGCCTGTCGAGTCGTCGATGGGATCGTAAGACGGCTCCTCGTTCTCAACCTCGGTAGTAACCTCGTTCTCGTACTCGGTCTCGACTTCCGGCTCTACTCAACACAAGAACATACGAGGCACGAAATCAAACAAGGCGCAATGCACAATCTATAGGATGCATGTATGATGCACTTAGGAAGCACTGCAGATGCACTTATGATGCATTACATGACAACATAGGAAGCACACCAGAAAAACACAAGAACAAGACAATATGCTCTAGCAAGTAGGATGCAAGACAGATCTATATAGGATGGAAAGCATGGCAAATTAGGAAGCACAAAGATACAACATAAGAACAACAAGTTTATATGAGGCCGCAAACTACTTAAGACAAATCTGGTAAGTCCTCATATGCATAGTTTGAAATTAGTCCAGATCTGAACAAACCTTAAGTTAAAGTTTTTAAACAGCAAGTTAACATGCACCATGATGATCTACATGAAATTCTAGTCAGGTTTCATATAAAGTTTGTTTAAAACAGAACTACGGTCTAGAAGATATGATCAAAACAAGATAAGCATGGCAACGGTGCAAAATGCACCCAAACATCAAGCAAACATACTTCAAACATGTTAACAAGATGATATTATGATTCTACATGCAAAATCACACAAGTTTCATGTAGGGCACGCTCAAAACGGAGCAACAGACTAAAAGATACACCCGAAACAAGAAACAATGCAAAGCTGTAATTAACAGCCACATAGCAAATTGGAAGCAAGATATATATACTCTACAGCACTCAAACATGGTGACAAGAAGCATGGACATGAAGTAGACATATCCTACAGCAAACAACTCCATTGGAGCATATCCATAGGAGGCATGGATCAATAGCAACAAGCTTCAACATTTTGAACATGACACTAAAAACCTGACAGTAATATTTTATAGCAACTTGGGAGCAAGAATTAAATATGATACAGCAACCCAAATGATCAAGTAAGGACATGGATGGATAGACAACAACATATACAACAAGGAATAATCAATGGCCACCCCAAAACTATCATGGATTTGCCTAGGGCATCAAGCAAACATAGCATGAGGATATGACAGATTCCAGACTTAGTGAAATTTCACTAAGTGTTAAAACAGTAACATTATCATGGCATGTTTGCGAGCATGTTTAAGTCATCTTAAAGCATAACATGGAAAATGGTTTGCACCACAGCAATGAACACATGATGGAGAATCTAAAACATATGAGCATGCGACATGGGGACAAACACAACAATAGCAACGAGCTCCTCAACTAGGCATCTCCTAGCAAGTTACAAAACCTAACAGCCACTTGCACTTTTGCAACAGGGGTAAACATGGCAATATGAACTCTAACATGCATGCTATAGCAACCAACATGTAGAGCATCTCATGATGAACATTTTGACATATCATTTGCTTCATTTGGATAAACATGCACCAAGTTATCACATCTCAAACATGGCATGAAAATAACAAGTAGCAGCAGTTTATATCAAGTAGCACTCTTGTCATGATGATTAAGACATCTAGATGGACTCAAACAAGCATGACACAATGGAACAAAACATAGTACACATCACCACGATCATTTTGACATATCATAAGCACAAATCGGACATACACACAAAAAGTTATTGCCATTACAAAATGCCATCAAACAACAAAGAACAAAAAGGACTTAGAGGAAAACGGGGTCAACCTCCTCGCGGGTCGGGTCCACGACGGATCGGGTCGCGGGCGTGGAGTGGGTTGCGGGCGCGGATCTGCGGGCCAGCTAGGGTTTCGAACCCGGGCGGCTGGAGATCCGACTGGATCGGGCCGATGGCCGCTGGCTACTCCGGCCGGCCGGCGGTGTCGGGCTGACGGGAAAGGCCTCGCCGGAGGAGGGCCACGGGGCGGTGCGGGGTTCGTCCGGCGGCGGGGTGCGGCATCGGCCGGCGGCAGATCTTGGCCGGCGGCGGAGGGTGTGCAGCCGGCGGGGCTGGTGGCCGGCGGCGGGGGTCCGGGCCGGCGGTGGAGAGCTTCAGGCGGCGGGGATCTAGGCGGCGGCGGTCGGCGGACACCTACCGGCGGGCGCGGCCGACGAGGTTCCGCGGCGGCGGCGGCGAATCCCGGGCGGCGCGGCCCGGCGATGGGAGGGACGAGGCGCGCGGTGGCCGGACGGGCCGGGCGGGCTGGCTTCGGGCCCCGCGGGCCCGTGCGATGGAGGCGGACGGCTGGCGCGGCGGATGTGTCCGGTGGTAGGCGGACACGTCCGCCCGGCACGGTTTTCGAGGCGAGGCTGGAGGAGGAAGGAGACTAGGGTTTTTTGGACGAAAATGGCATGGGGGGACGTTTTTATAGGCACAAGGAGCTAGGAGACTCCAAATGGGGAGCGGTTTTTGGCCACTCACAATTCGACGACCGAGATGATGGGAAGGGTTGTGCTGGGTTGGTGGGCTGTTGTGGAGGGGGTCTTGGGCCTCAAAGAGGAGGTACTTTTAGCCCACTAGGTCACCCGTTGGAATACCAAACGAACTCCAAACGCGACGAAACTTGACAGGCGGCCTACACATACCAAAACAACATCGCACGACAAGTCTCACGTCATTCCAGAAACGTTACACGGCCACACACGAAAGAAGGATTCGGGGATGCCACAGGCACGTGTGAGAGCGTCGGAACTCGAAACGGACAACGGGAAGAGACGAGTGGGACCGGATGCAAGTGACAACACAATTGCAATGCAATGCACATGACAACACGACATGGATGAAATGCACACACGCACACGACAAAACGACGAAACCCGAAAAGAAAGAAGAGCCCGGAAGGAAATGATGAAGCCAAAGTTTATATATTGCCATATAGGGAAAGTGTTACATCTGGGGCATTACTTCAACTAGGCGTATTAATGGGCTATGGAGATGCCCATCAATAGATATCAATGTGAGTGAGTAGGGATTGCCATGCAACGGATGCACTAGAGCTATAAGTGTATGAAAGCTCATCGAAAGAAACTAAGTGGGTGTGCATCCAACTTGCTTGCTCATGAAGACCTAGGGAATTTGAGGAAGCCCATCGTTGGAATATACAAGCCAAGTTCTATAATGAAAATTCCCACTAGTATATGAAAGTGACGAAACAAGAGACTCTCTATCATGAAGATCATGATGCTAATTTGAAGCACAAGTGTGGAAAAGGATAGTAGCATTGTCCCTTCTCTCTTTTCTTTCTCTTTTTTTGGAGGGGCTTTCTCCCCTTTTTTATTAGCCCCTCTCTATTTTTTTGGGCCATCTTTTTTTTATTTGGCCTTTCCTCACATGGGACAATGCTCTAATAATGAAGATCGTCACACTTTTATTGACTTACACCTCAAAGATTACAACTCGAAGCTAGAACAAAATATGACTCTATGTGAATGATGATGAAGCATGTCATATGAACGGAACGGTGGAAAGTTGCATGGCAATATATCTCGGAATGGCTATGGAAATGCCATGATAGGTAGGTATGGTGGTTGTTTTGAGGAAGGTATAAGGTGGGTGTATGGTACCGGCGAAAGTTGCGCGGTACATGAGAGGCTAGCAATGGTGGAAGGGTGAGAGTGCGTATAATCCATGGACTCAACATTAGTCATAAAGAACTCATATACTTATTGCAAAAATCTATGAGTCATCAAAACAAAGTATTCAACGCATGCTCCTAGGGGAAGGGTTGGTAGGAGTTAACCATCGCACGATCCAGACCTCCACACAAAGGATGACACTCAATAAATAAATCATGCTCCAACTTCGTCACATAACGGTTCACCATACGTGCATGCTACGGGAATCACAAACTTTAACACAAGTATTACTTGAATTCATAATTATTCCACTAGCATGACTCTAATATCACCATCCTCATATCTCAAAACAATCATCAAGTATCAAACTTCTCATATCATTCAATGCACTTATATGAAAGCTTTTACTATACTCATCTTGGATGCCTATCATATTAGGACTAGTTTTATAACCAAAGCACATTACCATGATGTTCTAAAAGACTCTCAAAAGGATGTAAGTGAATCATGAGATATCAACAATTTCTAAAAAATAAAACCACCACCGTGCCCTAAAAGATATAAGTGAAGTACTAGAGCAAAACTATCTAGCTCAAAAGATATAAGTGAAGGACATAGAGTATTCTAATAAATTCTAAATCATATTTATCTCTCTCAAAAGGTGTGTTCAGCAAGGATTATTGTGGCAAACTCAAAAGCAAAGAGTCAAATCATACATGACGCTCCAAGCAAAACACATATCATGTGGTGAATAAAAATATAGTCCCGAGTATAGTTACCGATAGATGAAGACGAATGAGGGGATGCCTTCCCGGGGCATCCCCAAGCTTAGGATTTTGGTTGTCCTTGAATTTCACCTGGGGTGCCTTGGGAATCCCCAAGCTTTGGCTCTTGCCACTCTTTGTTCCATAGTCCATCAAAGCAATACTCAAAACTTGAAAACTTCACAACACAAAACTTAGCCAAAAAACTTTTACAACATGATCACATAAACTTCACACAAGTCTTCCCAACACAAACACTAATTAAAACACAAAGCCACATCTAAACAGAAGCTAGATGCAATATTTATTCCAAAATAGAAGCAAAAACAAATAAAATATAATTGGGTTGCCTCCCAACAAGCGCTATCGTTTAACGCCCCTAGCTAGGCACGATACAAGAATAGATCTAGGTATTGCTATAATGATAAGATAGAACGCGAAAACTCATCTCATATTCCCTACGTTCAACAGCAAGTTTTCTTTGTGGCAAGCAAAAGTAATAAAAAGGGCTAAATTTAATAGGACAAAAGTCCCCCATGTCAAGCTTAGGAGGTATTGGTTCCTCCTGTGGCCCTTCGTATTGCACAACATATTCATCGTTATAAGCATTCTCTTGGCAAAAGGTCATGAGACTTTGCTCAAGGGAAAAGCCTAACCCATTATTTTGAATAGCAAAATCATCATTCAACTCAGAAATTCTATCAACCAAGATATCGGTAGGAACCTTTTTTCTAAGGTTTTCATTAAAAGCAACATGATCTAAAGATTACAAATGCATCATGTCCTCTTGATTGAATAAGATAGCTTCTATTGGAGGACGACCAACATCCACTCTGTAATGAGTAAATATTTCTTTGGCCTCTTTCATGATGAATTTGAACTCATGAGCCAAGAAGATAGTAGCTGCGCGCTTAACAGAAGATTGCTCAATGTTGGAAAATTGAAGAAAGATTATCTGAATGCAAGGATGCATATGGATAAATTGCCTTTCAATTTCAACTACAAGCATAGATATGGCATACGCAAGGCTACTAGTTCTATGAACAATAGATCCATCCATAGTGGGTAAAGCACCAGCACAAGTAAAGAAGTCTTGAAGAACTCCTTTTCCAATAATATTACCACTACCAACCCGGAACTTCTTAGTATGTAAACTGGTAGTTTCATCCGGAGGATCAACATATACGTTGCCCTCAACATTACTACCCTTTCGATGATATCGTCCCCCATCTCAGACATGAAAGCACACGAACGATAAACACACGGAAAAAGAAGGGCGAATAAAACGGCAAGGGTGAAGTGGGGGAGAGGAAAACGAGAGGTAAATAATGTAGTGCGAAGGATAAGGGTTTGTGATAGGTACTTGGTATATGACTTTTGCGTAAGCCTCCCCGGCAACAGCGCCAGAAATTCTTCTTGCTACTTCTCAAGCTTGCGTTGTATTCCCTCGAAGAGGAAAGGGTGATGCAGCACAGTAGCGTAAGTATTTCCCTCAGTTTTTGAGAACCAAGGTATCAATCCAGTAGGAGACCACGCGCGAGTCCCTCGCACCTGCACAAACAAATAAGAACTTCGCAGCCAACGCGATAAGGGGTTGTCAATCCCATTACGGTCTCTTACAAAAGTGAAATCTGATAGATAGGATAGTATAATATTTTTGGTATAAGAATAGAAAGTAAATAAAGCAAAGTAAAGTAGATGTAAGATTAATATGTTGAGAATAGACCCACGGGCCATAGGTTTCACTAGTGGCTTCTCTCATGATAGCAAAATTCTACGGTGGGTGAACAAATTACTGTCGAGCAATTGATAGAAAAGTGTATAGTTATAATATACTAGGCATGATCATTATATATAGGCATCACGTCCGTGAAAAGTAGACCGAAACGATTCTGCATCTACTACTATTACTCCTCACATCGACCACTATCCAGCATGCATATAGAGTATTAAGTTCATAAGAACAGAGTAATGCTTTAAGCAAGATGACATGATGTAGAGGGATAAACTCAAGCAATATGATATAAACACCATCTTTTTATCCTTGATGGCAACAATACAATACGTGCCTTGCTGCCCCTGCTGTCACTGGGAAAGGACACCGCATGATTGAACCCAAAGCCAAGCACTTCTCCCATTGCAAGAACTATAGATCTAGTAGGCCAAACCAAACCAATAATTCGAAGAGACTTGCAAGGATATTATAATCATACATTAAAGATTTCAGAAAAGTATCAAATATTGTTCATAGATAATCTTGATCATAAACCCACAATTCATCGGATCTCGACAAACACACCGCTAAAAGATTACATCGAATAGATCTCCTTTAAGATCGAGGAGAACTTTGTATTGAGATCCAAAAAGAGAGAAGAAGCCATCTAGCTAATAACTATGGACCCGAATGTCTGTGGTAAACTACTCAGAACTCATTGGTGAGGCTATGGTGTTGATGTAGAAGCACTCCGTGATGGATCCCCCTTTGGAGGAGCTCCAGAACAGGCCCCAAGATGAGATCTCACGGGAATAGAAGGTTGTGGCGGTGGAATTAGGGTTTTCTCTGTTGCCTCGATGTTTTCAGGGTACATGGATATATATATGAGGAAGGAGGGCATCGGGGGAGCCAGAGGGGGCCCACGAGGGTGGGGGCGCGCCCTGGACCCTTGTGGCCGCCTATCTCATTCCCTCCCGTGTACTCCAAGTCTTTTGGGTAGATACAGTTCCAAAAATAACTCTCCCGAAGGTTTCATTCCGTTTGGACTCCGTTTGATATCCCTTTTCTGCGAAATACTGAAATAGGGAAAAAAACAACAATTTGCACTGGGCCTTGGGTTAGTAGGTTAGTCCCAAAAATAATATAAAGGTGTATAATAAAGCCCATTAAACATCCAAAACAGAATATATAATAGCATGGAACAATAAAAAATTATAGATACATTGGAGACGTATCCGTCGCCATGGCGCCGCACCAGAAGAAGAAGGGAAAGGGGAAAACCTGCGCCTCGACCCCTGCGCCTCAAGTCTCCGGGCTCGCCCTTGAGAGGTCGGTGGTAGTCAACCAGCAGGGACTGAGCAAGGTCCACCCTGCTCTCGCCTCCGACTTCAACGAATGGGGGGCGACCGTTGCTTGGCCAGCTTCTCGCTTTGCGGTCGATAGGGCGGCCGCCGAGATTCCTATCCATCTTCACGCCCTCTGGGCTGGCTTGATTCCTCCCTTCTCTGACTTCTTCAACGCCATGCTCTCACATTACCAGGTTAATGCGCTGCACCTAGATCCCCAATCCATTGTCCTCCTTGCTATCTTCGCCTTTGTCTGCGAGGCCATGGTAGGCATTGCTCCTTTCGTGGCCTCATTTCGCCACTTCTTCTCGCTACATCTGACAGACGCTCGCCAGTGCTCGGGGTGCATGACCTTCCACGCCATAGCTGCGACGTACGGCTCGGGGATGGACTTCGACCTTTCACCGGCCATGGATGGATTTCGGAAGCGGTGGGCATTTGTCGATGCTGGCATGTGCAATCCTCTGCCTCTGCTTCCTCGGGCTCTGGCCATTCCAAGCCCCGGCTAGGGGCACGTGAGGCTTGATGATCCGCGGCTCGGCCATGTCTGGCGCCGGCTGGCCAGGCTGAGGGACCTTGTGGTGACGACACCAATGGTGGTGAAGGAGTTCATCAAGTGTCGCATCGCTCCGCTCCAGCGTCACTCACATCCATTGTGGGCCTTCTACGACTGCGCTGACCCCATCACGCTCCATGCATCCGCGCCCCCCTGAGGCACGGAGGACGGTGTTCGAGCTCCTAACGGGCGACCCGGCACCGACCAATCTGCCGGAGGAGGGTTGTCCCTTGTACTACTGCTCCAACACGACCGAGTTCATGTGCAGATGCCTCTTTTCGACGCGCGGGGGCTACGTCCAGCTGGTCTGGGGGAACCCCGTGAGAGTCCTCTCCCCTTGGTCTTCTCGCCTGCGGTCTCATCAGCGCCTAAACCAGAAGAGGATGCAGGGAGGCAGGCATCGTCGGACGCCGGCGGGCGGCTGATGAAGAAGCAGTGCACGCTGCAGCCCTCGAGGCGCTGGCCCCTGGGGCTTGGGCGAGCTGTCCCGAGGTCGCGCCTTGTGAGCCGCTACAGACCGATTCCCCCGAGCTCGCCTTCTCGGGAGCCTCGGATGCTGCCCCAGATGACGGTGGTCACGCCTAGGGCTTCGTCCAGCTCCACTTGGACTTCGGGTCTGTCCGCAAGAGGAAGGCGCTCCTGAGCTGCGACGATGTCGCCTACCAGTTGCTGAAACAAAGGAAATACATAGCCAAGTACGGGTAAGTACCTTAAATGCGTGTTTTCTGGGTGCCGTGTTCCTTTCTGACCCTAATTCGTCTGGTTTCCATCAACTGGTGCGGCGGAATCCCCTGAGAAGCGACCCCCGCTTCCCCAGGGCTCCTTGTTGGCCTTGAGCGCGCCCCTCTGGGGCACGAGGTTCGCGGGCGAGGTGAACACGCCACCCCAAGGCCTGGACTTCGCGTTCCTGTCATCCCTCCTCCACGGCCTCACCTGGAGCGTTGAAGGCATGCCGAGAGCCCCTCCATTGATCGTCCCCCGTAGCTGGGCGACCCTGGCTTCGGCTGCGTCTTCGAGCCGCCTGGCCTTGTGTTGCAACGTCCCTGCCAAGGCCCGGGTGGCGGAGGGTAGGGCGCTGGCCTCCTGCCCCCTGCCGGAGAAGGGCGGGCCATCCCAAGCTTCCCCGGAGATCAACGATGCGGAGGACGAGCCCGGTCGCACATTTGAAGTCCCGCGCGGTGACGCCGTCCGCCATGATCTTCTCCGGGATGCGATGGGCGCGCTGAGCAGGCTCGGGGAGGAGCTCGTTGACGTAAATGCCCTCCTAGAGGCGGAGGATCTCTAGCTGGCGGACGAATAGCGTTGGTTGAAGGTGGCCATCAACTTCGCCCGCCTTGAGTACGAGCGTGCCGGTGCGAAGGCCAAAGCGTCCCTCGTGGCTTGACGTGAAGCCGGTGCCCACGCTCTGGAGGAAGCCAGGCAGGTGGAGCAATGCCGCGAGGTTGCGGAGGAGCATCAGCAGAAGCTTCAGGCCCTGAATGACTCCCTCGAGCAACAGGTCAAAGTGTGCGGGGCAGCATTGGCATCGATGAGGGGGGCGCCTTTTGATGAGAGGGAGATCTAGAAGCGCGAGGAGGCAATGATGCTGGAAGCCTTGGAGCGTAGCCTCGAGCAAGAGTGACTGGAGACGAGGGAGCGCCACGTGACCCTGGCCGAGGATGTCATATCCGCTCGCGAGGCCAAGGTCCAGGAGGAGATCGACCGAAGGATGGCGAAGGCCAGTGTAGATCTTGCCAAGGAGTATGGCATGAAGTTGGAGCTCCTGCAGGCAGAAGGTGATGGGAGAACTGCTGCCCTCTGGACGAAGCTGGATGACGCAGTGCAGCGCGAGAGGGCCGCCACAGCGGCCCAGTTTTCTGCTCAGGCCAAGCTGGTCTCCGCGCAGGTCGACCTGGCCTTGCTCCAGCGGCAAGTTGATGAAGCCGCGGTTCTTGCACAACAGAACAGGGACGAGGCTTGTCTTCGACAGTTGTTGCAGCACGAGCATGCCCCAATGCTCTAGGCTCTCCGAGTGAAGGCTAACCGGGCGCTGGGGGCCATCTGCGAGGAGAGCGTCCCCCACCCCCACATGGAGGATTACGCTGGCCACCTCGGCTTTTTTACCGAATTCGTGACGCGCCTAGAGAGCCGGGCCACGAGGGCTCGCGAGATCATCAAGGAGAAGAGTCGGGGCCTTCTTGGGCGCGCGTTCTTGCGCATCTTCAGCCATCTTCAAAACCTCAACCCCCACTTTGATTTCGACGCCATCATAGCCCCCGTGGCCGTGGCTGTCCGGGAGAATCTGGCGCACTGGGTGGATGACCACGTGGATGCCTTGGTGAGAGTGTTTGCCATTGAAGACAATGAGGCGGTGGTCGCGGTGGATGAAGACGATGTGGTTGACGACGGTGCAGGCGACGCGAGTGATAGCGCTAGTAGCGCGTATGAGAGTGACTAGGGCGCCGTTGTGAGCTGCACGTCCATTCGAGCCTGCGTTCGTCCGCTAGAACCTGTATACAGGGACTTGGACATGGCCCTGCAGGGTGTGAGAGTATTTTTGAGGGGGTGCCACCCCCCTTTTTTGCATATGTAAAGTAATATTATTTCCTTAAGCTAGATCTGGAAACTTGCCTTCTAGGCCCGTGAGTTTCTGAGCTAGGTTGCGGCCAAGACTCATCTTGATCCCGACAGGCTCGAGTGCGTCCTATGGTGGCCGGTGCACCTTCCTCCCGAGGGGGGCATCTTGGTGGCCCGTGGACCCTTGGATCTCCTAAGGGCTCGGTTGGTTCGCCCGAGGGAGCCTCTCAAGGAGCGAACGCCAGGTCAAGGCACGGTGCGCATCTCACAACGCCGTGGGAATGGTACTCCTGATCCTGGGGCAATCGCCGCCGGCGGGCTCGCTGCGCAAGGATGTCTTGCCGGCACCACACCCAGTTCTGCTTGCGAGGTGCTCGCCAAGGGAAGGGTAACGGACACCAGCCTTGAAAAGAAGTAAACCACGTAACCAAAATGCCAGGACCCCGATCCTAAGTCACACCGATCTAGTTGTAACACGTCATATCACTTTGCGGCCTCACGCACGGTAACCCCACGGGTGCCACCTTACCTGGGCCGGGACCGATTGCGCATTTTGGCACACGTATATGATAGTGTCGCTAGCATCCATATGACAGAGAACCCGGGCCGACATGGCTAGTTATAAACCAAAAGTGGCAGTAGATTACAGAGACAGGCATCCATGACCCAGCAACGAACGTGTCGGTCATCAACGTATGAACCCAAGTCGTAGCAAGCTACATGGACTTAAAAGAACAACGCGTGACATTTCCCTTAAGGGACAGACACAGGAACGAAGAAGGACACATGCCGGCCAGCCTACGTGTTCCGAGCAGTAGCAAGCTACCAAGGTTCATTGGAATCACTAGGAGGCATTTCCCTGTAAGGTAGGCTACCAAAGGAAAACAACTAGGTGTCGGATCCCACACATACCAAGCATTTCAACCATACACACAATATGCTCAATATGTGCAAATACAACATTGCATCACAACAGAACTCTATGACTCAAAGTACTTTATTTAAAAGGCTCCAAGAGCCATACATAACATATCCATACAGGTAGGGGTCACAAGACCCAACACTCAAGTCATACAGTCATACAAGCACAAGCGGAAGCTACATGTCTGAGTACAGACAACTTAGAAAATAAAATAGGCTTGGTGTAGCCTGACTATCTACAAGGCCCTTCACAAGCTCCAGATCTCCGTATGGGTGTCAAGCTACTCGTCGACGTCAACGTCTATGTAGAACCCATCAGCAGGGGTAGGGTTCTCCTCTGCAACAGTTATTAAACAAACATGAGTACAAAGGTACTCAGCAAGTCTTACCACAGAACCTATCATACATGCAACATTATCAAAGGGGGTAGTGGAGTTCATAGCAGAAAGCCAGCTTTGACTCTTGGCTAACCTATACTACAACTCTCAAGAGATTGCAAGATGTTATTACGAACACGAGTCCTCTACTCACCACAACAATACACTACCGAGGATCCTCTTCCGTCATCCTACGGAAGGGCCATCCACGGCACTCACACTTATCTTGAGGCTTTTAGTAGAATCCATCAACTTGTCTATGAACTGTAAGAGTAACCAAGTAGTCCGTACCGCGAACAACGGCTATTCGAATAGATTGATAACCCTGCAGGGGTGTACCTCTTCACACACGCTTCCACCACTTATCGCCGTTTACTCGACATGTACTCGGCAACCTTCAAGCGGAAGCCCAGCGAGGGTGTCGGCCACGACCTGACTAACTACTCAAGTCTCTCGTCCAGGTTTATCGCCTATTTGGGTTCCATCCGTGGGGAGATCCGGCCGGGGTGTCGCTCACGGCCCCAAACGATGTGTACAGGGTTCCCGAGTCACCAAACGGGCAACCGGTACACCGTGCCACGTACCTGTCGCATCACAACCCACCCCGAGGGTCAACGCTGTGCACGACCTCCAGTAAGCTATAAACACCAGAAACTAGTTGCAACTCCTGGACAGAGATCGAGGGTAACTAATAAGCCGAGAGGGTCCATTGGTTTCGGGCCCAATGCATGGTAGTAACTGGAACTTGAACCACACATACAGATCTCGGGTCCTATGTACGGTTCCAATGAAACAACCCACCACGTACTCCTACATGGCCTTTCATCGATACCTTTGCCAAGCGTATTCCACACTTCCTTCTCTTTATCGAAAGATTGTTTCACTCTGATCCATCACCCAGATGAACCAGACCAGACACAAATCTAAGCATAGCAGGCAACATAAACAAATAGCATGGTGGATCACACATCACATGGCTCAATCAACTCCTACACATGCTAGTGGGTTTCAACTATTTACTGTGGCAATGAGAGGTCATGCAAGGGAATAGGGTTCAACTACCGCAGCAAGTAGCAGTTCACACGCTGTTGCCTTAATGCAGTAAAAGAGAGCAGGAGCGAGAAGATTGGGTTTGTATCGGAATGATCAATGATTGCTTGCCTGACAAAGTGGTTGTCGGGTACTGCTCTTCAACTGGATACGCAGCAGTATCCTCGGGAGCAGGACCTAACACAGAGAATACCGGCGATACAATCATTAAACAACCAAATGCAACAATATGATGCATGCTCATGACATGGCAAGATGCATGTGTGTTGGGCTAATGCAACTATAACCAGAGGGGTTTGAGCCTATTTGAATCAAAGATTCAAATTGGCACTTTAGATATTATTTAAATAAGTGCATTATCATGTTTTAATGTATACATCAAGGTTAACTTGCTCAAACATGCACGAAACCAGTGCCATTGGAAAGACTGGATTTTTCTGATCATTTTTCATATATAAATCTTTTCCATCTGAGCTACTGTTGAATTTATATGATTTTTTGAAGTTTTGGGCATTTTCTGGAATTTCCTGAATTATTTTTAAATCTAAAAATCCCAGAAAATCCTTTACTGCGTCAGCATGACATCATGCTGACGTCAGTCAGTCAACAGGGCTAGTCCAAGTCAAACCTGACCAGTGGGACCCACTGGTCAGTGTCACAGTTAACTAATTAACTAATTAGAATTAAATTAACACCTAAACTAGGTTTGACTTGCAGGCAGGGCCCGCATGTTAGTGACCCAGGGGGGTCAAACCCATGGTCAAACAAGTCAAACTCGCCGGCGAAGTGACGCCGGCGAGGCCAGACACGGCGGCGTGCTTCGGAAAACGGCCACAGGGCTCGGTTCGAGCTGCGGTTGGGCGCATTGGAGAGCCCTCGTCGTTGCGCGTCAAACGGTGGTGGTCGTCGGACCTGTGGTGGCCGGAGACGACGGCAACGAGCTCGACGGCGGCGCCGGCGTTCGGGCGTGTGTGGAGACGCGGCTGCAGTGGCCTAGGCGATGCGTGCGTAGTACCTAGCTCATCTACGTGCTACGGCGAGCGAGATGGACATGTGCCAGTGACCAAATGGTCACCGGAGCATCGCCGACGGCAAGCACGGCGGCGGTCAGTTTCGGTGATCAACGGAGCGGCGGCTACACGGCGCAAACGAAGCGGAGAAGAGAGGGGTTCGGCGTAGGAGCTCACAGTGGTGCTAACGAGCTCGACGGAGAGGTCGGGGACGCGCTGCAGCTTCTTAATCGACGGCGAGGTGCTCCGGCGATCCGAGGTTGGGGACGACGGCGTGAAGGCGTTGCAGGTCTCTCGGCGATCTGTGGCTCAGCGAGGAGGAAGAGGGCGTCGCGGCGAACCTTTTGGACACGGTCATGGGTCGGGGGGGAGGGTCTAGGTGCGGCAACGACGAGCGGCGGTGATGAGCGGCTCAGTGGTGAGAGGGAGAGAGCCAGGGGAGGTGACGGGGATGAGGGGAAAGTGCGAGAGGGGTCGGGGCAGCTGCGTGGCGTCGCGGGGAGTCTTCCAGGGCATCGGGGATGCAGGCAAGCAGCCTGGAGGTGGCCGGGCCTGTGCCGGCGCGCGGCGGCCACGCGCGCTGCCTTCTGGCGCGAGGAGGAAGGCGACAGAGGAGGGTTGGTGGGCTGGGCCGGCCTGCAAACAGCGCTGGGCTCATGTAAGTGCTTTATCTCTCTTTCTTTTTTTTCCTATTTCTTTTTCTGTTTCATTTGTTTTGCAACTTTGTTTAATTAATAAAAATGCCAGAACATTTTTTATAACTCATGAAACTTGTCATGCCCACTGTATATAATATGAACAGTAGGGAACATTATAGTTTATGATTATTTGAGCATTTAAAATATTTTATAGCATTTAAATGCCCAAATTCAAATACCATATGATTTAATCCAAAGCCCTTGAGTGTCCTAGAAAATTATGCACCATTTTTAGCAAAGGTTTGAGACCAAGGCAGAAATGATGAACATTTTTGAAGGGAATTTTGGGTACATTGGAAAATATTTTATCAAACCCTAGTTGTTAGAAGAGCGGTGCTGGGGTTTCTGTCATTCCCATTTCAAGTTTCTATGATAAATAAACATGATGCACACTCTAGCTAGCCCTAATGCAAGTGCTAAACTAGGGATGTGAAACAAAACGCAAGAAACCAACACGAACACGAGAAGATCCCCCCAAAGTTTGGCAGAAAAGAGATTCCAAGTTCAACTCAAAAAAGGCGCGGCGAATCGAGTTACAGAAAAGGGGACGAAAGCAAATGCCGCGTCCGGCACCTAGCTAATCTTCTTGTCATCCACCAGCACGGAGCTAAGTGCATTCACTGGCTCTGAGCATAGTCATTAGGGGACAGTGTCGACGGCCAGCGCGGACCATGGTGCTTCCACTAGGACGTGGGCAAGAGCCCCCGAGGCCCGAGGGCGGCTCTCCGGAGACTCCGAGGCATGTACAGCCCCACTCATTATTACGTGAGAGTGTCACAGCGGAGACCTTCACATGCGTGAGCCTTGATTCATATCGCCAGGCGAGGGCCCCGCCCTGCGCCGCTCCCGACCACTGTTGGGGCGTCTGGAAACCAGGACGAGACCAAGGGGCAAGGAGGACGCTAGCGGCGCCCTCGGTGGCCACATGCCCTATGCCGGGGGGTAGGGCCCTCCGGCGCCTCCCCCGACAGAGGACCTACCTCCGTGCTATGCCTTGCTCCATGGGGCGCGAGGAAGGCTCTGGCTCCTGGCTGTCCCCGCGCAGCCCCCGGTGCGCCACTCCCGCCGGGAACGGAGCTGCCGCTCTGGGGGCCCCGGCTGCCGCTGCAGGCTGGTTCTCTTGCATCCCATGGTTAGTATACGCCTGCTCCCGAGTTACTGGCTGTACCATGCCATCATCGTCGCTGAAGGGGTCGGTGAAGCCTTGGGGCCACTCGCGAGGTGCCTCTACCTCGCGTGTCTCGACGTCCCATCTTGGCCTGGGAGACGACCCAGGGTCTTCGTCCGGCGTGTACCCCAGGATCACCATGCGAGGTACGTAGGCCTCCGTGGATACGCCACCTGAGCCTGCGCCTGTGCGCCTCGTGCCTTGAGCCACCAGTCGTGGCATCTGGCTCTGGTAGCAGCTGGGTGACATTCCGGTGAGTCCCCACGGCGGACCACTTGCTATCGCCACCCCTGGCGATGGCATCACTGAGGCCGACTGCGCCAGGGTCCATGTTGGGGCCTTCTGACCGCCCGAGAGCTCCGGGAAATGCGCGTGCCTGTCGGGCCCTTGCGCGTGCTTCCGCGACAATTTGAGGCGTGAGCATGGAACAGAAAGGCGGAGCAACCATGCATGCTGCATCCAGTAGCTCGCCGACGCGCTCCAGCAGCACATCGCAGCCACCTTCAGCCAACCTACACCGTAGCAGTTCCCGGGCCACGATGAGCGCGGCTCGCATGTTCGCCTGTTCCCGCCGGGTGTATGGTGCCATCACCGCAGCATGGTTTGACGAGCGCGCGGTGGAGCACGCGCACCGTGGAATGTGATACGTCTCGAACGTATCTACTTTTCCAAACACTTTTGCCCTTGTTTTGGACTCTAACTTGCATGATTTGAATGGAACTAACCCGGACTGACGTTGTTTTCAGCAGAATTACCATGGTGTTGTTTTTGTGCAGAAATAAAAAGTTCTCAGAATGACCTGGAAATCCACGGAGAATTATTTTGGAAAATATAAAAAATACCCGCGGAAAGATCTGCGTCAAGGGGCTCACACCCTGTCCACGAGGGTGGGGGGTGCGCCCCCTCCCTCTGGGCGCGCCCCCCTACCTCGTGGGCTCCCTGACCCCCTGATTCTCCACCGATGTACCCCCGGACCACATATATTCACTTTCGGGGAGAAAAAAAATCATAGAGGAAGAATTATCGCGTTTTACGATACGGAGCCGCCGCCAAGACCTAACCTCTCTTGGGAGGGATGATCTGGAGTCCGTTCGGGGCTCCGGAGAGTGGAGATCGCCGCCATCGTCATCATCATCCTTCCTCCATCACCAATTTCATGATGCTCACTGCCGTGCGTGAGTAATTCTATCGTAGGCTTGCTGGACGGTGATGGGTTCGATGGAATCTATCATGTAATCGAGTTAGTTTTGTTAGGGTTTGATACCTAGTATCCACCATGTTCTGAGATTGATGTTGCTATGACTTTGCTATGCTTAATGCTTGTCACTAGGGCCCGAGTGCCATGATTTGAGATCTGAACCTATTATGTTTTCATGAATATATGTGTGTTCTTAATCCTATCTTGCAAGTCTATAGTCACCTACTATGTGTTATGATCCGGCAACCCCGAAGTGACAATAATCGGGACGACTCCCGGTGATGACCGTAGTTTGAGGAGTTCATGTATTCACTATGTGTTAATGCTTTGGTCCGGTACTCTATTAAAAGGAGGCCTTAATATCCCTTAGTTTCCAATAGGACCCCGCTGCCATGGGAGGGTAGGACAAAAGATGTCATGCAAGTTCTTTTCCATAAGCACGTATGACTATATTCGGAATACATGCCTACATTACATTGATGAACATGAGCTAGTTCTGTGCCACCCTAGGTTATAAGTTTTACATGATGAATTGCATCCGACATATTTTCCCATCACCGATCCAATGCATACGAGCTTTTCACATATTGTTTGTTGCTTATTTACTTTTTCACTGCTACTATTACAAAAACTAAAAAAACATTATCGTTACCTTTGTTACCGCTACCACCATCTCCATATTACTTTGCTACTAAAGTACCTTGCTGCAGATACTAAGTTTCCAGGTGTGGTTGAATTGACAACTCAGCTGCTAATACTTAAGAGTATTCTTTGGCTCCCCTTGTGTCGAATCAATAAATTGGGTTGAATACTCTACCCTTGAAAACTGTTGCGATCCCCTACACTTGTGGGTTATCAAGACTATTTTGTGGCGCTTTTGACGGGGAGCATAGCTCTATTCTTTAAGTCACTTGGGATTTATATCTGTTGTTCACTATGAAAAATTTGAAGGACTCAAAAACCAAGATCTTACCCTCAACTACGAGGGGAGGGAAGGAACTGCCATCGAGCTCTGCACTTGATTCACCATCTGTTATGGGTAAATTTGCGACACCTACTCCTGCTATTGAATCTGATATGTCGTATGTTCTTGATGATGCCACTTCTGCTATGTATGATGAAACTACTTCTATGCTTAATAATATTGTGCCACTAGGTGAATTTATAGATGAACAAATTTCTAAGGTTAGGGAGAATGCAAATATTGAAACTGATAATATTTATGAAAGTGATGATGAAGCTTCTGCCCCTAGATATGAATTGCCTGTTGTTCCTGAGGGTTATGTCATGGATGAAGAAACTGCTAGAGACTTTCTTGCTTGCAACGATAGATATGATCTTAAGAAATTCTTAGCTAAGCTGAAAGAAAAGTCTTTAAATGCTAGAATGTAACATGACCCTGCTTTCGCTACTTCACCTATCTTTGTTACTGATAAGGAATATGAATTATTTGTTGATCCTGAGTTAATTACTTTGGTTGAATCTGATCCTTTCCATGGCTATGAGTCTGAAACTGTTGTGGCACATCTTACTAAGTTGAATGATATAGCCACCCTGTTTACCAATGATGAAAATATTCACTACTACTATATCCTTAAGTTGTTTCCTTTCTCGCTAAAGGGTTATTCTAAGACTTGGTTTAATTCTCTTGATCCTGGTTGTGTGCGTAGTACCCAGGATATGATGTATTACTTCTCTGCTAAATATTTTCCTGCTCACAAGAAACAAGCTGCTTTACGGGAAATATATAACTTTGTGCAAATTGAATAAGAAAGTCTCCCACAAGCTTGGGGGAGGCTTCTCCAATTACTTAATGCTTTGCCTGATCATCCTCTTGAGAGGAACGATATACTTGATGTCTTTTATAACGGACTAACCGATGTTTCCAGAGACCACCTGGATAGTTGTGCTGCTTGTGTTTTTAGGGAAAGAACAGTTCATCAAGCTGAATTACTATTGAATAATATGCTGGCCAATGAAAATAATTGGACACTTCCTGAACCAGCCCCTAAGCCTACTCCGAAGAAGAGAGGTGTTCTATTTCTCAGTCCTGAAGATATGCAAGAGGCCAAGAAATCTATGAAAGAAAAAGGTATTAAAGCTGAAGATGTTAAGAATTTACCACCTATTGAAGAAATACATGGTCTTGATAACCCGACACATGTAGTAAAGGTAAATTTTCTTTATAGATTTGATGAAGGTGATATTCCTCGTTAGTCAGCTAGCCAATGCTTAGATGAGTTTGACAATTTTATTGTGAAACAAGAAAAGTTCAACGCTTACGTTGGTAGACAATTGCAACATAGTGCTTATACGATTGAACACTTGAGTTATTAGCTGTCTAGAGTTAAAGGTGAACTGAAACTCATTAGTATACATGCTTATATGGTTACCACTCAAGTAGAACAAGTACTTAAGGCTCAGAATGACTTGCTCAATGAATTAATTAGTAAGAATAATGACTATGCTGTTAGAGTTGCAACTAGAGGTGGTAAAGTGACTCAGGAACCTTTGTATCCTGAAGGCCACCCTAAGAGGATTGAGCAAGATTCTCAGAGAACTAATTTATATGCACCGGGTTCTTCTGAGAAGAAGAAAAAGAAAAATGATAGAACTTTGCATGCTTCTAGTGAACCTGTAGCTGACACACCTCGGAATCCCAATGATATATTTGTTTCTGATGCTGAGACACAATGTGGTAATGAACATGAACCTAGTGATAATATTAATGATGATGTTCATAATGATGCCCAACCTAGCAATGATAATGATGTAGAGATTGAACCTGCTGTTCATCTTGATAACCCACAATCAAAGAATCAATGTTATGATAAGAGAGACTTTGTTGCTAGGAAGCACGGTAGGGAAAGAGAACCATGGGTTCAGAAACCCATGCCTTTTCCTCCTAAATCATCCAAGAAGAAGGATGATGAGGATTTTGAGCGCTTTGCTGAAATGATTAGACCTATCTTTTTGCGTATGCATTTGACTGATGTGCTTAAAAAAATCCTTATGCTAAGTATATGAAAGATTTTATTACCATTAATAGAAAGATACCTGAAGTAGAAATTTCCACCATGCTTGCCAATTACACTTTTAAAGGTGGAATACCTAATAAACTAGGAGATCCAGGAGTACCCACCATACCTTGCTCCATTAAAGGAAACTATGTTAAAACTGCTTTATGTGATCTTGGAGACGGTGTTAGTGTTATGCCTCTCTCTTTATATCGTAGACTTGAACTGAGTAAGTTGACACCTACTGAAATATGTTTGCAAATGGCTGATAAATCAACTGCTATACCTGTCGGTATTTGTGAGGATGTGCCCGTTGTGGTTGCAAATGTTACTTTTCTAACGAACTTTGTTATACTTGATATTCCCGAGGACGATAGTATGTCTATTATCCTTGGCAGACCCTTTTTGAATATTGTAGGGGCTATTATTGATTGCAACAAAGGCAATGTCACTTTTCATGTCAATGGTAATGAGCATATGGTACACTTTTCGAGGAAACAACCTCATGTCCATAGTATCAATTATATTGGAAAAATTTCAACTATTACTATTGGAGGTTTTGAATTTCCTCTTCCTACTGTTAAGAAGACATATGACATTCTTGTTGTTGGGGGCATACATATCCCCATTGAGGTAACCTAGTGTTATTCGAAAATTCTCCGGTTTCATGTTATTCGAAAAGAGTTTATTAACAAGACCTGATCAACCTTGTTAATGGATTCCTTTTGATGAGCATGGATAGGTGAATCTAGATAGCACAACCTTCTGTACCCTCCTTTTACTTTCTGTTAATTAGATTAAATAAAGCAAAAATAGTATTTTCTGCTGTTTCCAGACTTATCCGTGCAATAAAAAATACCCCAAAATAAAAGTTCTCCAAATGCCCTGAAAATTAAATATGATTTTTCTGGAATATTCGAGAATATATGGCAGTGAACACACAATGAGGGGAGCCAATACCTGGCCACGAGGGTCCAGGGCGCGCCCACCCACACATGGCGCGCACCCTGCCTCGTGGGCCCCACGTGGCCCCCCTCCACTTATTCCTGCACCCATGCCCTTCTTCTTCTTCCCAAAAAAATCACCAACCAGCTCAAGCATGAGTTCTAGCTCATCTTGCTGCCATTTTCGATCTCCTTGCTCAAAGCACCATTCACAAAACTGTTTGGGGAGATTGTTCCTTAGTATGTGACTGCTCCATTGGTCCAATTAGTTTTTGTTCTAGTGCTTTATTTATTGCAAATTTTTGCTGCTATGGTGACCTTGTTCTTGAGCTTGCATGTCAAATTTCTTTGGTCCCAAGTAGTTCTAATGCATGATATAGTCCCTAGGCACTAGTAGGAGTTGTTGCTATCAATCTTGTTGAGTTCGGTTAACTTTTATTTTGAGTTACTAAAAATTTCAGAAAAATGCATAGGAAAATCTTCCAAGGTGGTTCTTCAAGGAAGCAAGAACCGAGGCTCGCGTTTCGTGAGCAAGACGATGAACTACCAAGGGAAGCAGACATGTGGCCTTGTGAATGGCCGTCAGATGACTTTATGGACCAGGTTGGCATCAAGGAGGAATTTTACACATATGTGCGCAACGCTGACCTCGAGGGCTTCATACAAGATAAGTGCCCTCAATACCGTGGCTTAACTGATACCTTTGTGAGAAGGTTTAAATTTTCATCTTCACGTAATTCTCACACTGTCCTGTTTGACCATTATGATAAATCCTATACCATGGACTTAGAGGATTTTAATGATGCTTGTAAGTTCCCGCAGTGGGGCAGTATGGGTGATCCTCGCAAATCTGAATATAGAGTTTTCCTTGCTAGTATCATAGTGGGGGAATCCAGAGAAATCACATAGGCTACCATAGGGAGCATTCATTTCCCTGTTATTCATTCCTTTGCTCTCTTTATTGGTAGATGCATAAACGGTAAAGATGAAGCTTGCCACATGTGTGTCCCTGATCTTAGTGTTCTCAAGAGTGCTGTACTAGGTGATAGACAATATAACTTGGGAGCCATTGTTGCACGTAGGCTACATCATAATGGCTTGCAAGGAGACTTATTTGGTAAAATTTATGCCACTCGCATAGCCCGCCGTCTTGGTGTGTCTGTCCTTGAAAATGATGAACCTTTACCGCCTGCTCATTTGGATTACCATGCTATGACTAGTCACCAGTTTATAGAGAGGGATGAACAATCCCTCAAATATCGACTAATCTTTAACAGACGTCATGTCGTCCCTATTACTCTTCCTACCCCTACTTTATTTGACTTTCAGGCAAAAGGAAGATATACTATAACCAGGGAGGAGGCAAATGAGTACCATAATATGATGGAAGCAGCCCGCCTTCGAGCTGCAGCTCAGCAGACAGTAGCTGCTGCATCTCAGTACAACCCCAACTACGACTTTGGATATCCGTCAGGCCATTCTGGCCATATACCAACTTAGGACAAAAGCCTAAGCTTGGGGGATTACGTGTTTCTCACCGACTTTACATTCATGCTCACACACTTATTCTAGTTGTCGGTGCTCACACTCTTTCATTGTACCATCCATGCTTAGTTTCAATTCTTTTTCTTAGTCTTTTTCTCGTGTGCTAGAAAAAACCTTAAGAAAAACAAAAAAATATATTAGTTGTAGCTTCTAGCTAGTTTACTTTCCTTGCTTGTAGTAGTAGTAATTAAAAGAAAACCCAAAAAGATTTCTCGTTCTTCTTTTGCTTGTTGGGAGCTTTCCCATGTAAATATGTTTTTCCTTTCTTTGGGGGTTAAGAGTAGAAGACCATGATTAAAATGCTTAGTGGCTCTCATATGCTCTATTGTTAATTTAACCTTGAGCCGTATTACCTTGTCTTCTATCTTGTATTAAGTGCTTGCAGATTCCAGCTTAGTCCAATGCACGTGCACCATTATTATTATCCACACCGTTCGGTCGTGCGATTGAAAGGCAATAAGGATGATATATGATGGACTAATTGAGATGAGAAAAGCTGGTATGAACTCGACGTCTCTTGTTTTTGTAAATATGATAGTTCATCGTTCCTGATTCGGCTTGTTATGAATGAAACATGCTTGCAATGACAATTAGAGATCATAGCTGCTTATGCCATGCTTAATTAGCTAAGAGTTTATAATGGTCTATCTTGCGTGCCAACATGATATTAAAACGGTTGTGATGTAGTATGATGGGGTGGTATCCTCCTTTGAACGATTCAAGTGGTCTGACTTGGCACATGTTCATGCATGTAGTTGAAACAAATCAACATAGCCTCCACGATATTTATGTTCATGGTGATTTGTATCCTACTGATGCTTGCATTCATTGTTGATTAATTTTAATGCATGTTCATGATCGTTGTCGCTCTCTAGCTGGTCGCTTCCCAGTCTCTTTCTAGCCATCACATGTACTAAGCGGGAATACTGCTTGTGCATCCACTTCCATAAACCCCAAAGTTATTCCATATGAGTCCACCATACCTTCCTATATGCGGCATTTACCTGCCATTCCAAGTAAATTTGTATGTGCCAAACTCTAAACCTTCAAATGAAATTCTGTTTTGTATGCTCGAACAGCTCATGTATCAACTAGGGCTGTCTATATCTTCCATGCTAGGTGGGTTATTCTCACGATGAGTGGACTCCGCTCATCATTCACGAGAAAATGGCTGGTAACCGGGATGCCCAGTCCCATGCTCAAAATCATAATAATTAAACAAAACTCCCCCAGGGCTGTTGCTGGTTTGGACAGTACCCGTTGTTTCGGGCTAGCCGTGGAGTGTGCTTGTTGGTGGTTGGGGGAGTATAAACTTTACCATTCTGTTTGGGAACCGCCTATAATGTGCGTAGCATGGGAGATATCGAGATTCTTGGTTGATATGTTGACAATGAAAGTATACCGCTCAAAATGTTATTCATCTCTATTTAAAAACTGAGCTCTGGCACCTCTACAAATCCCTGCTTCCCTCTGCGAAGGGCCTATCTATTTACTTTTATGTTGAGTCATCATCCTCTTATAAAAGAGCACTAGTAGAAGAGCACATCTGTCATTTGCATGTATTACTATTAAATTGCATTGAGTATGATCATGACTGTATCTCTTTTACCATGAATTACAATGTCTAGTCTGTCCTTGATCTTTAAAGGTGCTCTCCATTTATGTTTTGCGGTCTCAGAAAGGGCTAGCGAGATACCATCTTGTTATATCATATCATGATTGTTTCGAGAAAGTGTTGTCATCCGAGGTCTATTATTATTGCTCGCTAGTTGATTATGCCATTGATGTGAGTAGACATGAGACCTGAAAGTTATTGTGAATGTGGTTAGTTCATGATCTTTGCTGAAAACCTGAATGCCAGCTTACATATTTGCAACAACAAGAGAAAATAGAGTTTTTCAAAGTTTTTCTTTATCACTTTCAGTTTATCAACTGAATTGCTTGAGGACAAGCAAAGGTTTAAGCTTGGGGGAGTTGATACGTCTCCAACGTATCTACTTTTCCAAACACTTTTGCCCTTGTTTTGGACTCTAACTTGCATGATTTGAATGGAACTAACCCGGACTGACGTAGTTTTCAGCAGAATTACCATGGTGTTGTTTTTGTGCAGAAATAAAAAGTTCTCGGAATGACCTAAAAATCCACGAAGAATTATTTTGGAAAGTATAAAAAATACCGGCGGAAAGATCTACGTCAGGGGGCCCACACCCTATCCACGAGGGTGGGGGCGCGCCCCCTCCCCCTGGGCGCGCCCCCTGCCTCGTGGGCCCCTTGATGCTCCACCGACGTACCCCCATACTCCATATATTCACTTTCGGGGAGAAAAAAATCAGAGAGGAAGAATTATCGCGTTTTACGATACGAAGCCGCCGTCAAGCCCTAATCTCTCTCGGGAGGGCTGATCTGGATTCCGTTCGGGGCTCCAGAGAGTGGAGATTGTCACCATCGTCATCATCAACCTTCCTCCATCACCAATTTCATGATGCTCACCGCCGTGCGTGAGTAATTCTATCGTAGGCTTGCTGGACGGTGATGGGTTGGATGGGATCTATCATGTAATCGAGTTAGTTTTGTTAGGGTTTGATCCCTAGTATCCACTATGTTCTGAGATTGATGTTGCTATGACTTTGCTATGCTTAATGCTTGTCACTAGGGCCCGAGTGCCATGATTTCAGATCTGAACCTATTATGTTTTCATGAATATATGTGTGTTCTTGATCCTATCTTGCAAGTCTATAGTCGCCTAGTATGTGTTATGATCCGGCAACCCCGAAGTGACAATAATCAGGACCACTCCTGGTGATGACCGTAGTTGAGTTCATGTATTCACTATGTGGTAATGCTTTGGTCCAGTACTCTATTAAAAGGAGGCCTTAATATCCCTTAGTTTCCAATAGGACCCCGCTGCCACGGGAGGGTATGACAAAAGATGTCATGCAAGTTCTTTTCCATAAACACGTATGTCGGGGAAACTGATCGCCCACGAACACCTATGGGACCGGAGCCCCTTTTCGGTATGGCAAGGGAGCACAAAGAAGAGATCGAGGGGCACACACGAGCAGTTTACCCAGGTTCGGGCCGCACGGATGCGTAAAACCCTACTCCTGCCTTGGTTGTATTGAGTTCTTGGCTCGGGAGTGAGAAGATCTACAGTACTAGCTACACCGAGCGTGGGAGTGAACAAGTTTCGGAACCTCGGAACCCCCTCTACGTTGCGCATGGGCCTCCTTTTATAGGTCGAAGGGGTCACCGACAGGTGGCAACGCAGATGAGGGTAAAAGCGTAAAATTGGTGGTAGTTGTAACAGTGCATGTACAGTGTACGCACAGTGGTCTATACCTAACCCAGACGGTGGAGGACAAGGGCATTGAATGCCCGTCGCCGTCGCCCCAAACAGTGTAAAAAGCGTCCGTCCGGGCGTCTCCGTTCGCCACGACGGTAGCCTCGTCATCGTGGCTCGCCACCGTGTACCCCAGGCTGCACAGCCATCCGCCACGTGCCCCAGGAAGGGCCCCAGGGCGACGCGTGGCCAAATGAGCTGGAGCACAGGCACACGATGGAAGCTTGCCGCGGCAAGCACCTTGCCGCGGTCGCTACCTTGCCGGGCCCAGAAGTTTGCCGCTCTCCGGGTCTTTTCGGGGCGCGTGGTGCGCCGCGTTATATCTTCTGAAATGCTGTTCTTTGGCCTTCCTGGCAAGCTCCTCTTGCCAGGGTCTTGTGCAGAAGGGATGATCTCGAGCCTGGAGCGGCCTACCCGGCAAGCTCCTCTTGCCGGGGCCTTGCTTCTTAGCTTGAATACTTTGTTCTTGAATGGCTTCAAAGGAACCAGAGTGGGCTTTGGCGGGCGCGTGGTGAGCCTGACCACGGGACGCTGCTACTGCCCGTGCACAAGTCGGGATACTAAGGTACCCCTACTTTAGTACACCGACAGGAGCCCCCGGGCCTGGGCCACACACGGTGCCGAGCGTTGTTGGGCCAGGCCCAAAACAGTGCACGGGCACACACGGCCCACGGCGCGCCGTTTCCCACTCCGCATTCGCCGCATCCCTCCCTAACGGCACGCGTCGATTGCGGCGTCATGGGAGAGATCGTGGCCTGTTTCTTTAATGGGAAAATGCGGAACGTCCCCCACTCCCCCCTTAAAAGCAGAGGAAGCAGGGGCAGTCCCCCCCCCCCATTGCTTCGTTGCGTCTTCAATCTCCAGAAACCCCCACCGCTCTCCGCCTCCCCAAAGGTCGACGGAGAGCCGAGCTCCACCCTTGCTCCGCCGTCTCCAGCATCCTCAGCGCCGCCGACCCCCCTCGCCGTCCCCGCCATGGCCCCGAAGAGCGACAAGGCGAAGAGCGACAAGGCGAAGAAAACGAAGTCCGAGAAGGCGGCGAAGCTGGCAGCGATGCGGAAGAGGATGGTGGTCTTCCCGTCGAGGCTCGGCGCGAGGGAGCTGAGGGACAAGTACTACTTGTTCTGGGCGAGGGAGACAAAGGCTCACCCGCGCACCAGGGTCCTCCCCGCCGAAGCCTGCGACATGTACCCGGGAGGCTCTGGCTGCCAAGGCTGGCGTTGACTTGGAGAAGCGCGCCGCGGAGCTCCGTGCCGCCAAACAAGCTGCCCTTTGGAACTTGGCGGAGGAGCGGGAGGAGCTCGCCGAGGCGCACCAGGCGTTCATCCTCGAGAAGGCTGAGGTTGAAGAGCAGCAACGGCTAGCCGCAGAGGTCCTGTCTCGGCGGGAGGGAGAGCTGAACCAGCGGAAGGTCGACCTCGATAGCCACGAGGACGACCTTGCCGCGCGCGAGCAGTCCATTGGCGGGGCTCTGCAGGAGGCGAGGGGCGCCACCGCTGCCGCAGAGACCGCCAAGAGGGACTTGGAGGCGAGGGTTGCGTAGTTGGAGACGAGCTTGAAGACGAGCGAGGAGAGGGTTGCCGCGCTCAATTTGGCGCGGGAGAAAGACGCCCACACCCACTCGGAGCTGCAAGTCCGCCTCTCCGACAAGGGTCAGGAACTCACCGCCGCCAAGGACTCCATCGCAGACTTGGAGCTAAAACTGTCCACCCTCACCGAGTCGCTTGACGGGGCCCGGAACAGGGAGTCCAAGTTGAAGGAAGATCTCCGGGCTGAAAGGGCGCTGCTGGACAGTGCCGCCCTTACGCAGAACAACTTCCAGCGGACGGTGGAGCAGTGGACCGAGGGGCTCATCGCCTCCGCTGTCAACATCGACAAGGACATGGTGGCGCTTAGGACGGAGCACCTCGTGTACTCCCCCGACGAGAGCCTCCCCCACAGCGCCAAGCTGAGTTTGTTCTTCAGAGGAGTGGCGCCGGCCCTCGCGCAGCTACGGGAGAAGCTCCCCACGCAGCTGGTTAACGAGGCACGCCGGCTTTGCATGGGTACTATGGAGCGAGTGTTGACGAAGATCGTCTACCGCAACCCCGGGATTAATCTTGCGAACGTCCTCCGGACCTTGCCGCCCGAAGCTCACCAGGAAGCGTTGAAGGCACAAGTTGCCCACATCATGGCCAAGGTGGGCAAGATCAAGAGGGTTGACGGAGACCGCATAGACTAGGCTTCCGTCTTTCTGCTTCCCTTGCCGCTGTCGATTAAGTCATGGATAGTAGTTTGTTAGAACAGCGGCAAGTTATCTTGTAATATAACTTTATTTTGGATAGTCAATGCAGTGTTATCTCCCTTGCTCGATCCCTTTACTTTCTATGCTTCTCACCCTACGCTTCTAGGGAGCTTGCCGGCTAAGGTACCCTTGCCGCGAGCGCTGAGTGCGGGACTTCAGCGGCCTGCTGGCAACGCCCTCACCAGCAAGAAACCTTGCCGCAGCTAGTCGCAGCACACTTAAGTTGTTGAGCGAACTCGAAAACGAAATAAGGGCACGACACTTGTCGCAGCTCACTTAAGCCGTTGAGCGTGCTCGAAACAAAGTAAGGGCGCGGCTAGCCACGGGTAGGTTCCTCCGCGTGCAGGTTTTCCATACAAAGTGTGGTCGTTCAAGGAAGATAACTAAGAATTTTAAAATTTTGAATGTTCAAACTTTGGCAACTTAGCTTTAGTGTTCTGTTTGCTTCCCGGCAAGGCTTTCCTTCCTTGAACAGTACTTGGTCCATACCGTTGTCTCCTTCCCCCCCGGCAAACTTGTGCGCGAGGAACACTTCTTCTGCTTGAGAGAAAAAGGAAGAGGGGAGGAAACATAGATATGGAGCCTTGCGGCTTGTTATTGCTTACCGGGATCGTGTGCTGCACAAAGTGTCAGATAATACATGCAATGAAAACAAGAATGCATGAAACGACAAGCCGTGCGAAGCACAAAAGTTTTACTGATGCACAGGGTCAGCGCCCGGCTTTGTACAAAGGTTTACATGCAACAGCGGCAAGACTTGTACAAAAGGTGTTTGCCGGAGCGGATCACGGCAACCGCGCCTCATGGGTGAAACTTGGGAAGATGCTCAATGTTCCAGGAGTTGCTCACCGGTAAGCCTTCTTCGGTCTCAAGGCGGACAGCGCCGGGCCTTGTGACTTGCCTCACCCGATAAGGGCCTTCCCACTTCGGCGTCAACTTGTTGGAGTTCTTGGTGGTCTGAACGCGCCGAAGAACAAGGTCGCCTTCCTCGAGACTCCTGGCCTTGACTTTGCGGCTATGATAGCGACGCAAAGCTTGCTGGTATCGAGCAGCTCGTACAGCAGCCTGGAGACGGTCCTCCTCGAGGAGCAATGCATCATCTTGCCGCAGCTGCTCCTGCTCAAGCTCATCGTAAGCGAGCACTCGAGGAGACCCGTATACGAGTTCCGTGGGGAGAACTGCCTCTGCTCCATAGACAAGAGCAAAGGGTGTCTGTCCGGTGGCTCGATTTGGTGTCGTCCTGATTGACCAAAGAGCCACCGGCAACTCCTTGATCCAGTTTCTTCCGCACTTGTGCAGCCTGTCGAAGGTTCTTGTCTTGAGTCCGCGCAGCACTTCAGCATTTGCCCTCTCCGCTTGACCATTGCTCCTCGGGTGAGCAACAGAAGCGAAGCAGACCTTGGCGCCAAGGTCTTGGACGTATTGCATGAAGGTGCGACTTGTGAACTGTGTGCCGTTGTCGGTGATGATCCTGTTAGGGATTCCGAAACGGCGAACGATCGGTCTGAAGAACCTGACTGCTGACTGTGCGGTCACCTTTCTCATTGGTTCCACTTCCGGCCACTTTGTGAACTTGTCGATAGCAACGTACAAGTACTCAAAGCCCCCGATAGCGCGGGGAAAGGGGCCGAGGATGTCGAGCCCCCAGACCGAAAAGGGCCAGGACAAAGGGATCGTCTGGAGAGCTTGAGTTGGCTGGTGTATTTGCTTGGCATGGAACTGGCACGCTTCACACTTGGTTACTTGTGCAGTTGCATCTTGGAGGGCTTCTGGCCAAAAGAAACCTTGCCGGAACGCCTTCCCGGCAAGTGCTATTGCGCCAATGTGGTGTCCACATATGCCTCCGTGTATCTCTGCCAACAGCTTCTGTCCATCTTCCCGGGAAATGCATTTCAATCTGACACCATTGAGTCTTCTTCTGTACAGTTCATTGCCGACGAACTGGTACATACTTGACTGGCTGGTTATTCTCTCTCTCTCTTCTCGTTCTTCGGGAAGTTCTCCAGTTTGAAGGAAACGGACAATTTTCTGCGCCCAGGTTGGGGCTTCAGGCTCAACAACAAGGACTAAAGGCATCAGTGCTGCTGTGGGAACGTCAGCTTCTACGACAAAGACTTGCGGCTCTGCCGGAGCTTGACATCCCCCGGCAAGCCTGTCGGGGCAAGGCTTGTCGGGAACGCCTACTTCGACTGTACAGACACTTGGGTCCGCAGGAGCAGACTGTTCCTCAGCAACTCAGTCGTTGATCTTGGGAACCTTGGCGGTGACTTCAGGAAGATCTGTCGGCAAGTAGTCACCGGAGACCAACTTTCTCTTCTTGTTTTGCCCAACTGATGGTGTAACGGATGGTTGAGTTAGCTTGAGCACGAAGGTCCCTGGTTCCACAGGTAACTTCGTTGCAGCACACTTTGAGAGGCCATCTGCGATATCATTCTGAGCTCTTGGAACGTGCTCCATCTGCAGGCCTTCAAAGTGTTCTTCAAGCTTCCTCACTTCATCGACATAAGCTTCCATCAAAGGACTCTGGTAGCGCTTGTTTACTTGTTGGACCACCAACTGTGAATCTCCCCGCACAATCAGCTTCTTGATCCCAAGTTCGGCTGCAACTCTGAGGCCGGCAAGCAAACCTTCATACTCTGCAGTATTGTTTGTCGCTTGCTCCTTGGGAAAGTGCATTTGAACAACGTACTTGAGGTGCTCCCCGGTGGGCGCTACGAGTAACACACCAGCACCGGTGCCTTGCAGCGAGAAGGCACCATCGAAGTACATTATCCATTCTTTGCTTGCTTCTTTGACGGGGATGTTTGTCTCTGGAACTTCTTCGTCTGGTGTTGGTGTCCATTCTGCTATGAACTCTGCCAAAGCTCTGCTCTGTATAGTTGAAGTGCTTTCAAACTTAAGACCAAAGCTTGACAGCTCCAGTGCCCACTCGACAATCCTACCTGTGGCTTCTGGGTTTTGCAATATTCTCTTCAGCGAAAAGCGAGTGACCACTGTTATCTCATGTGCTTGGAAGTAATGGCGTAGCTTTCTCGAGGCCATGAGGAGGCCGAAAAGCAGCTTCTGCACCCCAGAGTATCTTGATCTAGCCCCCTGCAAGAGGGAACTTACAAAATAAACTGGGCGCTGCACCATCTTCTTTCGCACTTCTTCTTGTATCTACGCAGACTCGTCTTTGCCAGGGCCAGAGCTTGTCGGGGAAGCCCCCTGCTTGTCCCTGGATGCGCTTGCCGGGGCTGTGGATTCCTCATCTGCCTCCCTCTCCGCTACCAACGCAACACTAACCACTTGATTGGTTGCTGCTAAATACAGCATCAACTTCTCTTGTGGCCTAGGTGCGACAAGTATTGGAGTGGAGGACAGGTATTCTTTCAAGTTATGCAGCGCTGCCTCCACTTCTGGAGTCCATTTCATAGGACCTGCCTTTTTCAAGATCTTGAAAAAAGGCAGGGCGCATTCTGCAGACTTTGAAATGAACCTGCTAAGGGCAGCCACACAACCAGCAAGTCTCCGTACATCCTTGACGCGCTTCGGAGCTTCGATCTGCTCAATGGCTTTGATCTTGTCGGGATTGGCTTCAATCCCCCTCTGGGACACAAAGAACCCGAGAAGCTTGCCGGAGGGGACTCCGAAGACGCACTTCTCGGGGTTCAGCTTGAGTTGTATCTTGCGCAGATTTGCAAAAGTCTCATCCAGGTCTTGGATCAGGGTATCCTTGTCCTTGCTCTTGACCACTATGTCATCCATGTAGGCTTCTACATTCCTGTGTATCTGTGGCTCAAAAGCAGTGTGGACCACCCTTGCAAATGTTGAGCCCGCATTCTTCAGTCCAAAGGGCATGCGTATAAAACAGTAAGTGCCACATGGAGTAATGAATGCGGTCTTCTCTTCATCTTCTTCAGCCATGAATATCTGGTGGTATCCGGAGTATGCATCAAGGAATGAAAGCAACTCACATCCAGCCGTGGAGTCAACGATCTGGTCAATGCGCGGCAAGGGAAATGGATCCTTGGGACAAGCTTTATTCACATCAGTGAAGTCTATACAAAGTCTGCATTTCCCATTAGCTTTGCGCAGGACAACTGGATTGGCCAGCCACGTAGGATGAAGTACACCTCTAACAAGGCCTGCTGCTTCCAACTTCTTGATCTCTTCGACGATGAACTCTTGGCCCTCCACTGCTTGCTTCCTGACCTTCTGCTTGACGGGCCGCGTGTGAGGACAAACAGCAAGCTTGTGCTCAATTACCTTCCTGGGAACACCGGGGATGTCAGACTGTTGCCATGCAAACACGTCGACATTCGCCCGCAGGAAGGCAACGAGCGCGCTTTCCTATTTGGGATCGAGCGTAGCACTGATGGTGAAGGTACCACCAGTGCCGTCCTCCTTGGTGGACACCTTCTTGGTTTCAGGTGGAGCTGCCATTCCTTTCTTGCACCTGCCGGTGGAGCTCGATGGCGCGTCCTCGACGGCAGCGCAGCACTCCAAAGAGGTGCGCTTGCCGGAGTGGGCTCCAGAGCTCTTGCCGGACTTGGTCTTGGTCTTCCCCCCGGGAGCTTCAGTGGAAAGTGTCTTGCTGTCTGCCGCGGCTGCTGCGTCCCGGTAGATCTTATCGGAGCAAATAAGTGCATCCTTCTTGTCGCCGGGGACAGAGATGACGCTTATTGGCCCTGGCATCTTGAGCATGTTATGTGCATAGTGAGAGGCTGCCATGAACTTGACGAGCGCAGGACGGCCAAGTATCCCATTGTATGGCAATGGGATATCGGCGACGTCGAAGGTGATCCTCTCAGTCCTGAAGTTTAGCTCTCCGCCAAAGGTTACTGGCAGTGTGATCTTCCCCTTCGGCTTGCTCCTTCCCGGGTTGATTCCTTGAAAAGTTCCGGTTTCCTCGAGCTCGCTGTCGGGGATCTGCAGCTTCCGGATTACAGCAGAGGAGATCAAGTTTAGGCCGGCCCCGCCGTCAACCAACATCTTGGTGACCTTGAGGTTGCGGATGGTTGGCGAAACCAACATCGGCAAGCACCCGACCGCAGTTGTGCGGTCAGGGTGGTCCTCAAGGTCGAAAATGATGGGCTTGCTGGACCACTTCAGCAGCTTGCGCGACTCGACGGGTGGCTCAGCTGCATTCACTTCCCGCACCCATTGCTTGAGTTGGCGGTGGGAAGTGTGAAGAGAGGCACCTCCATCGACGCACAGAACTTATGTGGCCTTCTGGAACTCCTGCTCGCTGTTGTCTCCGTCGTCCATGTCCTCGTCATCGTCTTCGTCTTCATCCTTGTCGCGGCCGCGGGGAGGTCTGTCTCCTTGCCGCTGCTTGGCCTTGCCACGGCGTCCTCCCCGGCCATTGAATGGCCGCTTCTTGCCGGACTCACCTCCGCCTCCCTGGGCCTTCTCCTTGTCGCGTCGCTCGTATTCAGCCTTCTGCTGCTCTACGAGGTATTCGACCCTCTTGCAGTTCTGGAGATCGTGGCCCTTGGTGCGGTGGATCTTGCAGTACTGCTTGTCGGAGCCGTCCTGCTTGTCGGCGGCGGCTACAGTGGCAGGCTCCTTGCCGGAGCCACCAGCCTGAGTTTTCTTGTCGCCAGCCTCCTTGCCGGACTTCTCCACAGCCAGTACTTCCTTGTTCTTCTTCTTGTTGTTGTTCCGCCGCTGGTTTTTCCTTGCCGGGGCGGCATCCTCGCTGTCCGTTCCTCCTGCTCTAGTATCCTCTCCGGGGAGTCTCCTCCCTTCTTCAGCGCGCACACACTTGTCAGCCAGAGCGTAAAGCTCGCTGACGTCCCGGATCTTGGTCATCGCCATTTCCTCCCTCATCCGGCGGTTACGCACGTTCTGGTGGAACGCGCTGATAACCGCGGCAGGGTGGACATCCGGGATGTTGTGCTGAACGCGGCTGAACCTCTGGATGTACTTTCGCAGGGACTCTCCCTCCTTCTGGGCAAGAATGTGGAGATCGCTCTCCTGGCCGTGGGGTTTGTGGCCGCCCGTGAAGGCGCCGACAAACTGGTGGCACAGGTCTGCCCAAGAAGAGATGGAGTTCTCCGGCAAGTGCATAAGCCAAGATCTGACGTTTGGCTTAAGCACGAGCGGGAAGTAATTCGCTAGAATCTTCTCGTCGCGTCCCCCGGCAGCCTGCACCGCAATGGTGTAGATGCTGAGGAACTCCGAGGGATGGGTCTTGCCGTCATACTTCTCGGGTACATCGGGCTTGAAGTTCTTCATGCTGGGCCACTGGACTTGCCACAGCTCTCGGGTGAACGCAGGGCAACCTGCCGCGTACGGCAAGTCGCTTGGTTCACCGGGCGCGTGCATGTCGACGGCGGTTCCAGCGCGCTGGTCGGACTGTCGTCGCGCTTCTCTTCGACGCTCGATGCGAGTTCGAGCATCCTCTTGTCGCCTGTCGTCGAGGACTTGGCGTTGATCGCGGCGAGCTCGCGGGTCCGACAACGCCGTGGAGTCGTCGTCGACGTTGATCCGGCGAGTCGGCGATTTTTGCTTCTGCGGCGGGGAGTGCACGGTAGTTGCACCCACGGCGGTCTTGTCTCCATCAGCCTTCGCTTGGCTGATTTGCCGCGGTCGTGATGTTGCCGGCTGCTGCGGCGTGTCGCCGTTGGCGAAGGCGATGAGGCTCTGGATTGTAGCCCTCCAGTCTTCGGCCTTGTCCGCCGCTGGAGGGAAGTCGAGGAGCAGCTGAGCTCTAGCTAGAGATTCTGCTGGAGAGGAGGGAAGCGGTGGTGAGCGGTGCGAGGAGCGAGATATGCTCGGACTTCTAACAGCGTTAGAAGGAGCAAGGTCTCGCCCCGGCGACCGCGCCTTGCTCGTACCGACGCGTTGGCCTTGAGCATCCCGCGACCCGCCGGCTTGGCCACGTCCTAGCAAGCGTATGGTACCCTGGGTACCACGCCGCTGCTGGTCCGGCACCTCCTGAGAGGGGCGTGGTGCATGCACGGACACCGAGGTTTTGGAATGGGCTCGGTCATCCGTCTTGTCCTTGGACTTGGCGGCGCCGTGAGTTTCCTCGCCGGCGTCCACCCCTCCGCCAGCGTCTACCCCACCAACCGTTGGTTCTGGTGGTGGCGGGATCGACGCGGACGGGCCTCCGACCTCCGAAGCTTTCTTCTTCGACGGCATGCTGATGTAGTCGATGAGGTTGATGAAGCTGCTGAAGATTGCGCCCGCGTGAGCGCCGGATCAGGTTCGCACAACCTCGACGCCCCCTACCTGGCGCGCCAAAGATGTCGGGGAAACTGATCGCCCATGAACACCTATGGGACCGGAGCCCCTTTTCGGTACGGCAAGGGAGCGGAGGGAGCACAAAGAGCAGATCGAGGGGCACACGCGAGCAGTTTACCCAGGTTCGGGCCGCACGGATGCGTAAAACCCTACTCCTGCCTTGGTTGTATTGAGTTCTTGGCTCGGGAGCGAGAAGATCTACAGTACTAGCTACACCGAGCGTGGGAGTGAACAAGTTTCGGAACCTCGAAACCCCCTCTATGTTGCGCATGGGCCTCCTTTTATAGGTCGAAGGGGTCACCAACAGGTGGCAACGCAGATGAGGGTAAAAGCGTAAAATTGGTGGTAGTTGTAACAGTGCATGTACAGTGTACGCACAGTGGTCTATACCTAACCCAGACGGTGGAGGACAAGGGCATTGAATGCCCGTCGCCGTCGCCCCAAACAGTGTAAAAAGCGTCCGTCCGGGCATCTCCGTTCGCCACGACGGTAGCCTCGTCATCGTGGCTCGCCACCGTGTACCCCAGGCTGCACAGCCATCCGCCACGTGCCCCAGGAAGGGCCCCAGGGCGACGCGTGGCCAGATGAGCTGGAGCGCAGACACACGGTGGAAGCTTGCCGCGGCAAGCACCTTGCCGCGGTCGCTACCTTGCCGGGCCCGGAAGTTTGCCGCTCTCCGGGTCTTTCCGGGGCGCGTGGTGCGCCGCGATATATCTTCTGAAATGCTGTTCTTTGGCCTTCCTGGCAAGCTCCTCTTGCCAGGGTCTTGTGCAGAAGGGATGATCTCGAGCCTGGAGCGGCCTACCCGGCAAGCTCCTTTTGCCGGGGCCTTGCTTCTTAGCTTGAATACTTTGTTCTTGAATGGCTTCAAAGGAACCAGAGTGGGCTTTGGCGGGCGCGTGGTGAGCCTGACCACGGGACGCTGCTACTTCCCGTGCACAAGTCGGGATACTAAGGTACCCCTACTTTAGTACACCGACAACGTATGACTATATTCGGAATACATGCCTACATTACATTGATGAACTGGAGCTAGTTCTATGTCACCCTAGGTTATAACTTTTACACGATGAATTGCATCCGACATAATTTCCCATCACCGATCCAATGCCTACGAGCTTTTCACATATTGCTTGTTGCTTATTTACTTTTTCGCCGCTACTATTACAAAAACTACAAAAACATTATCGCTACCTTTGTTACCGCTACCACTATCTCCATATTACTTTGCTACTAAACTACCTTGCTGCAGATACTAAGTTTCCAGGTGTGGTTGAATTGACAACTCAACTGCTAATACTTAAGAGTATTCTTTGGCTCCCCTTGTGTCAAATCAATAAATTGGGTTGAATACTCTACCCTCGAAAACTGTTGCGATCCCCTACACTTGTGGGTTATCAGAATGAGAGCGGGAGGCGCCTGTCCACGCCGCCCGCATCCAGCGGTGCCGGGTGGCGTGTGGGCCGCCTGGAGTGCAGAGTTGAGGTCCTCCTGGGCAATCGGGGCTGCTTGGACGGGCCAGGCAGCCCAGCGGTCGGCTTGAGCCCTCGCATGGCCAACGGGGTCGCTGGGCGGTGGTGAGCTGTGATGGGAGAGAGGCTTGAGCGCACCCCTACCTGGCGCGCCAAATGTTGGATTTTGGGTTCCGCAAACCCTTGAGAGGTTTGAACTCTAGGGTACGCAAGAAGAACACTCTCTCCCCAGCGCGCTCACCCTACGATTCCGTGACCTAGCTCAACGTGCTCAAAGAACAGGGGACACAGAAAATTATACTGGTTCGGGCCACCCTGTGGTGTAATACCCAACTCCAGTGTGTGTGGTGGATTGCCTTGTATGGCTGGGGAAGAACTAGTACAAGGGATGAACAGCCTCCAGAAGAGAGGTGTTCTTGGGCTTGGATGAGCTTGTGGTATCTGTAGGGTGTAATGGATCCGATCCCATCTATGGTGGTGGCTAGGTCCTATTTATAGTGGCCTTGGTCCTCTTCCCAAATATCTACGGGAAGGGATCCCACAACGGCCAAATTCGATGAGGAACAACTAGTACAAGTTATCCTGACAAAAGTAGTCTTCGTCTGCCAAAGGCTCTGGTGTTGACGCCGCGCCGGGCTCCACGACGACCTCCTTTCTGCAGCCTTGATGGTCCTTGGTCTTGTTGCACCGATATGGAAACCTTTGTCTGATCCCTCGGGACTCCGTGCGTGCGCTTGCCCTCTTAGCACCAAAGAGGGTACTGGTACACTGCGCCCGCTGGCGCCCGCCTGGCCTTGGTCGTCATGGCTCACGTCATATGAACCTCGCGAGGTGCTCCTTGCATAGATATCTCCGCTCCTCGGGAGCCAGCATAGAGAGACTGCCCCCAGGGAGGTCTTGCTGTCGCCCGCCTCGCGAGGCTTGGCCCCTCGCGAGGGTCTTGAGCTGCAGTTGCGAAATTGGGTCGTACCAAGCCGCCGATGGAGCCGCGTCACGGGCCGCTGGTAGGCAAGTCTTGGTACCCCCATTCCTAGGATGCCGACAATCGCCCACGAAGGACTTTCCTCACTAGGGTAGATCTTCATGAAGTAGGCGATCTCCTTGCCCTTACAAACTCCTTGGTTCAACTCCACAATCTTGTCGGAGGCTCCCAAGTGACACCTAACCGATCTAGGAGACACCTCTCTCCAAAAGGTAATATATGGTGTGTTGATGATGAACTCCTTGCTCTTGTGATTCAAATGATAGTCTCCCCAACACTCAACTCTCTCTCACGGATTTGGATATGGTGGAAAGAAGATTTGGGTGGAAAACAACTTGGGAAGGCTAGAGATCAAGATTTATGTGATAGGATTGGAATATCTTGGTCTCAACACATGAATAGGTAGTTCTCTCTTAGAAAATGAGCAATGGAAGTGTAGGCTTGTTCTGATGGCTCTCTCCACAAATGAAGAGTGAGTGGAGGGGTATATATAGCCTCCACACAAAATCTAATCGTTACACACAATTTACCAAACTCGGTGGGACCGAATAATGAAACTTGGTCGGACCGATACAGTTCAAAATATGAACGTTAGGCTTTTCGGTGGGACCGATATGATCAACTCAGTGGGACCGATTTCATTAGGCTTAGGGCATAACGTAATCTTGGTGAGACCGATCACGTCAACTCGGTGAGACCGATTTCTATAATAGGCAAACTGAGAGTTGGTCAGGCAAACTCGGTGGGACCGATTCGCTCATTTCGGTGAGACCGAAATGTCACAAAAGGGAAACAGAGAGTTTGCATTGCAAACTCGTTGGAACCGATCGCTCACTTAGGTTAGACCAAAACGTTACGAAGGGAAACAGAGAGTTTGCAATCCCATCTGGATGAGACAAAGAGTTTGCAATCAACTGAACTCGGTGGCGCCGGATATATCAAATCAGTGGGGCCGAGATTTACTTTTCATTTGGGACATATGTGGATATGAGAAAGTGGTTGAGGGCTTTTGGAGCATATCACTAAGCATTTTGAGCAAGCAAGCCATTAAGCAACACCTCATCCCCTTTTAATAGTATTGGCTTTTCCTATGTACTCAATGTGATCTTGGATCACTAAAATGAAAATGTAGAGTCTTGAGCTTGAGCCAATATGTGTCCTTAGCATTTTGAGGGGTCCACATTCCTAGTCCATGCCATGCTAATCATTGAACTTCCTGAAATGATCATCTTGAAAGAGCATTAGTTCAATGACCTATGTGTTGTTAGGAATTACCAAAACCACCCAGTGATAGTTGCACTTTCAAGCATATAATGCGCTCTACGCAATTGCAGAACTTCAACAACACCTCATTGCTGAAAGAATTTACAAATATTGTGGAGCAATCCCTTACAGAATGGGAAGTGGCTACATTAAAAAGGGATATAGCCCGAAATAACAAGATTAGTGATCTTTTCCTTGAAGAACATGGTAAGGGGCTAGTTCTTGATTATAATGCAATAAAAGGTAGAGTTTTACAAGAAGATGAATCTTTGTCAATTGATAAAATTGGCGAGCAAAAATATGGTACAATTATGCATGTGCCTTCACCTAGTACTACAACATATTTTACACCCCCTACACAATTGCAAAGTTTCGGCAACACCCGTGTGTCATTCTTGAAAGAATCTCAATGCATTAGGGGGCAATCATATCCGGAGTGGACTGAAATTGAAAAAAACTTAAAGACAATTTTGCCGCTCGCCACAGAAATAAAAAAAAGAATTGGCTCAAATAAAAGAAGCATTGCCAACTGGTAGAATCAATGAAAATAAGGATGATTCAGAACATGAAAGTGCTTCAGTTGGAAAAGTCGAAACAAGCAGTATATATTCCGGTCCATCAAATCTAAAGAGGCAAGCATTACTAAGAAAGGGCAAGGCAAACATAACAAAACAACAATGCTCATTTTTCTGAAGTTAATGGAACCTGCTTCCTGCCTTATGAGTTTCGCGCCCTAGAAATTACAAGCCTCAAGGACAATAGCAAGTAGATGAACAAAGTTCAGTTGACAAGGATCTTCAAAGTAATGATGCATAGAATTAAGAAAAAGGTGATGCAAAGGAATTGGGGAGACATCCAAAGATGGAGCAAGATATTGTTCAAATCACAACATCATCATGCTCTCCCAATATCTTTGAAGAGGTGTGTCTAGCAAGTAATTTACCTGTTTTTAGATTTGGTCACAACTTTATTGTTGATGCATCTGTTAGAAAAATTCTCAGAAGTAATTTTGAAAGACAAATGAAGAAGGGTAATTTACTTGTCAACAATATTTTTTAGAGCATATCGTTCAACCCCTTGCGCCATTTATAAAGACCAATAGTGGCTTATTGTTGCAGCCAAGGCTTTCCTCATTGCTTTATCGAAATTTCATATCTAATGGGGTAGCTTTGCTTAATTCTTACTTGGGTTTCATTTGATCTCAATTGAGGCATGTATGCTCTAACTATTTTAGTTTTAGAAATTTAAAGCCAAGGTTAAAGTCTTTTGAGCAAACCGATGCTATTATAATATCTTATCGAAACACTACAAAAAACCCACTTCTGCGATAATACGTGTTTGTCACAGTACGTAATATGTTCTATCATGCATGTACATCCATGACGATTTTATGACAAAATCAAGATAGTCATTCATGTGTTGTCGTAGAAGTGTTACATGACAATACCAAAATTATCATCACGGAAGTGTCCACTTCCATGACGGTAAATACCGTGTCATGGAAGTGCTTTCGTCAAGGGTAACCGACACAAGGCATCCATCGTAACGGGTCGCCGTTAAGCTATTGGGTCTGGTTTGGATCCGATAACCTGCTAACAGCCACGACCAATGGCGATTTTCCATGTGTAAAATTTTCATTGGCTGATGGAACCACGTGTCAGCTTTACATTGGCACAGATGTTACTCATCCAATGGGCGAGATGTGCCTATGATATGTTGACATGTGGACAGGCCCAAAAGTGGCCCATAAATATTAAACGGGTTAGCCTAGCTAAAGGACCGTAGTATTTACTCAGTTACTATTGGGCGAGCCCACTAATGGTCTACTTAAACATGGCCCAATTATGGCCCAAAGCAGATTTGGCCCATTAATGTTTTGCCGAGTATTTGGGCCCGATTACGACTCAATGACATTTCAGCCTGTTAGAGGCCCGATGAAGACATGGGCCCATTTCAGCCCGGTATGTCTTCCGGCCTGGGAATGGCCCGTGCTGTCGATGGGCCATATATGGTCTGACGCGACATCCGGCCTACTGACGGCCCGTGATCAAGGTGGCAACAGTTCAGGCCAACGTGACTTTGGGTCTGTTAGAGCCTAGAGGCATGTCGTATAATTCGGCCCGCTCATGCCTGTACTAAGTTTTCGGCCTCCTAAAGGCCCATGATATTAGTGGGCCAACTAAGGCCCAGATATGTTTCCGCCTGGTGTTGGCCCGTATTATAACTGGGCCAATAATGGCCCGGCCTACATTTCAGTCTGCTAAAGGCCCGTGGACGACTTTTGGAAATTGAGGCCCAACATGCATTTCGGCCTGCTAAAGGCTCATAGTATCTTCTGGGCCTAAACAGACCAGCAGAGTATTCAGCTTGTTAATGGCCCAAAGCAACATGGGGCCAACTAAGCGCTGGGTCCACTAAAGGCCCAACTAAACATTGGGTCGAATGTAGGCCCGTGTAAGTTGTGGGCCCGGCCCAAAGTGTGAAGGGCACTAATGGCCTTTCAGGCCCAAGAAAGTTTTGGCCCGGTCGACTACGTCACATTTTTGTTGTTTTTTTCACATAGCGAGTGATGGCATATACGATAACTAGTAGGAATTAAGAACAAAACTACTCGGCATTGTAACTTAGAACCAACCTATAGTATACAATAAAGGATTTATGGTAGATTACATCCACTGGGCATCGAAGTTCGCCATGAGTGATCATAAAGCGCAACGAAGAAGCAGATTACAAAAACTGGGCACCATTGCACGTAACGAAATAATACTGAACCAAGACCACTTCCAAGATAGTTCAAGAAAGGTTAGCCTTGCGCAGGAGCTGCTACGCAAGCTGCTGAGCAAGGCTATGAGACCGGCCTAGCATGTCGGTCATAGTTTCCAGGTGTAGCTATTTAGCAATGAGGCTCTCATTGGTGTTCTCTGCGATCTTCCTTAGAGATTGGACTTCAAGTCGAAGTTGAGTTGCAGAGTGCCTTTCCGCTTGAACTAGAGACTGAAGAAGTCGAACTGATTCAGACAGCGAACTGTGAGCTTGTCTAACTGCTAGGCTCAAGTAACTTGAACACTGCATTAAGACATGACTTTTTGGATTGTCTCGCTATCTTCAAGATGTTTTGCCTTCTTTGCTGCAATATATGTTGGGTTTTTCTCACAGCCTTCAACAGACTTGTGCATGCCATCAGGCATATCACCCTAAGACAAGCAGAGAGATGACATGTTTTACACGTGTATAAACAAAGATGGTAACTATGATGTCCATTCCATCCAATTTCAAATTAGAAAATAAAGAGTTAGTTCAAAATATCAATAGCACAATTTGACATTGTTCATAATGCGGGGAGCTTCACCACACTACTGGATTACCGTGTTGACAAAACAATCATAGATGTAGGGCAAAGACAATCATTGTATCTTTTTTGGTTAATGTGCATGGCATGTTGTTCATATCATCAACCACATCAGTAAGATAAAACAAGAGATGACAAGGTGCAAATGTGGGCTGCTTCACCACACACTGGATTATAGATCCATAAAAACAAGCATACATATAGGGAGTATTGAGTGATGTGCATCATATTAATAAGGAACTTGGTTTTACCACTAAACAGAAGTTGACGATAGGGAGTATGAGCAAATGAAATAGCAGTTGAGGATAAAGGCTTTAGAAGGACTTACTTAGATTAATAGTTAACACCGGCTTTATAATGCCCTTCTCCATGTCAAGGGAAGGATAACTCAAGAATTTCAGCACAGAATATTCTTCATAAGCATTGCCTGTACTCTACATTTTGTAGAGAGTAAGTATAGATATGATAAAACTGGAAGGGACACAGGATAATGAAGATAAGATGCAGATTGATGCTACATAATCAAATACCAATCCCTGTAAGTACAAGCGTTATAGGATAAAATGTACTGACAAGAGCAATGTGCTATAGTTATGCACTAGCATTGTCTGTGCATTCAACTTTTTGGTAAGATTAAATATAGATCTAATATTTTTAGTAAATGGTGGGCGAGGGAGATAAGATGCACAATGCTACACAGTGAACCAATCCCTCCTTCCCATAGTATAAGAGTGTTTGTACACTGGTGTATAGTACAAAATGCTCTTATATTATGGGACAGAGGGAGTAGCTATTAATGTAAGTACAATGATAGAAGACGCTCCGTCCTTACAAGAGCACTGTAGAGCTAAACCTCTTCAAAACATTGGGTTGATTCTGAATTTATGTAAGAGTCGATACCAATCTTATAATGTCGACCAAATGGAGGATAACGAGGCTACCATGGGAAGTGATGCTACATGAACAACCATCTATGAAAGTATGGTCATACGGGGCAAGAGGTACTCACAAGAGCAATGTAGTGTGCAGTATAGTTGCGAGTTTCTGTGGTCCCTTGAGAGTGAATGTTCTTCTGCAAACATTTTTCGTACAAGTGAGACGGTAAGGTACATGCAGAAAAGTAGTTTAAATTATGATGTGATATCATAGACAGTACCTTACGCTGCAGACGAGACCGATGTGTAACAAGATTATTCAGTCATTGTCTGATAAATGGAGCACTGGAGACTTTACAGAAATTTTATTTAGGGGCTTGCCATCGAAGTGCGCTTGCCTCAGGTAGGAACGATACTTCATCAACGAGTGCTTGAAAAGTGCAAGCAACCATTGCTCGTCTTCACTATCTAGTTTGGTCCTCGCCTATTTAAAAGAATGAAATCTTGTGTCTTCTATCAACAGAAACATATGTAACAATTACCCTGAACAGGATTAGTACATTACTTAGGCGTAAGTTGCGGAGGAATGTTGGAAATTGTTCTGTGTCTGTGGTATATTATTTCCATGAAGGAAAGATGCGCACAAAGTTCCCGACAACAATATAAGATTGCTCTTCTAAACTGGGAATAAATGGAACATGGGTCCTATTTGCTGCAATTGGGGCTCTATCTTGTTCGAAAAGGGATTTGACAACTGGATTTTGCGTACTCTTTGCTGGAATGGGGTTTTTGCATCGTAGAGCTGGTGCTATGTCAACTAGCATCATCATGCTGTTTGCTGCAGTTGGGGTCTGCTGAGTTGGGGCATCAGAGATGGCCAGTGTAGTAGGGCTAGAGTCTGTTAGAGTTGTGGCCGTGTTTGTTGTGTCTGGTGATACTACAACTACACCAATTGGGCTATTTGATTTATCAAGTGTCACTACCTTTTCCAAATACTTTGTTCATGCTCCTCCGCGATCAACAATCGCCCTCTTCCTTTTGAACGTCCGATACACAAGAACAACATTTGAATGGATAAATATGGTATGATGATAGGTGGAATATGTACTGAAAATGAATAGGCAGGGCATATTACACATACATGGTGTGTAAACTAAGATAATGGCGGTGCAACAAAGTAGAAGCAGTGCAAAGCATAAGTTGCAAGATATGTGCGACCAATATAACCTTGGAAAGTTAGACCAAGCACCTTGATGGGTTTATAAGATAGGGCATCTGCCTCTGGCTCCTCCACTAGGGAGCTACATTGACTTAGGTCTCCCTCTAGCTCAGAATCATCGTTAGGATCATATTCTGAGCACGAATTTGTAGGTGGAGAGCGTTTGCATTGCATTGCATCTAGACTTTATTTCAGTCCCTTAATGCCAAGTTTGACAACCATGGCATTATTCAACTTTATTCTTTTCATTCGCGCAAGACAATAATCATTATGATGATGTTCATTATCTATGATTCATGAAAACATAACAAGTAGTCAGATTATTATGGAATGCATTGCGGGTTCAACTCGAAGAGTGTCTCCCTACAAACCCCTGCGTATACAAATTTCATCCCCCAATCGTGCTGACCAGACCACACAGAGAAATACAAGCCTCTTATGTCTCTAACAGGCGGGCACACATTTCAAAACTAAAGTAGGAACATTAGAATCATATCAAACTCATTTTTGAACAAATAAACTAAGGAATTATGAGTGGCATAATGTTTAGCTTCAAGGGTGGAGTGCTGGTAGTGCGACACAAAGCAAGTAGGCAGATTGTATTCCATGTTAAAGATCATAGTCTATGTAAAAGGTGGATATGACACTCTCTTTCTATACAATGCAGTGTTCGTTGCCCACACATGACGAAAGAGATCACACGTAGAAATACTATTCACTCATGTCTGCGGTTCCAGTATTTTGAAACAGGATGGTCCACCCTAAAAGAATATTAACAACAAATATGACAAGGCAAGCATAGAGGTAGTGAATCAATCATTACTTGTGAGCTTACTAGGACAAGTATGCAAAATTGTAACTGCAGTAAGAGACCGTCCAAAATCTGAATCAAGAAGTTGCTCTAGCACTTATTGTTTGCAACTAATCGACATGAATAATTGGATATCATATCGAATGAGTAAGAAGGACAAGTAAAATTGTCAACAAACCTGGCCTGCAGTAGTAATCTGGGTCAATGTCACTATGACAAACAATCCAACATGAATAGTGTCTTTTCCTAGGGCCGGAATTTTGAAACCTGTGAACTTTACAGGTACTAAAGATTACTGAAATATCTGAACCATTAAGTGTAGGTAGCACTCAGTACACACCAAAACCTAATGATAGACCTGCCTAATGAGTAATGAACCAATTAGAAAATGGGTGATGGGGAGTAGCCGCTCAGGGTTGAGGACGTATCTTAGGATAAATCAGGTTGGCTTAGTGTGTGCTGCTCGTCTAAGCCCTGAACGGACTGGGAAGGTAGGCATAGAGGCGTGCCTAGGCAGCGGTGACGCTGTTGGGCGAGCGGCTCCTGACATCCTGTTAGTCCAGCGTCTCCTCCTAGAGTCATGCCATCCAGGGACAGCAAGTCACCAGCGAGGCAGACGGCTGGGGGCGAGTAGAGATCGGAAGCGCATCAGAACATAGGGGAATCGCGGTCTGGGTCGACCCAAAATCCCAGGGTGGGCCGCGACTCCCTATAGATCCACACCCCAGCAGCGTACATGCACTTTCAAAACTAAATTAGGATCATTTAGCTGACCAACTAAACCACTCTGTTTTAATAATATCATATTCGTATTTGAACAACTAAGCTTGTTTAGCTTGATGGGTGGAGAAGTGCTATTATGACACGAAGCACGTAGGCTAATCGTATAGTGATCATAAAAGGGAGGAAACCCTAAGCATGATCAATTAAACCCTATTATGACTGTGACTTGGCACATTTGAAGCTGGAAACCGCAGAAATGCCATTTAGCAACCATTGTTTGCTTCGAACTAAGAACTAGTAAATTCTAAGAGCTGAAAAGATAGTACAGTAACCAAGTTGCGATCTTTTTTCTGGTTCAGATAAAAAAGTTCAGCAGATATGAAGTAGTACCACCTCTTTTGTGGTGTCGTGTAGGCATCATGGGTGCGATGGCTGTCGGTGGCGTTGAAGCAAATCTGCGACGGTAAACGGGCCCATCGGAAGATAAGTCTCGTTGAGGTGGATGAGGAGGTCATCGGAGCTGTCCTGGCAAGTAGGATGACGACGCCGATGATGCGAGAGGACACGATGCAGGGCTCATGGTCCATTGCCGTGGATGAGAAACGTCCATCTCTAGCAGTGGAGGACGCGGTCTGCGATCTGGCATGGTGTAGGATGGCGGCGACGGATGGGATGGCGGACGGAGGAGGCTGGTGTGGGGATGGCGTGCTAGCGTGGATTGTGTATGAATGGGAAAATGGAGGGAGAGGTACGGGGAACAATGTTTTTGAGACGCGCCTGTCTGAAATATGGAAAAGTTACGAACTTAGCCCCCGTTTAAAATTTGGATGTCTCGTCGGTTGGTGATAGGACGGTAATCTTGCATCTACCCGATATTTGCCAAGAGCGATTTCGTGCGAGGAGTGGTTGTTTTGGCGCCCACGGTTGGCACCCACGGTGTATGAACGGGGCTGACGGGTAGGGTGGTTGCGTCACGTCTGAGTGAAGTTACAAACCTGCTCCTATTAAAAATATTTGGGTACATCAATTTCGGTCGAATCGAGTTTGTTTTGCCACCCACCGTGTATGAATGGGGAAATGGAGGGAGACAAAGAGGTCTTTTGGACGAGCTTGAAACAAATGTGTAATGCCGCCCACGTTTGGCACCCATCGTGTCCGAATGGGCACACAGGCGGTCGTGTCATGTCTAATTGAAGTTACTAACCTACCCCTATTGAGAACAGTGGAAATCGGGCCGATGGATTGTCCGTGTAAGGGGTAGACAGTAATTTCCATCTCGCAAACACTGGCTTCGGTCGGCCGGCGTGGGAGTGGATATTTTGCCGCTTCTTTCAAATTTTGGGACAATAAGCATTCACCTTTACCCTCGCAACTAAATTCGAATCCATTTTGTATTCTTATATGAATCTTTATAAATCATTCTACGTTTTTTATATATGTTCAAAAGCACAACAAAGAGGTATTTCACTATCATATATGAATATGATTTACAAATGCCGATACTTGAATTCAGAAGGTGGAAACCAGTGTAAGGTGAATTCGAATATTTGAAACCACTTTGTGTCCAACTGAAGTGTAACTTGTATGTATAGTCAAAAAAAAGTGTAACTTGTATGACACATGCATCATATAGCATACTACCATTTAGATATGTACACAAGCGATGTCTCAAGATTCAAAATACAGTCTCAATCGACCAATAATGTACAAAACTAACAGACATGTAAACACTTATAGAGTATATGGGTCAATAATATCAACTAACATACATAAGCCAGGCCGCTATACTTTTTTTTGCTAGAAGAGCAACATTTTTTAAGCAAAGCTAGTACTATTATTGTTGAATGCACATTCAGCCCGATTGGCATATTTGTAGGTCTGGCATAGCAATCAAAATGAAATGTCTTAGAGTCTTATTAATTAACACAGACTCATGCTAAAAAAATTACAAACCAAAAAACAAAAAAACAATTATTACATGATCTCTAAAACAAATGGTTTGATCGATTACATGAACAAACAACACAAAGTTTATTCTATGATGGAAAAAAACATTTCATCTATGATTTACTTAGTGGGAATTTAATTTCCTTTTTTCCTCCAGGACCTTAACAATGCGGTCAGTCTCAGCTTTCTTCGTTTTGAAATCCACCAAATGTTGAATGGTTGTCTTGAGTACTGCTTGTGATTGTGTTGTTTTCTTCCTCAGCATGTCAACTTCATCTCTAAGTGCAGAAGCAAAATATTTTTCTACCTCTAGAGCATCAGCAATTGGCAATTCATAATGCACGATTGGGCTGGTGCCACTGCTATGAGATGATAAAACGTCCATGGGGACCTCGCTCTTTGATCTTGGGCTAAGTTTTTTCGCCATTAAAGTTCCAATTGGATTCCAAAAATCCGAAGTTAGCAAAACATCTCAACTAGGAGTTAGAGCAGAGAACCAGTTAAACTAACAAGGAATTAAAGAGTTTCGATTGGATGCTGAAAAGTAGTTATTAACATCATTGTAATCGGTTACAGCAGCAAAGCAGTTAAACAAACAAGTTTTGCAAAAGGTACCTGTTGTGGCATTGGAGTTTCTCTTGGATCCTGAAAAGTTTAGTAGCCAGTAACGTGATTAGAGCAACCGGTTGCAGCAACAAAGCAGTTAAACAAACAAGTTTTGCAAAAGGAACCTGTTGTGGCTTTGCAGTTTCTCTTGGATCCTGAAAAGTTGAGTAGTCAGTAACTTGATTAGAGCAACAAGTTATAGCAGCAAACCTATTACACCAATATGTTTATGAAAATGTACCTGTTGTGCAATTGGACTTCCAACTGGATCTTGAAAACTTGAAGTTGGTAAGATGATTACAGCAGCAAACCAGGTAAACAAGGAAGTTTTTTAAAACCTACCTGTTGTGCCAACTGAGTTTCAGTTGGATCCGACAAACTTGAATGTTAGCAATCATAAATAATGTGTTGCAAGAGCCATAAGAAACTAAAATCAAACTAGTAAAACTAACTAGTTTTGGCAATGTATTTATTTACACATGAACTAGTAAAACTAATAAGTGCTTGGCAAAGTATTACAGTAACAAGTCGGTACCGTTTACCAGGAACACACACATCTGTAAATTTCTTTGATGTAAGCAAAATGATTCTGACACATATATATGTTGAAAATACTTTGGCCCTCATATAAACCTGACATATGTCTGCCTATGATTATGCAAATATTACTAGTGCTACAAGTGATAACAGCAAACCATTCAAACAAACAGGGTACCAGAACATGAATTTTGCTGCACCCTAGAAGTACATATGACCAGCTATCTACGTGCTTAAGTAGCTATTTAAGTTCAGGAAAACATGTAATTCTTAACAGTAAGTATCAAACACATAGATAGGCGCAGTCTATAATATGATTAACAGGCTATGGCATTATGTAGTCAGTAGCAAACTAAATTAAGCCAAGCAACGTAATTGAACAATTTTGCAATCAGTGGCTAACTAAAATTCCGAGAAGCGGGTAAATGAACTTACGCTAGATCTTTGTGAAGGCACACTGCAACTTCTTTTTTGCTTGGAAGGTTCTACGAAGGAGTCCATGGCATCAATTGCTTGGATACGCAGTCCCAATACTTCTTTCTTCCCACACTGCATTGGTAAGTCAAATGGTTAATCTGATAAGATGGTGCCTCCTTGATACGTTACATGAGGACGGGCTGTCAGACTAGTTGTAGCAACACACATCACACTGGCTTTTACTGTATATTTCATGCAATTACATTTGGCATATCGAGATCTAAACAATCTTCAATAGGATGAAAAGATTGGCATCCATCACATTATTAGCAAACTCAGTTCATAGAAACAAGCAATTTAACCATTATGTGGGTAAATCAAAAGCGCCACTGGAATATTTTTCACTACTCCAATCATACACGCAAAATGGGGCGACGCCACCGTAGGGGCTGGTATGGGCGGCCGGCACGGGTGGCTGGAAAATGCGCACCTACTTTGAGTCGTCCAGGTTGGCCCAGGCTAGTTTTGTTCGTCCCAGCGCACAAGCACGCAATGTAAAAAATGAAGAAAAATATTTCAATTTGGATGGGCCAATAACGTAAGTGTAAGGCAGGACCAACAGCAGGCTCGCGGCCCAAACGATCGCCTCCCATATCGATCGACAGCAGGAAAAATCCTCAATTCGTTCGCTGCAGCCACTAGTCTGGTTCGCTCCTAACCTAGCCGCCACTTGATAGACTGACACAACACTTCCACGCACCCTTGTTGGATGCCGGTCACCGGGCTTCAAGCAAATGGAAGAACAAGAAGATGAAGATCCAACGTTGGGTGTAGCCTGCGCGGGAGGCAGCAGCGGCAACACATGCATGTCATCGAGCTTGCACAAACAGACAGTCACAGCTTGCAAGAGCAGCATGGGAAACAAGCAGGTACATCACATCCCTGAGTATATCTAATTCAACCATTTAATTTCTGGCCAATAGTTAAACTTGATGGTGTTGTAAAACTACTGGTATGTAGGGAATCTATAAGAAAATGAAATCAAATTCTGCTTATATTATAACTCTGTAGGATCGAAAGTATGTCTAGAGGGGGGGTGATTAGACTACAGGACCAAATAAAAACTTAGCCTTTTCCAATTTTAATTTTTGACAGTTTTTAGCAATTTAGCACAAGTCAAGCAATCTTCCTACCCATGCAATTCTAGAGTTGTAGCAGCAGAAAGTAAATCATAGCATATGAAGGTAAAGGGAGGGGTTTGGAGAGTGCAGACACAAGTGGAGACATGGATGTTTTTGGTGTGGTTCCGATAGGTGGTGCTATTGAACATTCACGTTGATGGAGACTTCAACCCACGAAGGGTAACGGCTACGCGAGTCCACGGAGGGCTCCACCCACAAAGGGTCCACGAAGAAGTAACCTTGTCTATCCCACCATGGCCATCACCCACGAAGGACTTGCCTCACTAGGGTAGATCTTCACGAAGTAGGCAATCTCCTTGCCCTTACAAACTCCTTGGTTCGACTCCACAATCTTGTCCGAGGCTCCCAAGTGACACCTAACCAATCTAGGAGACACCACTCTCCAAAAGGTATTAGATGGTGTGTTGATGATGAACTCCTTGCTCTTGTGCTTCAAGTGATAGTCTCCCCAACACTCAGCTCTCTCTCACAGATTTGGATATGATGGTAAGAATATTTGAGTGGAAAGCCACTTGGGGAAGGCTAGAGATCAAGATTCATATGGTAGGATTGGAATATCTTGGCCTCAACACATGAGCAGGTGGTTCTCTCTCAGAAAATGAATAGTGGAACTGTAGTCACATTCTGATGGCTCTCTCTCTCTGATGGACAGAGGATGGTGGGGTATATATAGCCTCCACATAAAATCTAGCCGTTACACACATTTGACCAGACTCGGGCAGACCGAATATAAGAACTCGGTGAGATCGAAGCAGTTCAAAATGTGAACGTTAGACATCTCGGTGGGATCGATACTATCAACTCGGTGGGACCAATAAGTTAGGATTAGGGCTGAATCCTCAACTTAGTTTGACCGATTACACAAACTTGGTGAGACTGATTCTGGTAATAGGCAAAACAGAGACTTGGCCACGCAAACTCGGTGAGGCCGATCGCTCCTTTCGGTGAGACCGAAACGTTACAAAAGGTAACCAGAGAGTTTGCAGTACCAACTCGGTGGGACCAATTCGCTCATCTTGGTGAGACCGAAACATTATGAAAAGGGAAATAGAGAGTTGACAATCCCATTTTGATGAGACCGAAATCCCTATCGGTGAGACCGAACTGATTAGGGTTTTGGCAGTGGCTATGTCAAGTGAACTCGGTGGCGCCGGGTAGATCAAATCGGTGGGGCCGAGTTTGACTTTTAGGTTTAGGACATATGTGGAAATGAGAAAGTGGTTGAGGTATTTGGAGCTTAGTACTGAGCATTTTGAGCAAGTAAACCATTAAGCAACACGTCATCCCCTTTTAATAGTATTGGCTTTTCCTATGGACTCAATGTGATCTTGGATCACTAAAATGAAAATGTAGAGTCTTAAGTTTTTGCCAATCTTTGTGCTTAGCTTTTGAGGGGTCCACATCTCTAATCCATGCCATGCCAATCATTGAACTTCCTAAAATATTTATCTTGAAAGGATATTAGTTCAATGAGCTATATGTTGTTATTGATTACCAAAACCACCCGGGGAATAGTTGCACTTTCAAAGTCCCCCAATCAATACCAAACTGATTGAACCTGATGTGTCTAATCAAATTTCCGGAGCAAACATACAAGCTCATGTTGTTCTTGAGCCTAAAGTGTCTAATGAACAGACTGCTAATGAAGGATGTAATGCAAACATTTTACATGCTCCTGGTGATGAACATATAGTGTCTAATGAGGGATCTAATGGAAGCATTTTGCAAGCTCCCATTGAAGGATTTAGTGTCTAATGATGATCTGCTATGTTGAGAAAGAAATAGAAATTTGTAGGAATTGATGACAAGCAAATTATAGTACATTTTCATGGCTTGAGGAAACATCGAGGCCATCTGCAAGAAAGTCCCCGTATCATGACAACCTAGCATAAATACTTTTCTAATCTGTTGTTTGAAACTATTGGCATACTTGTGCAGGATAGATATATTGATATGCAGTTTGGGCACTTGTTATAGTTGCAATTACACTTGGATATTTTCAACCAGAGAACGAACAATTCAAGCAGGTACAGTCCATGTTACTAGTCCTTGTACACCATGTTGCATTTTTTGTTTTTTTTTTTGCTTACATCATTTAGTGTTTTATAATCCGGAACCACTTTGGATCATTAGCTGGTTTTCAAAGTACATGTAGCTTCACATTTCTCAAGTTATGTTGATTTTCAAAGTGCAAGTTCCTTAGTATTTTTAAGTTAAATTTTCGCCCCTGGTAACTTGAATTCATGGATCTGCCATTGTACACAAATCATACATGTAGGGACTTACGCTAGCTCGTTGTACAGGCTCACTGCAGCTCTACTTGCCCTTGGGATGTTCCATGTACAAGTCCATGTTACCACTTGCTTGGATGTGCAGGCCTTGTGCTCCTTGCATCCCCCTCCAGATTTTTGACACGGCGAATGGTTGATCAAATGAGAGGAATCGACCTTGTTGTTGTACCGGAGGACATGTAATTACAAGGTTATACCGGCATGTAGGATGTGTACCAGATCCCGTAGCACCGTCATGCTTCACTAAAAAAATCGTTTTGCTTGTTTCAGATGATATCTCCAGAAGAAATAAGAGGTAAAGTCAGAGTTGCATAGGCGTGTAAGCTAAGAGAGCAATAAAAGGATATCCAAACATCGTCGCAACAATGCACAAGCGAGTGATATGTGGATACCTAGTTCGGCCCGGCGTTTGGGCATGCTTGTCTAGCTAGAGTGCAGGTCACTTCAGAGCCATTGAGGGTGATGCACTGGCGTTGGCTGGCCGCGTACGGATGCAGATCTCGAGCGGCAGAGGAGCGCTATGATGCGGTGGACGAAGCCGTTGGTGAAGCACCAATGACGCCATGGGGGTGGAGGTGCGACGGTGTTCTCGGTGAAGTAGCCCTGATGTGGTGGAAGTCGGTGTCTGTGAGGCACGTGGGCTGCAGCAATCGATGTTGTGGGTAGACCACCCGGTGCGGTGGACGAGGGCGTAGATGAGGTAGCTCCGGTGCAGTGGTGAAGTGTGACCGTCGTCGTCGTCCGGCATAGAGGTGGGGAAAGAGACGAGATGAAGGGCAATTTGAATTTGGCTTGGGTTGGCGGCAAATTAGGGACCTGAGATCTCTGGGTGCGGAAGGGGACATGGGAGAATGGAGATTTTGCAGGGCTAGGGGATGGGGGAGAAGGAGCCGCCAGATATTTCAATCCAAAACATGGAAGCGCGAACCTTTTTTGTCGTTGTTCTTTTTTAGGGGGTGGAGGGGTGGGTGCTACTACTTGCTAGCGTCCGTACGACACACGCGACCACCACGACACGACACTGGTCTGCCTGGTGCGCCTTCATTTAAGAATGCAAACAAATCTTCTTTCATTGGCAAACGAATATCGTACCCCTTGCAAATAGTTAGTCGTTCGAACGAGTACTATTAATTAATTAATGAGGAGTTCTCTGAATTAGAGTGTGTTCGTCACATAGCGATCTGCAATTTTAACGTTGATTTCGCATTTCATGGTATCCACGCTACTTATTTAATATAAATTCATATATGTATAAGATGAACATCATGGTGGTGAGAAAACTTTGGATGGATTGAAGCATATGACCACACACATACAAAATACCACAACAATGGAGTCAATGTCAACCTTTCCAAACCTAGCATGGCACGAATTTGAAATAATCACAGAAGCCATATGCATGGTCCTCAATTCAAATCTTACAATGTACTCCCTCTGTTCCAATAAAGTTAGTACAAAGTTGACTCATCTATTTTGGAGCGGAGGCAGTACACTAAATTGAAACGTAAATATTAAGTCTAGTACTATCTACATTCAAATGTTGTTTTTA